>JAVKLF010000021.1:16228854-16239635 GCA_034783495.1 Millerichthys robustus
TATATCTGTTAGATCTGCATTTAAGATTCAATTCACATACTGATAAAAATGTTCTGCTACCACTATTTGCATAAGTTTTAGATGTTGATCAAACAAAAGTATTTTTCAGGTACTTTCAACAAAAAAAAATCCTGTTGAAAGTCCTTTCAACAAAAACTCCTGTTTGATCAACATAAAAAATTAGCAAAAGGATCTCTAAACTTTAGATCTTGGCTTTCCGACAACATTAATGCATCCCGAACGGCAAAGAGTACCTCCACAATGTTGCATCAAAACGACGGGCTCGATCACGTGAGGTGAGTTCTTACTTTTCTTGCCATTTTGAGTTACCATGGCGACATAAATTGCTAAAAAAGACCCCAAAAAGACTAAAAGTGAGATTTTTCCAGAACAGAGGGGTCAAACCTTTCAACAAGTTCTCAGTGAACAAATTGCTCTTACGGCCACAATTTTCATGATACAAAGACAAATAATTTGTTAAAACATAGGGATTTTTGTTTACTTTCATAAAATATGTCTGGTTTTACTCGGAGACAAACATTTTTTTTCTCAAGGTGCCTCAGAAGGCAGAAAAGTACCAGCTCACTCTCAGTGCCGGTACATTTTAAATCTCTCTGATGACAATCTTCAAAATCCCCAAAATGGGTATTTCTAACTTGTCATATCTCAGACATAAAACACTCTAAAATTATAAAAGCTTCCACAAGTAGAGACCCATCCCTTCCTGCGCTCATGGTTCAAAAATTATATTGAAGACCTTATAGTTTTTACACAGCGGCCGTTTGTTTGAACCAAACTTTCAGCCGTTTTCAAACTGACGTGCTGCACTTCTTTTTTGTACCTGTCTGGAACGACATAAAAATCTGGCCCCCTGATTGGCTGAGGCTGTTCTCACTGTTTCTGGGCAAGACAATTATTGGCTGTGTCCAAATTCAAAGGCTGCATCTTTCCGAGGCTGAATTTGAAGGCCAATTACATCACAGTGCTGCGCCAAAGGCTGTCCAAATTTGGAGGCTGCTCTGCTTGCGGACGAGAAATGCGTTCTCGTTTTTCCCCGATTTAAGGGACGGGTCGGATGTATCCTTCCCGGCCCACCCTAGCCCAAGATGCGTTGCGGGTCAACAGGGGGAATTTTTTTCTTGTAATGGCGGACGACGAGACATGAGGATGCAGCCTCTGAATTCGGGCACAGCCAATCTGTGTAAGTCAACATGGTGCTGAGAATGCTTAGCTGTTTGAAGACATAGGAAGCTGAAACTTACAGTGATGGTAGCTGAGAGCTAATCCAACACATTATGAATGCTGAACTCTAGCTTAAGCAAACAGCTAATGTTAGATTTAGCGAAATAAATTAATCAGCCATTGTTACGGCTGCAGTGGGTCTCTGCCCTTTTTCCTTGTAGGATTCTGGAGACAGGCCTGCTGCAGGTGTTATGTTTTTCCCTGATTGGTGCTCTGCTGCTTTAAAAGCTGCCATGCTGCAGCAGACAGAACTGCTGGGGCTTTTCCCTCTTCCTCAGAGCACCATGAGGTTTGGGTTTGTATCTTGTGGTTGAGTTTTGTTGGGTTTGTCTAGCATTTGCTTATTTAAGGTTAGTTATGAGTTTGATATTAATCTATTTTGGTTTCTTTTTGCAGGCATATCTTTTCAGGTTTTAATTTCTTAAATTTAATTTAATAAATTCCATTTTAATTTCATCAGAAAAATCCTGGTCTCCTTTAATGTTACCCCACCAAACAAGCCTGGTGGATGTAACAGCCATTTTTAGACATATAAAACCAAAAACTGGAATACTAGTAAGAGAACAAGCTTTGACAAATTCTGAATGCTGAAATAAAATTCCAGACGGCCACCATAGCTTTATTTAAACTGCAATAATTCAGCCATTTTAGGTCATATAGGGCTGAAACTTGGTGTGGTGGTACCTGCGCACAATGGACCTCACATACTGAATCCAAATCAAAAATCCAAGATGGCCGCCACAGCTAAAATGTCAAATTGGCTATCTCTCTGCCATTTTAGGACATATTGAGCTGAGTTTTGGCATGGTGATAAATAACAGCAATCCTATGGCCGGCACTGTCAGAGTTCTTGTGAGTGAGAGTGCGAGTAATGCATCTTTTCCAGTGAGGATCTTGGTGGAGAACCTGGGCAGCCTACACAGGTGGAGCTCATCAGCCTCATCAGAGTGCTGGGGATAAAGGAGCAGCAGAGCCTTCACTCAGTGCTCGATGATTAACGTCTACCGGTTTTGTCACTGGATTTTCCAAGAAGGATCAGTTCAACTGTTTTCTCCTCCTGTAGATCCTACCTGCAAGTTACTCGCCTGCCTGCTCCACTATTTCCCCAATCGCCACTGTGCTCCATCAGACCTCTGGCTCTCTGTCACCACCTTCCTCGCACTTGTCTCTGGAATCACCATCAACCATTCTCCACACAGGACTCTGGGCATCTTTCTCCCACGCTTCACCAGCACCATTCTAAAGTGCCACCGATTGCGTGACACTTACCACTCCCCAGAAAGATCAAGATCTGTCAATTGTGGCTTATTCTTTTGTAAATAAAACTAATTCCTTAACTTGGACTTTGTTGATTCTGCATGTGGGTCAGAAGGTTTAATCCGAACATGGTAGGCACGTGGCAATCCCATCATAGTTTCTCCAGGAACTATTCTTGTTATTATTATTAGGATTATTGTCCTGTCTGATGACTTAAAGACTTTATATTCTGAATAGGACAGATTACAGTTTGTCTCATTTGTTTCTGAAATCAAAGTCTAAAAAGATTATTGGAAAAAACTTATTGGAAGAGAGACGCATTTAAAGCAAAGCAATGGTGTGGCTCCATGGTGACTAAGTATGTGAAAAAGCTTTTAAATTGTCTCTTAGTCTAGTTCTGTAGGTTACAGAATCATGGGGAAGACTGCTGACTTAAGAGTTGTCCAAAAGACAAACTTGACACCTTGAACAAGGAGGGCAAGACACAAAAGGTCATTGCTAAAGAGGCTGGCGGTTCACAAAGCTCTATGTCCAAGCACAATAATAGAGAGAGGTGTGTTGGTGGGAGTGCTCTCCACTCTTTCCCGTCTGTGTGGCGTTGCCTGCTTCGGCCCGGTCCGTGCTGCTCCGGGGTGTCTTGGGGTTTTGGGGTGTTTCTGGGTAGCTTCTTTGTACTTTTTAGTTGGCCAACATTCTGGAAATCTTTTTTTTTCTAAGTCTTAAGTAAAATTTAATCATCCAATATACTTATTTGGGATTTTCATTAGCTGTCACTTATAATCATCAAAGTTAAAAGAAATAAACACTTACTTTTTAAATAGAATTACTAAAAAAATCAACGTTTTCTAAATATTCTAATTTTATGAGCAGGTCCTGTAATTGGAGTGGCTCCCTCTGCTCACCAGGAGGGAGCAACAAATTGGACAAGAAGAAAAGACTTCCTTTGTGAAATTTACCAGAACAACTCTCCACTGGAAGGAAAGTGAGAGCATCTCTAAGTGATTTTAAATGCATAAAAAGAGCATATCATGCAGTTTGGAAAAGCTTGGAATTCCATACTTTCCAGTTTTGAACTGAGAAACCTGCCCAGATGGGAAATCTTCAGTTATAAGTCCAGTTAAAGAATCCACTTCCATACTGCAGCTGTGCTGATTTGTAATATTTGCAACAACAAACTTATCAAAGCACAGCTCATGGAAATCTGTAGACAGAAGGTCAACAGTGGAGATCAGGGCCAGTGTGGTCAGCCGTTCCTATACTAATCAGTTAAAAATGTTTTATTGGTACATTGATCTGATACTTCAAACTGGTTTGAGACATTCCCAGGTTCTAAAACAATTCAACCTTATGTTCTTCAATTTAGAGTTGATTCCTTTTTGTAAAAGGAAAAGGATTGTTTCTGTGCTTCTTTTGTGTTCAGTTTCGTGTGCTACCAGTAACTTCCCCTCATTTAGTCCTGCTTTTTTGTCCTGCCTCTTACCTTATACCTGTTCTGCATTTCTCATTAGTCTCAGTTGTAGCCACTTGCTGCTCATTTAAACCCCTGGCCATGATTTGGTCATACTCTTCTCCTGCTTACTTTGCAGGTAAATAACACGTTTTAACATTTTTGCCTGAGAGGAAGACAAGTTTGGACAGAGGCTAATTAGAAAACTAATGCCAGCTGTCCTTTGATGGAGTGGGATACATATGAGAGCTCCAGAAAAGATCACCAAACAGAGACATAACAGTTGTGAGATCGAAGGCCAGGTTAACCTTAAAACCCCCATGTCCCCCAGAATGTGTGACTCTTTCTGGGCCAGCTCCACTCCAATATCTCACCTGCTTTACAAGCCCAGATACTCACTAGATCCCTGCTAAGCTTCAATGCCAAAACTCAGGCCTTAAGTTATGTTAGTCCAAAAGGACTTACATGTCACTAAACCAATAGTCATGCCCTTTTTTTCTTTCCCAGGATGAAATACTAGAATAAGCTCCTCTATGGTTTATGACCAGTAGTGTGGTCATTTTAAGGGATGTATCAAATTGTTATCAGTAGGTAGTATTTTATCAACCATGACATCAGTTAGAAAGCACAAAGTATGGAGAAGTAGGGATAAGTCTTTGACAATGTGGGGCTAATGGATCCATTTTTAATAAATCTTAAGGCTTTTAAAAACAAGATTTTCTTAAATAACTACTTGACACCATTTGTTTTATTTGTGCTAATTTTTTTCAATTGAAGAGCATCTACAAGAATGCATGCGTGCTGAGCAGATTGTGCATTTGCCAGTTATACGGTATCTGTCAGATACAGAATCAGTGCATCTAATCAGTTCAAACGTTTATTCAATTCTCAGCAAACCAGTGTTTTAGTAGTCTCTCAGCACATTTCATGCTTAGCACACATACAGTACATGTACAGTGACATGGTTTGCACTTGTGTATTTTGCTGATCATAGACTATGTATGACTAATACGTGAATGGTTCTGATCCATAACTGAACATATTTTTTGACCAATCATTGATCTGCAGTGTTTTCGTGTCACTATTGTTAGCCTGGAGTCTCAGATATAAGCGTGATCAGATACTCGAAAGAGTAACTTCTGTCATATTAACCTTGTTTTTGCTTCAGCTGCGGAGGACTTGAATGGAGACGATTTGAACTGACTTCGCTTGTAGTCCTGTTATTGGCTCAAACACAAACACACACAATCAGCAGCTACCTGGTTGCCACGCTGGCTCGTACCAAACTCTTAAAAGTCTTTATGGAGAGGTTTTAAAATGGCCCCCCTCTGGTAGTTTACATTAGGGGGGCCGCAGGTCACCTCTTCCTCTCCTTTCTTCTCTTCGTTTCATGTTCCCCTCTCTCCCTTTCAGCAATTTTTAAATGGTTGTTTCTTTCCGTATTAGCTGCTCTGAAAGCCCATTAACTAATACCCCCAACTCCTGCACAGCTTTAAACCTGGTTTGTGTTAGCACTTAGCCATGTTAGCAGGGAAGAGTGTATTGTATGTGTAATGTGTGCATGTGCATAGGAGTGTGTGGATAATGAGGTTGCAACCCAGAGGAATAACTGCTTACAGTGTACCTGCATGTTTTTGAAGTTTTATGATAGTGTTTTAAATGAGATTTCTGGAGTCTTCAGTTACAGAATCAGAAGTTTTATGACTCCATCATTTTGCCTCATTCAAGATGGAGTACTGCGTTTTTTGCCTTGCCAGGAAGCAGTTTTTATTTTCTTTTTAAACCAGAAGGCTGATGTTCAAAATTCTCACCTGTTCTTTGTTCAGTGGCAGCTATTATTGATATCAGATGGACATTATAAAGTCCTATTGTTTGCATTATATTCAAACATGTTATTACCGACAATAATTACAGACGAATAATACTGGAAAATTCAAAATATGTGACATGCTTTTAGGGTTACCAACTCAGCCCATCCAAAATACAGGACAACTCCGCCAGGGGCGGGGTCTAATCACGTGTCAATTGTGACATCCATCCATCATATCTTCCGCTTATTCTGAGTTGGGTCCCGGGGCAGCAGCCGCCTCTTCCAGCTCTTCTGGCAGGATTCCAAGCTGTTCCCAGACCAGCTGAGAGACATAGTCTCTCCATCGTATCCTGAGGCCTCCTCCCAGTCTGCTATGCCTGGAGCACCTCCCTAAGGTGGCATCCAGGAGGCTTACCAGATGTCCAAACTTCTCTACTTGCTCCTTCTTCACAACAACAGACCAGTACAGTGATCACAAATCTTCAGAAGACAAACCAATCCGTTTGTTTATCTCACATTTCAATCTTCCCTCACTCCTGAACAAAACCCCAAGATGCTTAAACTCTTCAATTTGAGGCAGATCCTCAGCCCCAACCCAAAGAGAGCAATCCACCCTTTTCTGACAGAGGACTGTAAAATAAAAAAAATGCATGTTATTTTGGTTGAAAACTGAAATAATACACAGAGAACCAGTTTTGTATTCTTTTAAAAATGTATTTTTTCTAAAGACACAATTTATCTCTCAGAGTCGGTGTTGCTCCTGGAAAATCCTAAACAACACTCACTCCCCCAATGTCATGTCATCTGCACTTGCCCAAAGAAATTTTAATACCACCCTAGAGGAGTCCTCCTTAACGCATCAGCATTGATGACAAAGTTAATAAGGAAGTACATTCTATTAAAGTATCATTCTCACATATACTAAACTAATGCTTGTTATGTCTATCTGAAACTCAGTTAAAGTATCCAACAGGACCATGAACTCAGATTTAGAGGTGCTGATCCTCATCCCAGCCGCTTCACAGTCAGCTGCGAACCGCTCCAGTGAGAGCTGAAGATCATGGCACAATGATGCCAACAAGACCACATCATCTGCAAATAACAGACACAGAATCCTGAATCCCGTTTGTATAAGGCCTGAATGGCCTGTAACAATGGCTCCATAATCCCATACTCGCGGAGCACCCCCCACAGTGTACCCCAAGGATCACGGTTGAATGTCTTCTCCAAGTCCACAAAACACATGTAGACTGGATGGGCAAACTCCCATGACCCCTCGAGGACCCTAGTGAGGGCAAAGAACTGGTCAAGGGTTTTATGACCAGGATGGACCCTGCATTGTTCCTCTTGAATCTGAGGTTTAACTATCAATTGGACTCTCTTCTCCTGCACCCATAAATATACCTTACCAGGGAAGCTAAGGAGAGTGATGCGCCTATAGTTGGAACACATCCACCAGTCCACTGTTTGAAGAGTAAAACCGCCACCTCAGTCTACCAGTCCAGTAGTACTGCCCCTGATGTCCACGCAATGTTGCAAAGGACATCCAGAGTCTTAAGTAAATCAGGGCAGATCTTGTCCAACCCTAGAGCCCTGGTGCCTCTAAGCTTAACAAACTCGATGACCTCAGACCCAGTTATGGACAGATCAACCTCAAAGTCCTCAAACTCCTTCTTTTATGGAAGACATGTCAGTGGGACGGAGAAGGTCCAAGAAATACTCCTTCTACCTACTGATGACATCACTGGTTGAGGTACATATTGAATGCATTCATGCCGGACAGGACAGGTTTAAAAAATTTTAAATGAACTCAGTGTTTAGTATAACATTGCTTCCAATGCTGCTGAGGATGGTATTTACAATCTATATTCAAAATGTGTAATTGAAAAGATAACCACAATGCCTCTCTAAAAAAAGTGACTAACACCCAATTTAAGTGTAAATAGGTTTACAAATTTTATTACTGGGTTCTAAAAAGGCAATTAACATTAGGTAGGCACATTGATTGGTTCATCTTGCCTCTTGGATTGCTATGTTAGACATTTAAAAAGTTGACATCTTCAATTTAGATGATACTAATTAAAATCTTTAAATCCAATTTCTAAATCACTAAAATAACTGATCAAGGAGAGACATTTTACTGCACAAGAGTCAAAGATCTAAAGTTTGAGCCCAGACAGTGAGTCACCAACACATACTGTGTCACGCTAAATATCTTCACGCACTCGTTATCAAATCTCGACAAGTTCTCAGTGCAGAACACTGGAACATTAAGCAGAATGTCAGAAACATATGAATGTGCATTCAATGATCAATACATATTCCCAGCTACTCCCTGGATCAGTAAAACCAATCATACCGGAATCCTGCCATTTTAGTAGGATACCTGTACTACAAAAGTACTGAGATATTTTTTGAGTTCTTTTATTCATTCGTCATCAACTATGACTTCTGTAAATGCTTCCAGACTTTAGAGACACATTACACATAGAGGAGAAAGAGAAGATTGTTCTCATTGGGATTGATCCATACAAAATGGACAACGAAAAATGCAGTCTCCTTTTGTGTTGTCCTAATGAGTTGGACTCGCTCCCTGCGGTAACTTACTATAGCATGGTGAATTATTTCATTCACCAAAAAAAGATCTTACACAGTGCAGGAGCTACATTCTTTAAAGAATTTGAAACCAAAGTAGTAACGGTCGAGTGAAAAATGTAAGGACACTTCAAACATAGATCAAAGTTCTGACCTCAGGTTCAATAAGTAACCAGTGTTTGTGTATTATCCTGACCACAGGGGGGCTACCAGGAGACCAGAAGACCTGGAGCAGAGGGGAAGCTGGGATTTTGAGACCGTGTCACAAATCGTTTTACTTCTGTTTTGTTTTCTCCTAGTTTTATTGTTTTCTGGCTGTTTTAATAATTTTACAGAATTTTTTTTTTTTACTTTTAACAACAATCACCAAAAAATGAACTAAAAAAGAGGCTCACTGTCCAACATGTCAAACACATGATGTGATGCCACCTACACAAACTCTGTAAAAGAGTTCCTGTATGATAAAGATGGAGCAGAGAAAATCTGACCTGAATGCAAGTCCCTTTTTTTCTATAAATATTCAGAACTTTTTAAAATATTTCTACAAGCAAGAAGGACAAAAGTTTTAGTTTTGTGAACACCAAAACAAAAGGTTCTACATGTGTGACAACTAATGCTTGCAGTAAATGCCACTAATGCCACTGGTCATCAATAAAGTTTCTATTTTTGTGCATTATTAGACAACTGCTGGTGCTGCAGAGCAATTGGTCCATATGTGTTCCTTAGGCACAGAAAAGTGACATGCTGAATCTTTGGCCTGCCTACTAAATAGCAGTTGAGGTCACTAAATGAGTCTGAATCCAGTCCAGGTCTGTGAAATTTATACAAAACTAAAATATCATTTTTATTTAATCCTGTGTTTTACCCATTTTAGTTGCATTATTTAAAAGCTATAATTATTGCATTTGAGCAGACTTTGCCCCCTTTCTTGGGACAAAAACAAAAAGTTATCAAGTCTTTAATCAGTTCCTTTTTGTCTGGCCCCAACACACACTCTATTTATGTGTCCGGAAACCTTTGTTCAAACTTAGAATTTGTTGGATCAGAACCTCGTCTTTCAGAGCTTATTGTTCCAGACCAAACTGTCATGGCATCCCCTGGTGGTCAAACTAAAGAACTAAACTTCCACAACCAGAACTCCCATTCAAACACACAGACCCTGGATCTGACAACTCTTTTAACCAGCTGCTTTACGGCTAACAGGACTGTTCTTGTTCTTGTAGTTTAATGATTTTATTGTTGCAGGAAGAAGAAGACACACATGAGTGCAGAATTATCAAGAAGTCACTAAATGTGGGTGATCGCTTTGGATTTGGGGGTGTTTGAGAGAAACAAGGAGGGAAGGGATGAAAAATGAAGTTCACTCAGAGGGTGTGTCCCAAAGTAAGGAGGCAGGGTTGAAGGAAAAAAGGAGGCTGTCCTCTTTCCACAAGAAGGAATGATTCAAGATCCAGTTATCTGACACCATAACTAAGTCTAACATCTACTCTGCTGTCATGAATTATCTGAAGAAGTTATCATGACTCCAACAGCTAATATACAATATTATAATCGGAAATGACGTTATTTTTTCACATATCAAACAGTTGTTGAGCCGTGTTGGGAAGGTTACTTTGAAAGGAAAATTACCCTTGAAACGAAATGTTTACATATACTTTATATAAAAACATTTTCTCACGGTCTATTAAATCAGAATGAACTTTTCCTGGTTTAGGTCAGTTATGATTCAAAAAAGTTTTTGTTGATAGATTCATGAATAATAAGATGAGTCACAAGTTTACATACACTAAGACTACTGTTTTTAGACGATTGTTTTGTAATATCTTAAATAATTAATTGGGCTTACTGTAATGTTTGATAACTAGAGTCAATTGAATAGTCTGTATGACTTTCTTTTTAATTACTTTTCCCCTGTAAAGTGCCTATAGACGACATCCATTGTGATTCGGTGCTATACAAATAAACTTAATTGAAGTGAAACAATGTAGGAAACTCTGGTTCATCCTCATCTGCAACGTGCAGATGCCATCAGTCATCAGCAAGTTTTATTTTATTTAGCACATTTAAAAAGAACTGGGGATTTACAAATTGGTCAAAAACATTCAGGAGAGCCAAAAAATCTGTAAAATCACACATTAACATCTATAAAATAGACTACAAACTAAAACAAGGAGACACTACAACAGAAATCTGATGGAACTAAAATTTAGTTATTCAATTAATCATGAAATCAAGTTTGTTTAATTAACTGTGATTTTTGAATTATGCATAATGATTGTTAATTATTTCAATCTGGAAAGACTCACATGAAACATAATGCAATTAGAAAATTGTATTATCATAAAAAGAGTTATTTGGCGCTCGAGCCCCGGCAGAAGACTTGTGCGCTGTGGATTACTGTGAGTTCAGATGAGTAGTCTAGGATGAATA
>JAVKLF010000021.1:16299229-16314315 GCA_034783495.1 Millerichthys robustus
TCCTTCCTTCCTTCCTTCCTTCCTTCCTTCCTTCCTTCCTTCCTTCCTTCCTTCCTTCCTTCCTTCCTTCCTTCCTTAAGTGTTGGAATGGATTTATCATCATCAGTTTACCTGTCATCCTGGTGTCAATCATACGCTCTTCTTCCCTAAACAACATTTCTGGGGGCCCACTTTGAGACAGAATGCCATCATGTTTATGGAGCCCTGTCCCACATTCGCTTGCAACAAAAGTGGAAATCAGCCCCCAGCCGGACTCCTGCGCCTTTACCTACCCTGAACAGACCCTGGTCCCACATCCCAATGTATTTCATAACAGGGCTTCCCACCATCCGAAGATATTCATTCTCTGTTTTTCTAAAGCTGCCTACTTTATCCCTCTTGTTAAGTTACCTTCTGCCTGAGACTGCTTTGTTAATGATCCAATATGGTATCCCTACAGCCATTGTGTCATATCAAGGACCCCAATTTCTATTGCAAGTTTGGTAAGTGTTCTGCGATACCCTGTGTGTCATCTTCAGCCTGTCCTCGGGATACCACCCTCAGTCCAAAGGACAAACAGGACATTGCAATCAGAAACTGGAAGTTACTTTCAGGTGTGCCATGAATAACAATCCATTATCCTGCTGTAAACATATCGTGTGGATAGAATACGCTCAGAGCACTCACACCTCAACAGCTACAGGTCTTTCTCCCTTTGAACCCTTTGAAGCCTCGCTTGGATACTCACCACCATTGTTTTGCTGTATCAAAACAGATTTTTCTTCCTTCTGTGCAACACTATTGACTAGATGTACTGGAACTAATTTCGCTCATGGGGAGCAATCCTTTATGAGTGACTAATAAAGCATCTTATTCTTATTCTTCGCTATCTCTGCAGATGTCGTCAAGTGTGGTGTCAGACAAAGGGGGTGTCATTTGAAAGCTGCAGAACTGAACAAGAGATTTGCAAATTGCCTCCGCTCCAAAGCACCAAGGTACTGAAGGAGCAGTTTAATAAGTGTAATAAACTCTCCCCTTGGAGAAGCTTGTCTGCAGGTGATTCCTTTTTGCGAACCATGCAGAATATCTGCAAATACTACAGTACCAAGTATAAGTCAGAGAGTTTAGCTTTCTACTTGTGGTATCAGTTTTAAGGACACTCCTAAGAAGTTGGCTTCACAGTTCATCAGTCCAATTCCCATCAACTGTATCATCAGTCCCACGTAAATGAGATTAAAACTTCATACATCCATGAAAGTCCACCCTTCCTTCCTGCTGATTACTGCTGCGTGTTTATAAGGACCTTCACTTTCACAGTTCATTGCTGAAACATAACCATGCATTGGTAAACATTCCAAGCCAACCTTACTTGTGATCACTGAAATTTAAAACTACTTACCTGTGTTTTGTTTGTGTTCTTTCCAGTTACTTGCCTGCTCTTGTGCTCCTCACCAGTTGAAAGTTTTTGCTCACCACCCTGGAGTTTTGCCTTACTCACATGCCACACCACTTCACTTGCAAATATACTCACCATCTCACTCATCTGCAACCCTGGGAAAGGAATCTAATTTACTCCATCTGGAATCATATGGAAGTACTTATAAACAGGAAAATGATAGTGTGACAGCTGACTTAACTATTAAACAAAAACAGCTAATCAGTTCTGCATTGTGTGATGTGCTAAGATGAAGAGTCAGAATTACGTTTGTGAATAATGACGGTAGCAGTGGATAAATGTGGTCCAGGCAGCAGGGGGGATAAATCATTGCAGGCGTACACTGACAGTCTGTAGTCAGACTCTGGGTTCAGTTGTGTGATGATGATGGAGGTAACTGTCAGCCCTTCTGAGTCTGGCTGGAAAACAACCTTTTTTCCACATGCCTCCCACTGATGCACAACTTCTGCTTTTTTCTCACAAATGACCTGATACATCAGCTCCTTCCTGCCCCCCTGGTCATAAGGAGGATCCCACAGCATCCTCAACGTTGAACCATTATGATGAACAGCTGTTAGATTCACTGGGGCAGATGGTGGTTCTGTGAGAAGCAAAACATCAAATTAAAACTCAAATCCATTCAGCAAAAAAAATTATACAAGTAATAAATAAATGGGAGATTAATTCTCAATATATATATTGTTTCTGTTAGCATCAGAAAGAATCAGGTTTTAGATTTATATACTATGGCCTAAGTTTGTAATTACCTAAAATACATGAATCAGTTTTTTAGTCATAATAGATAAAACTTAGTAGAAAATTACTTGTTCAACCAACAAAGTGGAAATACAGACAGGAGATTTCAATCTAGTAACCAGGGCCCCGACTGGCTGGCCAAATCAAAAGGCTTTGGTAGGGCAATTCTGGCCCACGGGCCCAACTTTGAGCACCTCTGATTTACAGTAAACTCCAACCCTCACCTATGGCTATTAGAAGTTAATCATTCAAAAATTCCTGGATACAAGCAGCTGAAAGCTGAAAGTAGAGTGGTGTTGAGTGATGCATCATCCATGTCAATACAGGTTTTTTTGATCGTGTGGGAAAGGACATAGAATGTTCAAGATAGAAAAAGAATAACAAAACTTACTTGTACATCCAAGATCATAGGGATCAGTTGGCAAGCGACCAAATCCATGTTGACACTCACACCATTCTGATCCCTCGTTCAGGGTCCAGGTGTTTGGTGGGCACAGCTGGCATCCTCTGCTCTCATTGGCTGATCTATAGTATCCTATTCTACAGGCTGATGAGACAAAGTATTCACTGCTAAATGAAACTTTTAAGGAAATAAATCATTGGATGTTTATTAAAACTAATTAATTTTAGGAGCCAACCCAACTCAAGATGGCTGCCACATTCAAGTGACATTATAAAACATAAAATTAACTATAATGCTGTTCATTTGACAGATTTTGAGCTAAAATTTGGTTTAAAAGTAACTCAGGCTGATCCCTAAGTCATACAGTGATCCCTCGCTATAATACGGTTCACTTTTCATGGTCTCGCTGCTTCACAGATTTGCATTGTGCATTGTGTTCTGCATTCTGATTGGCTAAACAGTCTCTCCACTTCTTGTACTGTACAGTACTGTACACGTATGTAAAAGCGTGAAATTTAAGTTTGCTAATTTTCTTGCAATTTCAAGTTTCACTAAAACCCACAATGTCGACAAAACATTCTGCACTGACAAAGGCACTTGCGGTCGGGCCCAAAAGGCAGAGGAAGAATCTATCACTATCACAGAAAAAGTTAAACTTCTGGACATGCTAAAGGAAGGTAGAAGCTATGCGGCTGTAGGCCGCCATTACGGGATTAATGAATGTTAATGAATGATTCGTTCGTTCCATAAAGAAGGAGGAAAATAACATAAGGACGACAGCAGCAATAAGTTTTAATAAGGATGCAAAAAGGGTTGCAACTGTCCGCAACTTTGTGGATTAATGACTGCAAAAAAAAATAATTACGCTGGATACGAACGTTATCTGCACAAAAGCTAGAACGCTGTATCAAACCTTTGCTGACAGCAACAGTGACAAGAAGGAGGATGCAGATACCGGGCCATCATCAAGTGCTGTTCACGCAGTACCAAGCGCATTTAATGCTAGCAAGGGCTGGTTTGAAAAATTTAAGAAACGCTTTGGACTTAAAAATGTTTCTCTGCACAGAGAGATCGCCTCTGCAAATACCGCTGGAGCAGAAGCGTTCGTGAACAATAAATTTAAAGCGATCATTGAGGAAGTGGGATATAAGCCTGAACAGGTTTTTAATATGGATGAGACTGGCTTATTTTGGAAACAAATGCCCTCCCGCACCTTCATCATGCAGGAAGAAGCCAAAGCCCCAGGATTTAAAGCCCAAAAAGATCGTTTGACTCTGGATATGTGTGGAAATGCTGCAGGTTTTATGAAAAAAAACAGGGCTTATTTATAGGTCTAAAAATCCCAGAGCACTGAAAAACAAAAATAAGGATGATTTGCCCATTTACTGGATGCACAATGCAAAGGCTTGGATGACAAAAGCGCTCAATCTGGATTGGTTCAAACACTGTTTCATCCCAGAGGTCAAGTGTTATTTGATAGGAAAGGGACTAGACTTTAAAGTGCTTCTGCTCGTTGACAATGCCGGAGGTTACGGTGATGATTTGGCGTATGATGGTGTGCAAATCGAATTTCTGCCGCCAAACACTACATCCATGATTCAGCCCATGGACCAAGGCATCATCCGCGCTTTCAAGGCTCTCTATACGCGCAACACCCTACAACATCTTGTTCAGGCTATGGACTCAAATCAAGATTTCTCACTACCAGACTATTGGCGTGGATACACATCGCATCATGTCTCCAAAATATTCATAGGGCCATTCAGGAGATGAAAACTGAAACTTTGAATGCCTGCTGGAAAATGTAATAATTGTAAAAAAAAAATAAAGGTTCCTACTTCACGGATTTCACCTATCACGGGTGCTTTTTGGAACATAACCCCCGTACATTCATGGAAAAATATGAATCCTGTGTTTATGCATGCAACTTCCAGATGCACTGTATAGCTGGTGAAAAAAGAAAAGAGCCTGCCACACTTTTACAAAAACTGGATCTAGTTTGTAAAGAGAATTTTTCTTGAAAACACTTGAAAGATGACGTTTGATTTAAGCAATTGTTAGTTGTGAATTTATGTTGTACTGACAAAATGATTGCTCTGCTTTAGGCAGGTACAGAGTGGCTTTAAATCTCTCCATTCTGCTTTGCAATCATGACTTTAGATTCTCCAGATTGTTTTTACAAAAGTTGACTGTTGCAAAAACTAATTATTTTTTTCAGCAACACACATGCGTGCATCTTCTCAGAGTTTAGAATGAGTTGAATCTGTTTACCATAAAGCTCTGTTTACATATATATAAACAAAAGAAAAGAAAAATGCAATGAATTGTATATTATCATTTAAAGAATAAGTTTTTAAAAATCCATTAAATAATTTCCCAAATTAAAAATTGCTGTGAAGTCAGAAAAAAAAGGAAGAATGTAGTGGAAAAGGGATGTGAAAGTCATAGGCTGTTTTTTTACTTTCCTTAAACAGGAAAGGTTGCTGTCTAATATTAGCCTTCTCAGAAATATTGGCTGAATGCTGCATGCATCAGAAAATGACAGGAGTTTTTTTTCCCCAAACTAATGTCTTGTCTTGGGACATCTATGAACATTTGGAGCTATGGAAAATTTTGTTAAGAAACAAAGTTAACCTCAAAAACCTAATGGAAATATTTTAACATAATATATTGTATAATCTGCTAGTATTCATAACTTGTGCTAGGGACAAGTCTCAGCTATCACTATATCAAAGAATCAATGTATATCTTTGAAATTGACTGCGCTAGAGTCACTTTTGAATTTTTCAAAGTCACCTAATGCGACAGCCATTTTTAATATGGTTGACTTCAGAAGTTATTTAGAAGTTAGTTGTACATGTAATTTTATTATTCCAATTATGTTGACCCCTTTTCACAAGTGACATTCTTGTGGATGACAAATTTGACAAATACAAAATTGAAATGTAACAAACAAACAAATAAATAAATAACTTTTTTATGTGCTTGCTGAGGATGGGCGACTGTGATGAAGCAATGATTTAACACAATTTGTTAGCTTCCTTATAGTGATTGATTTTTGTACAGAGACCTGAGACGACATGCTGAATCAGCATTCACACAAGTACTTGTTTAAGTATCACCTTTGTCAAGATAAATAGGAAGAAAAACAACCTTTTTTTCCCTACCTTTACATGTGTTGTCCATCTCTTCATGTCCTTGTTCACAAGCACACCCACCTTGCAGTGACCCCCACGTACCATCCATGTTGCACTCTCTTTCAGGGTTAATTACTTTAACAGCCCCTTCCACACAAGACCCCGACACAAGTCCTGCCCCGGCTCCAACAGGTCCAAATGAGGTCAGGTCAGATATGATGTCAGGACATCTTCTGTAGAACAGTCTGATGGATGTTAAAATCACACATGTTCCTGTGTAGGAGAAGGCAATCTGGAAACCTCTGTGTGTGACTGAGCCCAGGTTCAAGGCCAGGCTGCGGTTCAGATAGTTGTGTAGATGAGTCAGAGTTGCTGATCCAGGGAATGGTTTAGTCTGAAGTTCTACAGAGGACCAATCATTCTGAAATCGTCTGATGGGGGTGTCCGTGTCATAAAGGTGAACTTTCAGTGGGCTTAACTGACCAGAAAACTCCTCCTCTTGACCAATTGTGATATCCATAAGTAAATATTGGGTATCTTTACATTCCATCCATGGTGTCAAGACAGTTCTCAATTCTTTTTTCCCACAAGCTTGAAGCACAGGTGCAGAACTTCCATTAGCAACTCGCATTCGGATTTCATTCCACTAAATGAAAAGAATTAGACAAAAGCAGCAAACAGGTAAACAAGCTTGGCTGTGACTGAGAGAGAACGTTTTAATCCTTTGGTATGGAAAACTCAATTTTTATCTCATTTTGTGATTTGTGTAGTCTGTGTAGCAGCAGGAGGTGCTCTTTAGATAGGACAAGCTCAAACTTACAGGGGTTGGACAATGAAACTGAAACACCTGTCATTTAGTGTGGGAAGTTTCATGGCTAAATTGGACCGGCCTGGTAGCTAATTTCTGTTAATTGCACATTGCACCAGTAAGAGCAGAGTGTGAAGGTTCAATTAGCAGGGTAAGAGCACAGTTTTGCTCAAAAAGTTGCACACAACATTATGAGTGACATACCAGAGTTCAAAAGAGGTCAAATTGTTGGTGCACATCTTGCTGGCGCATCTGTAACCAAGACAGCAAGTCTTTGTGATGTATCAAGAGCCACGGTATCCAGGGTAATGTCAGTATATCACCAAGAAGGATGAAACACAACCAACAAGATTAACTGTGAACGCAAGATTGTACCCAAAAAACATAAAACCACAGCTGCCCAAATCACGCCAGAATCAAATGTGCACCTTGACTCTCCTGTTTTTACCAGAACTGTCCGTCGGGAGCTCCACAGGGTCTATATACACGGTTGGGGATGCTATAGCCAAACCTTTGGTCACTTATGCCTATGCCAAACGTCGGTTTCAGTGGTGCAAGGAGAGCAAATCTTGGGCTGTGGACAATGTGAAACATATATTGTTCTCTGATGAGTCCACCTTTACTATTTTTCCCACATCCGGGGGAGTTACGGTGTGGAGAATTGACGCTGTATTGGCCGCAAAAGGAGGCCCTACACCACAGTAATAAATTATTGTGGTCTAAAACCAGGTGTTTCAGTTTTGTTACAGAGGGAAGATTGATGATGACATATAGCCATTTTTATTTAGTTGTCAAAGAATTTACCACAAAGAAAATGACTAAACTGAATCAATTCATCCAGTTTTGAAAATGATAACGCAAACATCCGTCTCACATTTAATGTGTTGAGCTCCACATTAACATTAACACAGTTCTGCTCCACAACTCTTTTGGTTCTGCAAAGCTCACGTCATTTCTGAAAACTCACATCTGTATGGGACATGGCAGACTCTATTGGTGATTTCTGAAAGACCATAGACAGTATAAGGATGGACTGCTCTGTGAGGTCATTTTGTGGAACTCTTTATTAATAGAGTCCTATGATGGAGAGACTTCACAACCAAAACAGCCTACTGTTTTTCAGATTAAAATCAAACACTTTAAGTTGAGTCACTCAAGCAAGATTACAGATATGTGATAAAAATCTGAAGGAAAATTCCATTGTCAGCATGTCACTGTTTCAGTAAATAAAACAGGTTTTAAAAGAACATTTACTTTAAATAAATAAATGCATGAATACCATTCAAGTTTTCACATTTTCACTTCCCAATACAATTTTTAAACAAATTTTAAAAAGTAATGTAAGTCTGCAAATGAAAATGTCTGCTGCATATAAGATGAATAATCTGTACCTTGTATTTCCTACTCAGGAGGAACATGCAGGTCCTGGGGCTTCTCAGTCAGAAGGGGTTCTGAGGGGTTATCCCTATATTCCCTCCAGTACAACCTTATTCTTTTGATAGTATTTATCCAAATTATCAGATAATCAAATCAGTTACACTTACCTCTCCAGGTGGTTCCGATTGCCATCCGAGCTTCACCTGTTTGTCAGAACTGAAGATTTCCACTAAACAGAAGAAAGAAATTAGGTTCATTTACTCTGCTTCAGAACTTAATGGTATTTTTAACTGAATCATAAATTTCCTGGGTTTTGTTTTAGTGGCCAAAGTTTGAAAATTAGCAGTTTTCACTGCTCGTGAGAATGAACCATTTGTAATTTAAGTCATATATGCAACATTTTTTAATCATCATATTAAATCAAAATTTAAACTAGAATTCATTCAACATGGTAAAGGTTAAGCTTTTAATACAGATCTTGTGCATTCAGTTAGCCCTTCATGTATGAGTTGAAGATTAGATTCCGGTACTACCAGGTACAGTATTTTCAGCTCAGTATTATCAGTACCATCAGCTCAGTAGTTTGAAAACAGATAGTGTCACAGCCATTTTTGTGTTTATAAAGATTGTTTTGTTGTGGTGGTCGCCTTTTAACATGTTAACAACAAAAGTTATTTAGTTGTAGACATTTATACACTGATTACTCTCTCAGAATTGCCCTAAAATTTGTTTGTAAGAAATTAAATATTTTGATAAGACTACATACAAATGAACACGCACCCACAAGTACAAGGGGATTATAAGAATTAATTAGGAATGCAAAACGCTAAAATAAAAAACTGCTGAAGGAGCCTTTATATCACCGTATGTGATAAAATTTTCAACAAAGCATCTATAGAAATGTTACTTTTTGAGAAAATGCAGCGTGAAAGCGGAGTCGTGAATAATTTTGCTCAAATTTGCTGACAAAGCTGTAACAGTTGTTAAGTTAAGAGGATGAACACTAACTAAATGCTAAAAAAAGAAAATGGTAAATAACAGACAAAAGTAGTAACACTGGCTTAATGGAGTAAATTACTAGCTAAAGAGTAAAAGTAACTAAAGGCTATCTAGAAACTACAAGTAGTAAAATTATTAATAAAAGTACCGTAGCTAAATGCAAGTTAAAAGCTAAAAGTGGCAAAAGGCTAGAAAAACTTTCAGAATCTTAGCTAAAAGTAGCAGAACAACAGATAATATTTTAAAAAGTAGTCTCAAAACCAAAATAATTTGCACTTATCTCCTGAATGAGCTGAACAGTTTGGTACGAGTGACAAATATAGCTAAGAATAGACTAAGAATGCAGAAGTAGTTAGACTGCACATAACTTTGACAAAATAAAACTAGAAAAACAACAATGAGACTGATAAAGTAACTAAACTACTAAGTACTAGAAACTAAAAGAGAGAGAGAAAAAAAAGCACAGTATGCAGGTATTCATACATAGTTTGCTTACAAAAAACAAAGAGGAAATTACAACAGAAAAAGAATAGCATTTAAACATTAAAACTACAACCAACAACAACAATAATAGATGAAATTTGGAAAAAAGAGGAAGTAAGTAGGTTTTTTTAATACCATTTTGAGTTTTTAGTTCATTTGCACCATTTATCACAATTTGAAAATTCTAATAAAAATTGTAATAAATGTAAGACATGTAAACACTCACCCTCCTCTGTCTGATACACAATTTCGGAGTCAGTAAACCCTAATATCACCAGCAGGACTGAATAATTCCAGAAAGTCAACAATACTTTGTTCCAAGCAGCCATGTCTGTAGCTGCTGACATTGTACTGTTTAGTCTATCAGTCAGCATTTCTAAGACTTTTGTTTTTATGTCTCAGAGTAATGAGCTGACAGGAATTAGAGTCCACCTCTGGAGAAAACACCCACATTATGTCCTTCAACAAAGCTCCTGTAAGTGCTGCTGCTATTACTGATCCAACAATTGCCAAAATGTGCCATGCTATTTAAAATCATATGAAGCATTTTCATATTTTAAAATCCCCAAATTACATATGAAAAAAAGGTCTAGCATTCTCTGAAGAAATGCACCACCTATCACACTATCATTTCAAATGAAGGTCATCTTGTGTTTCTAAATGAAAGTCAATCTGTTTAAATGACGTTATGCGTGATCTCATGAAAAATCATGAGGCTTTGGTTCAAAGAATGTGTTGTGAATGACTTAGCTACTACCACAGCAAATTTTAGCTCAATATCAGCTACAAGGCTGTTTATGTCACAGCGAAATGCCAAAGGCTGTCCAAATTTGGAGGCTCCTCCACGTGCAGCTGACAAAGGGACGGGGCCGGTGTATACTTCTCGGCCCAACACGCATTGCGGGCCAACAGGGAATTTTTGCTTGTAATGGTTAATAAAGCAAGAGACTGGAGTACAGTTTTAAATAAAAATCTGACAATTCAAAAGTTTAAAGTGGTTGTGTTTTTAGATATTTGTCATTTGCAAAGATGTGTTTTTAATATTGTTATTTGCAAAAATCATCATAAATTAGCTCGTATGGTGTGTCCAATAGTTAATGTATTGCCCTTAAGCTTATTAATATTATTATTATTTGCCCTTAAGCTTATTAATAGTTTTTATATTTAAAAAATTATTTTTTTGATCTTCATTGTTTCTGTTTAGCCAGTACCACCATTCCTAGGTGACAGGACATACTCCGGGGTATGAGTGGGAATTAAGCTGAAGGCTAGACCATCCAAATTCACAGCCACTTTCTTCCGGTCTTTGTGATCGACAAAGGACCTGGCCCACATCAGCCAAAGAGTCAGGTCCTCCAGAGGATCCAGCCCCTGAATTTGGACACAGCCAAAGTCAACGTTCACATGAGAAGCTCCTTCATAAGAAGTTTTCAGCAACCAGCATTCACCAAGGCATTTTCACTTTCCACTCATCCTCTGCTCCATTTAATCAGTCTCTTTTCTTCATTCACTTGTCAGATCATTGCTTCTCCTCCCCAGTGTCACTGCTGCTTCACTTTCTATGTGATCTCTATTTCCCCCTCTTATTTTGTATCAGTAAGTTTCTGCAGCCTCGTCAACTTTTTTTCATTAATAAAGTAGTTTATTTTATCATACCTTCGAGTCTCCCAGTGATGTCTGCCTTATCGTCCCCAAAGTTTACAATACAAAGATACAAGTTTTAATGTTATTGTTGTTTAATTCCCAAAGGTAAATTTCAACAATAGACTTTATCACAGACAGCAGGTGTCAAGAATCTGTGCTCTGTGGCGTCAAATTGTGAAACAACAACAGTCTCCTTTACCCCCTGAACTCACGCACCTTCCATCCATCAGCAAACAGGCTTAAATCGGAGGCAACCGGACTTAGATTAATTCTTGTTAAAAAACGACACCCATCCAGGAGTCTTTGTCAGTTCTGGTAGCTCGCACTGAGCAAAAGGTGAAGTTCTGTTTTTAAGGACATGGAGGTCCAGCCGCCTGATCGCATTCTAATTCAGATGCAGATTAGAGACCCACCAGTTGCTGTCACAACAAAACACATGTAGACTGGATGGACAAACTGCCACGATCCCTCAAGGGAACTAATCCAAAGCTAGGATGGAATCTGCATCATTTCTCTTGAGTCTCAGGTTCAACCATCAATCGGGCTATTTTCTCCAGCATCCCTGAATAGATCTTACCAGGGTTGCTAAGAAGAGTGATGCCACTATAATGGGAATACACCCTCCAGTCCCCCTTTTTGAAATGGGGAACCACCACCCCAATCAGCTAATCCAGCAGCACAGCCCCTGATATCCACCAGATGTTACAAAGGCATGTCAACCAATACAGCCCCACAACATCCAGATCCGAGGAGTTCAGCTGCCTCAGAGCTTTTCATGAGCATTCATGCTCATGCATGGGAAAGGGACAGAGGTTTCTTTATTAGTTTTGTTAGGTAGTACCGGGTCCCCATGGCTCCCAGCATCATCAAGCGAGCAGAGTCAGACCCAGCCCAGCAGAGGGCCAAAAAGTCCCTAAGCCACAGCAGACAAGACACACCCACACCACAGACTACAACGAGAACCCGAAGTTAGAGACAGAGGAAGAATACAGAAGAAGCAACTCCCGGCCAGAGGGGACACAACAGAAAGCCGAGGGAGATCTAGAACCACAGAAGCCGGCCCCACCAGGGCCAAGGAGCCCCAGCCAGACAGCTCACCCACCAGGAGCCCGCACAGCGCTAGGGCCGAAAAACCCGATGCACATGAGGAGGGAGAAGCCAGGGCTACACGGAGGTAGAACATGCCACCCCAAACCATCCCCCATCAAAACCGTCTAGTGCCGCCCACACCAAACCAACCCAAGCCCCCCAGGGCAGCTAAAGACCACCACGGGGGAGGCCACAGGAGGGCAGGCTAGAAGTGGGGCCCAGCCAGGCCAGAGGCTAACCCCCTGGGAGCAGGGGGGGCTGCAGCACCCCACACCACACAGACCATCAGCGGGGGGCACACTGAACCCCAGGAAGGTCGGAAGGTCCGACCACAGCATCCCCAGCACCCACAGGCACCTCACTCCTGCCTCCAAAGGGTTAACCCAGGCCCATGCCATCGCTGTCAGGGCGCCACCACCAAGATTGACCGGAATGGCAAAAAGGTGTGGGAGACGAGTGCTGCGAGGCCAAAATCATCCCCTCCCCTGCAATCTTTTAAGTTAGTGTGTGTTTGTGATGTTATGACTGTATGTATGTGTATTTGTGTATTTTGTTTTATAAGATGCATGGAGGGCTAGTTGCCCCGGTTCTGCCACCAAAGTTGACAGTGACATCCCGGGAATCGTTTTGTCCCCCAGACCCTTATTGTGTAACATGCATTTAAAATGGGAAGTTTTGGTGGCCAGGGTCCACCACTACTGTACACAATGCAAAGGCCTGAACCGCTGCATCGCTAAAGCCAATAACTGTAGCTGCCCCACTGATATCCTGAAGGGATGTAGAAAGGGCAAACATGAGTTGCACCAAGGCGGCCGGCACGTGCTCAGGCATCATATTTTTTACAGAGGAAGCCATCTGTAATATGACAATGAGCATCAAATGTAATCACACAGGGCTTCATCTGGGGACACAATGAGAAAGGCAACAGCAGGTTCGACCACAGGCATACAATCCAAGCCTGCCTTGACCGAATCATGCACATCTGCCAACACCTGACCATCTGTGGAGAGACGTGAAAAGGCTCTAAGGTCCCGCCAACAAGCATGCAACTCCCTGAGGTAATCCTCTGATGGAGGGACAGAAAAGAGAGTAGGGGCTCATCCGCACCTGAAAAAGGCACAGCCAGGAGCGGACTCCACCACTTGCGAGACATCTAGCTGCAGCTGTCCCAAGGCCATATGCATGATGTCCTGCATTGAACTGTCACCCGAGCCACAAGCCGCACTCTGAGATGAAGAGCGTGGGCCAGTCTACGAAGCGCAAGACGACTGTGCCTCCTCCTCCTCATTCCCAAAATAAGAGGCAGAGACTGCACATCCTCCTCCACAACTAAATCTGGCATAGGTGGGGAAGAGAACCCAGTCATAGGAGCATCAACCTGAGGTTTCTGAAAAAGGGATTTCATCTCCACCAACTCTGCAGACAATCGCTCAACCCTTGTAGAAAGACCCTGATCAGACTTTGCTCGCCTCCTCTTAGGAGGAGCCGTAGAGGTTGTGGCCTTAGTCCTGCGTTTAGAGCGCCTAGGAATGGCCACCTGCCCAGAAGGTGAAAGGTCATTTCCACACTCGGGGGGTAACTACGCCAGTTAAGCCACTTTCACTGCATGGGGCATGTAGCTGCAGTTCATGCAGGGATTGTCTGACAGGGCTTCAACCAAGTGATCATGTCCGAGGCAGGCAAGGCACAGGTCGTGACCATCATCTGCCTGAAGCACAGCCCCACAATCTGCACAACAGTGGGAGCTATTCATGTCTAAAACTGAAGCGAGTCCCACCACAGGCAGACAGAGCAGACTACGATTGGGAGAAGGGGCGGAGAACGCTACCGTCATCAATAACAATAAAATAGCAAAATAAGGGGCTGATGTCCAGAATACATGACAAAAATATTAAACTGGGAGAGGGGAATGAGAATGCTGCCGTCACCAATTAAAGCAGCAAACGAGGAGTCAGGTGAGCCTAACACAAAGCTGGGGAGAAGAAAAAAGGGGCTGACGTCATCAGCCATGTCCAGACAGGACAAAAAACCAATTAGACCTGGGAGAGGGGGCATAAAAAGGCTCCCATCACCAATCAAAGTAATAACAAACCTCTTACAGTGGGGAGAACAAGTATTTGATACACTTTTGATTTTTCAGGTTTTCCCAATTGCAAAGCATGTAGAAGAGTGTAATTTTTATCATAGGTACTCTTCAACTGTGAGTGATGGAATCTAAAACAAAATTCCAGAAAAATACAATTATGATTTTTAAATAATTAATTTCCATTTTATTGTGTGAAATAAGTATTTGATCATCTATCAACCAGTAAGAATTTTGGCTCTCACAGACATGTTAGTTCTTCTTTAAGAAGCCCTCTGTCATGGTCTGTGTCTTGTTTCTGGTGCTGTGTCTGATTGTGTATTTGTCTCACCTGTTGTGCTGTCCCAGGTGTGTCCATTTCCCAATCAGTCCTTCCCTTTAAATGTTTGCTCCTTCTGTGTCTCCTTTGTCGGGTCCTCGTCTATTGTCGTCATTTCTGGTTGTCCATGGTTTATCCCCCTCTTTTTCACCTGTTCAGTAAGTTTTTGGATTTTGGTATTTTGTATTATCCTCCTCTCGGAGTGGTTTTTTGTTTTGCTGCCACGTCAGCGGTTTAATTTATTTCTTTATTTAATAAATCATGTTTTTCCACCCTCAACAAGTCTCTGCGCATGTGCCTCTGGACTTTATGCCCTTTAAAACCACGTTCCGTGACAGTAGGACCCGACCAGGCAGTCCGACCCACAGGCCAGATTTTTTTTCGTGGGGAGTAAAGGCGGAAGTGGCGCGCTCCGGCGCCGTGGTTCAACCAGCGGCTACACAACGCGCCCCGCCCCCGTCACCGACTTTCTCCACGGCGGAACCTGCCACTCCTCTGAGAGTGGTGACACCATCGCTGCCGCCGGAGGAGGAAGAAATGTCGGATCCGGTGGTGCGGGGCGCATTAACCATGT
>JAVKLF010000021.1:16336896-16348564 GCA_034783495.1 Millerichthys robustus
GATGTACTTACGCTCCGAGGGACACACTAGATTTGACCCTTGGCCTCATGATGGCTTGTTGGTAGAACATGTTCTAGAGTAAAAAGAGCACAAAAGATTTTTGCCTTTGAAAATACTTTTTCCCCCTAATAAATATAAACCTGTTTCAGAGTTGACACATCAAAGTGTTACGACAGATGTATGGAGTTACCAAACTATAATTATTCTTAACATAAGTGAAGACGAGATTGCTTTAAAATGTAAAACTATTTTCAGTTTTAGGCTTACCACACGTCTGTATTGATCAAATGTGATTTTCTGTGGGAGAGGAAAATAAAAAGTGTAATTTATAGGTAAGATTTTGCAGTTTTCACGTATGACTATAAAACCATCATGATACAGAGAAACAGAAGCTGTTCAACGTCTATGACAGCTACAGTCATGGCAAAAAATCTAATAATTACTGGAAAATAATTTAAAAACAAACATAGGAACAGCAAGTACCGCTCAGTTAAAATTCCCCTAATATATGTAAGTTTTTAAAATGAAAAATTTCACAGGTTTTGCCTACTTTTAAAAAAGTAATTGGCTTTTGAGATGACTATTTTTTTCTGTCAGAATATACAGTAGAGTTTCATAAACACAGGCAAGAGTAAGTCCACCTTCTTTCAATGATAGTTTACTATATGAGGACAAAATTAAATTATCTGGATTTTACCAGGTAAAAAAATGTTTAAATCTTATCTCCAGTGAAAAAAATTACACAAAGAATTCTTTGTGTAATTGTTTTCACTGGAGATAAGATTTTAATTAATTTTTTTAATTTTAAATAAAACATTTAGAAATCATTTTGATTTTAATATTTTATCATTGAATTAATAAAAACAAAATGAAAAATCTGTGTTTGTAAAACTGGTTCCATCCCCTGATCCAGCAACTTGCGAAACTTTTTCCAGCAGCAACAACTCTTAGTAGTGGTTTTCTGTAGAACTTTATCTGATCTTTTTAATCATGTCCTGATATATACTACGGAGTGAGGAAAGAGGTACTTTTTTTCCCATGACTGAATTGGACTGCAGAAACACACAGAAAAGTTACAAAGGAAGTAAACTAACCACACCAACTTGATTTCCCTTCACGATTTGGTGTTACTAATTCTTGCAAAATTTTAAAAGTATATACTTACTTTGTTTCAGAAATGAATGAAAATTATTGTTTCAAAAATTGCAGTCATTAAGTTTTGGTGCAATTACTGCAAAAACTATACTGTTAAATAATTAGGGTGCTAAAATAGTTATTAAAAATATAACAAATAGAATCTTAAAAGCTACAGTACATTACCAGTACATTATCGACAGTTGGGTCTAAAGGTCCAAGCTTCTCCAAGATTCTTGTTTAGGTTTTGTTTCAAATATAATTCAATATGATATACTGAAAATAATTTAGTTAGTATTTCAAATGTTAGATGTATCCATGTTCAAAATTTTTGATCCTTTGTGTAATTTGGTTGGTAACCTATGTAGTAGAGATTGCAAAATGTATTTCTAAACCTTTTAAGTTGTACATGTTTTGAAACAACAAACATTGATTATATGTAGCTTTTCACATTAATGTTACATTAATATTATTTTTTAAAGAGATTTTGGACTTTTAGATCCCACTGTGTAAATCCAAACACTTTATTCATCTCGTCAAGAGAACTGTTTGAAAGAAGAAGAAGAAAAACAAGAAAAAAAATATGTTAATATTTTTCTAATAATACCTTCAGCATAAATATATAAAAACATCAAATGACGTTATTTTCTCCTTAAACCTAAAACTACAGAAAGCAGGCTGTCTCAGGCAGCATTGAAGACCACTACAGGGGTGAGGGGTAGTAAACATATACTGACCTGTTACCTCTTCAACGTTTGGGTCAACAAGTCGATCAGGGCCACAATCCAAACCACTCTGGGTACAACGCTGGACATGCATAAGATATATGCAAACTAAATACAAAGGTTATAAAACCACTGAAATACAAATACACTGGAATGGCTATCCAGAACACAGTCAATGTTACCAAGGCAAAACTTTGTGCCACTATCTTAATGGGTTCTAAATTACATTCTTGGTTCCTGCTAGAATATCAGCATACTGTAAATATTCTATTATTAATATTCCTATTCATCTCTTACTTGTGAACAAAACCCCAAGATGGCTGTTTATGTTCTTAATTGTTTGTTGTCCCGACTGCTCTTCTCCTCTTCCAGCTCTCCTGGGAGGATATCAAAGCATTCCCAGACCAGCTAAGAGACGTAGTCTCTCCAGCATGTCCTGGGTCTTCCACAGGGTCTCCTCTCAGTTGGACATACCTGAATCACCTACCTAGGGAGGTGTCCAGAAGACATCTTTTCCAGATGCTTGAACAACCTCAACTGGCTCCTCTCAATGTGGAAGAGCAGCGGCTCTACTATGAGTCACTTCCAGATATCTGAACTGGAACAAACTGGAATGAACTGGCCATGGGGAGTAGATGTCCCCACGGCCCCATAAGTAGAGACCCGGCCGGCCACCAAGTGCTTGCCGGTGAGCCCCTCCCCCAGGCCTGGCTCCATGGTGGGTCCCCGGTAATCGACGTCCGGGCAAGGGACACAGAGTTATATGTTTTTACCTGTCCATACTAGTCTATGGAATCAGTGTATGTCTGGCCTGTCACTTAGGACCAATCTGCCTTGGGATACCCCACCAGGGGTAAGAAGCCTGAGCTTGGGCATTAGGTTGAGAGGTACCAACTAGATATATTTGGGCTCATCTCAACGCACAGCATGGGCTCTGGAATCAATCTCCTTGAGAGGGGCTGCATCTTACTCTTTTCTGGAGTTGCCCACAGTGAGAGGCGCCGAGCCAGTGTGGCAAAAGCCAGTGTGCAAAACTGAGGGGATCAGTTTTGGCACCCTGGGTGCCTGTGTGTTGGAGTTTTCCCAGGTAGATGAGAGGACTGTGACTTTGGGTGGCAGAACGGGCTCTGATGGTTGTTTGTGCCTACGTGCCCAATAGCTATTCAGAGTATCTGGCCTAATTGGAATCTTTAGCGGGGGTGCTGTGGACTTTATTCTGCTGGGGGACTTCAATGCTTATGTGGGTAATGACAGTGTGACATGGAGGGGCATGATTGAGAGGAACAGCCTCTCTGATCAGAACACAAGCAGTCTTCTGTTGTTGGGCTTCTGTGTTGGCCAAGTTCGTCCATCACAAACACCATGTTTGAACATAAAGATGTCCATAAATGCACTTGGCACCAGGAAACCCTAGGTCCACCCTAAGAGGCGGCCGGGCTGGAAGAGTTATGAACTGAAAATGTGAGCGCATTTGTATTTTATGTGTTACAACAGAACAATGTTGAGAGTTATTGTGAATTATGGTAGTTAAATAAAGTTTGATTTAAATGACTGTTTTGTTTAGCCTAATGTGTCTTTATAAAAGGAGGCGCTTTTTGTATGAAAATAGACCCGTTCATGGATATCGGGCTTTATAATCCGGTGTGCCTTATGTATGAAAGAAAAATGGAAAATAGATCTGTTTATTGAAACTGCGCCTTATAATCCGGTGCGTCTAATAGTCCGGAAAATAAAGATTTAACATTTAAAATGTAAGATTTTTTAAATTGGTCTTAAATGTTTGTTTGCTTTGTTTCTTATTTTAAATTTTCTGTTTATGCTTTTATTATGCAATGTGACTGCTTTTGTATTTTTATTGATTGTAACTGTTTAACAGGAAACAGGCTTAAATTGGAGGCAACCAGACTTTGGCTCCGTTTTTTATAAAACATTTTGACACCTATCCAGGAGTCTTTGTCAATTTTGGTAACTCACACTGAGCAACATACAACCTGTGCATTGCTGTTTTTAAGGACATGGAGGCCCATCCGCCTAGACGCATTCTAAGTCAGATGCAAATCAATGACCCACCCGTTGCCGTCCTGTGTCATCATAAGAAGCTATTGTTTGGTGTGAATGGAGTACTTGGTCGCCTGAATCTTGATGAGACAGCTAATGTAATCTCTTTGGAATCTGTTGTAGGACTGAGCTGTAAACACTGTATACACAACACTGCTCAGCTGCGATTTGGGTGTTCTGTCTTTAGGATGAACCAGTTTTTGTCTGAGCGTTATTAGGTTTGAAATTTACTGGTATGTTGTAACTCTTGTTACATAAGGATATTTTAACTGAATTTCAGACAGACACAAGTATTGGTTTAGTTAAATCTATAGTTGGTAATTGTGTTCAGAAAAACTTCTTGTTATACTGGGTGAAATGGTATTTCCATCCTGAGAGTTGTCAATACATTATGTACTTAGAAAAAGGAACGTAAGAATTGTCAGAGTTTTTACAGATTGGTCAATTGCCTTCATGTCAGATTTGCATGTATGTCTAAAAGAAAACTTAAATAAAAAGACGGTGATTAAAACAGATTATCAGTTTCCACAGTTCTACATACGTACAATGTATATCTTATACATTGTATTTAGAAAAACACAGAGTGACAGAAACTGACCGGAGGTTTGTTTACTATCCAATAAGCCCTCTCTTGGCAGTCAAGGACTACTCTGTCCGGTTTGTTCCTGTCCCTACTAGCCCTGGAACACATATAAAAAAGATGTTAAGTGAGGGGATCAGGTTGAACTGATCTACCTGTAAATTATTTCAAACTTAGTTCAACCAACCAATGTACCAATGTACAGTATATTTTCCGTATTGCTTTCTGCTTTAGTGAATCATACTATAAAAATATTGGAACTGGCTGGCTGGACTTATTCGGCTAAAGGTGGCATCCGTCTAAAGTTTGGACACAATTATTTATTTATTTTTTAATTATAATTGTGTCCAGAATCTTCACTGGTAATATACAGTGACATATGATTCATGAAGGCTTACAAAAAAAATTACACATTTCTTCTTTATATTGCCCTGTGATGACTTTGACTGGTATATTCAGAAACACTTACTTGTACTGTTCAGTAGCTTGCATGACAATAAAGTCCCATTTGTGGTTCAGCCAATCATGCAGGTGGTTGTAATGTACCTTGTAAAAACAAAAATGTAATAACTGTTACTGTCAGCGGTTACAGCAAGAAAGAAGCTAATACAAATATATTATATATTAATATATAATACGTGTACCTGTTCATAGGGCTCAAGCATGCCTTTCTTACGGATGTTCCTTTTTGCCAGGTAGATAGCTTAAAAAAAATAAAAATTACTTGTGCTACATCATATAAAAATGTTTTTTGCCATTCTGACACATTAAAAATACAGATGTTGGTATAATATCCATTCATCCATCTATACATGGAGTGATGCTCAACAATACTCTTAATTGGGAGATCCAGCAGTTGGGAGGCCAGAGAGAAGATGTCTTTAAAGAGTCCTAGGCTTGCACAGAAGTCTCCTCCCAGTGGGATGTTTTCAGAAAAACTCCAGTGGGAGGTGCCCGTCATATATTTATTTTGAGTTTTAAATTTTGAACAAATGAAGACATTACAAATTCAAATTCATGGATATTACAGTGGTCCCTCATTTGTTGTGGGGCTTATGTTCTGAAAACCCTCCACAATAAGCAAAATCTGCAAAATTGTGACCTTTTATTTCTTTCATTATATGTATTTTAAGGCTGTATAATTCCTCCCCACATAAACATTTACTAAACTGTTACTAATGTTTCTCACACTCTTACGCAGTTTAAACATTAACAAACCTGTGCAACATATGGTATTCAACATATGGTTACTTGCTTGTGACGCTCCTCTGACAGCTCTGGTGCTATGGAATTAGTTTTGTGCCAAAACGATTGAGAAAAACTCTTAGATGATCAATCAAAAATTAACAGTTTGAGAGAAAAAAAAAGAAATGTCCTTTCAAAAGCAAAACTTACAATCTTTGATAAAAATCTTACTTTAGTACTGTAAAGACTTTGTCTTGTCTTTGTTAGACAGAATACATTTTTGTTATGAGTTTCCACTGTTTCACTCTCGATGACCAGAGTTTTGCTCTCACTACCAGCTTTGCAGTTACGCTCCTGACGCTTCCCTTTGGCACGCCTCGACCTTTTGCTTGCACTTCTGGCACAAACCTCTGGAGGGGTGGGGGGGTGTTGTCATCTGAGAAGTCTTTTCCCATTGGACAGACATTTCTTCAGTGACACATAAGTGGCCCGGAAACAATTTTGCAGCTACGTGGGGCTCCAGGACGACAGACATGAATAAAAGTAGACACCACAGCACGTCATTGGAGCTGATGTGCTGTTGGGCCGCCATCTTGAAGTCTGCTGCTCCACCTGGTGTGATGTCCTGTCCTGTCCGGCATTCATGCATTCAGTGAGATTAAATTGAAAACTTTTCCAATGCCTTGATAGTTTTACTCTACAACAGGAGGGTTTGAGATAATCCTCCCGTTGATGCCTTTATTGTTTAAAGTCACCGGACAGCAAAGGCAGAGGGGGACAGAAAAGGAAAGGACAGAAGTGGGGGAGGGGGATGGACAGAAACATAACAACAACAGCAGTAGCAACAGAACCACATGCACCCGGCCATGCCCCCGCCCCCAATGGGCGAACCCAGGCCCACCTCACCGCCACCAGGGCCCCACAATCGAGTCCAACCAGAATGGTAGAGAGGCAGGGTGACACAGGACCAGTGATTCCAAAATCGTTCCCTCCCCCGCCATCTTTTATGTATGTGTAAAACATTTTGGAATGCATGTATGTATGTAAAATAGTTTTGAGCTATTTCACTTTTTCAGCCAATTTTTTCCCATTGAAAATGAATGGAGCAATTAAATAAACGCCCTTAAAATCCTTCAAATAATTTATAAATCTCTATGTTTTTTACACCATGTGCTTTGTTGTTGCTTCTTTTAACATCCTTGTGCAAATTCTAGCTTCTCTTTTGCTAATTTCAGCTGTTTAGCAGGTTAGCAAAACGGACCTTGATATCACTCGTCCTGGAGCCTCGCGTAGCTGCGCATATGTTTCTGGGTCACTTATGTTTCACTGAAGAAATGTCTGTCCAATGGGAAAAGGCTTCTCATTTTGTATGCTACTTAGCTCTGGCCGTGGCATTTTATAGGAAAGGAAGGATCAGCCAGGCCCAGCTTGTAAACAAGAGACTGGAAAACAACATAGAGGGACAATGTGTGACAGCATACCATATTCCATCAAAAATAAAAACCTTTAGTTCTTCACACCATTTTTAGCTCTTTTTTCTAAAATAATGAATTACTGCTTCTTTAATGTGTTGTGCATACATAATCCATTTTTCCCAGCAATAAAAAAATTCTCAGATTTGAGTCTTAATTTAAAAGTCAATTCTTCTATCCAATAGATTTCTCTCACACTCCCACACCACTGGTGTAATGTTGGAGGCCTGAAGCTAACTATGAGTTATAGCTTTCCTGCAGCCTGCCAGGAGAATCTTTAACATGGATTTATGTTTTTGTGGGACTTTCAGGCATTTTACCCAGATACAAGGTGGTAAAAGAGTAGTGTAATTTCAATTCTGTTGTCTTATTTTTTAGTAGCCACCTCCTTCCAATATGACAGAATTTTAGACATCCCCAGTAGACATTAAAATGGTTGACTTTAGAAGCTTCACATTGTCTCCACTAAAGACCTAGACTCTGCAAGCCCGTGAAGGCTCAGGAATTCCACGCACTGCCAAGGAACATCTGCCCTACCTCTCTGCAGACTGTGGAAACTTGAGATCAGTGAGAGACTTAAAAGACATCTTAATCTGTTTAATACCTGCTCATGCCAAGATGAGGTTGGTAAACCTGAGCCATGAACTTAACAACGAAGCCGAGTAAGCTGTCAATGAAACATGTAAAAGAGACAGTGGAGAAAGGTTTAGTCTATCGCAGGAATAACTAATCTCATGCCACGACGGCTGCAGAGACATTTCATTTTTGAGAACACTTAAGAACTCTTTGTATGAGATCCGACTTTTCAAGTAGGCGAGGCCAAAGTTGGACAGTGTTCACACAGTTGTCCAGTCTTAACAAGGTGGTGTGACTGAGGCTGGACCTGAATAGGGGGCGGTGCTGTCTGCCAGCACATGGAGTCAAGTGGAGATGCAGTATGGAGGTCACCCATTAGCTACCAGGAAGCTAAAGCAGAGATGTTCCACCACAGACCTGACAGGTATGTGCTTCAGGTTGACCTTCTGAATGAAGATTAAAACTTTCCACCACTATAGAAAGTAAGTCACTCCCTTTGACACATGTGATTGGAAGAAAAAGATAGAATTGCTTTACAACCTATGCTTGTGCTGCAACATTATGTAAATATAGAGTTACATTGATTTGTACAGAAATGTTTGACCTGTTTGCAAATGAGAATAATGAGAATCTTTTCCATCCATCTATCTGTTACCTACGTCTTCCTTTCAGGGTCATGGGGGTCACTGGTGCCCATATCCAGCAGTCACAGTGCGAAGGGCGGGGTAAACCCTGGACAGGTCGCAAATCCAGAAAGTATTTTCCAACCAATCAATTTCACCTACCTGGGACTTATGGCTATTTATGTTTTTATGCAAGATAATCTGACTGACTTATTTTTCTGTTTTATTTTAATCTAGATTCTGACCTACTTACTGTGCAGCGGAAAGCCATTGAAAGCCAACAAAGCGTCCAGACACACAAAAAATTGAATCATAAAGTGTTTTAGTTTCTAAGCTTTCACTTTTTTTGTATTTATTATTCAGTTTTGATAACAATCTGAGGCAGAACATTATAGCTTAATAGAACTGGTAATTCTGTTTGCCTAAAACATTACAATTGTACTTATGTGAAAGCCCAGGGTTCAGCTTGACTAACAGAAGCGTAAACAGGCAGGGATAACTCTCACTCACAGGTCACCCAGATTGTATACTGTCATATATTTGCGAGACCAGCTTTTTACTGTTTTTTTTTTTACAAGTTACATTTATGTTCCATTTATTTAGGGATATTTAAATAAAGTAATCTTGTAAGAATTTATAAATGTCCTGTTTTCCCAAACCAAATGAGCTAAAGATAGCCTTGTAACTCCGAAATATGCTATTTAAAGGATGGAATGCCTTTTCTGCAACGCTGATCATCGGTGACTCCATAATCAGGAAAGTACGATATTTTAATGCAATTACTCACTGTATACCCGGTGCCACAGCTTTGATTATCCTAAATAAACTCCAGGTAATATACCCATCCTTGCCCTCCTCTATAAAAAAGATTGTTCTTCATGTTGGAACTAATGATACACTCCTGCAACAATCAGAAAAAACTAAAGACAATTTTAGGAAACTTTTGGGTTTCTTAGAGACCTTAGAGACCTGTGACCTGTTATTTCTGGGCTCATTCCCACTTTAGGTCGTGGCTCTGGACGTTTTAGCAGAATCCTCAGCCTACATACCTGGTTGCAACTTACATGTAAATCTCTGGATGTCTCTTTTACAGACAATTTTAATTTATTCTGGGATCGTGGGTACCTCTTAACTTGTTAAGGAGAGGAGAGGAGATGGAGTTCATCTAAACAACAATGGTAGCAGGATACTAAAAACTAATTTGCATTACTGTATTTCTGTGACTTTAAGTAATCAAAATTGAATTGTGTATCAACACAGCCTGTTTTTAGGAATACCTCCTCCACTATTTATCCTGCCAGGTGTGTGCTTCCCCATCATGAAAATGAGGGATTACAGAATAATGCTCTAAGAAATTTACAAGTTGGTGAGATCCATCCTCCTGACTTCAACACAGTAAAATCAACTTCTACTTTTGAGGAACCCTCAATAATACCAGTTCTGATAAATAACGGACAAAAATTAGTAAAATCACACAGAAACAAAAAGTCTCTAGATTGCAAAATTTAGTGTCTATTCCACTTCAATCAATACTGAAACCAAACAGAAATCTGAAACCTTCATACTGCATATTAAAATTGGCTTTATTAAATATCAGATCCTTGGCAGGAAAATCATTTTTAATTGAAGACTTTATTATTGATCATCATCTTGATTTCTTGTTCCTGACAGAAACTTGGCTGAATCAAAATAACAGCTCATCTAGTCTTATTGAATCATGTCCTCCAAATTTTAGCTTTATAAGCCAGACCAGAACTGACAAAAGAGGAGGAAACTCTGTGCAAATTTCTTTGATGATTTCACTGAACTATTATCCCTAATTTTGGTGGATTTTGATTTTGTTCTTATTGTTGGTGATTTTAATTTTCATATCGACAATCCATTGGATCGAGGCAGTAAAGAGCTACGCCAGATCCTGAATAACCACGGACTGACCCAACATGTCTTGGAACCCACACATAATCATGGACACACTTTGGACCTTACTATTTCTAAAGAATTCATTGTATCTAAAATTGTAGTGCTTGATGTAGCATTTTCAGATCATTTTTGTATTTTTTGGGACAGTTTTCTCCCTGCACAAAAAGACAACTATACACATGTAATTTTAAGAAGATGCATTACGGAAACTACTGCGGATCAATTTATTCAGGCTTTTTCTTCAATGGCTATACATCCCTGTACTTCTTTCAGTGATCCCATAGACAACTTTTTTTTTAATTGAGAAGGTTATTGACACCATTGCTCCTGTTAATACAAAAGTAATCTCTGGGAAACGTAAACCTCCTTGGAGAAATTTTGAGTTGGTTAGAAAAGGGAAAAAAGTGTGCAGGAGAGCAGAACGTCGGTGGCGTAAAACTAAACTACAAACTCATCTAGATATTTACAAAGATAAACTTAGAATGTTTAATTTGAACTAAGAAATGCAAGAGAGAGTTTTTTTTCAAATGTCATTTCTACTTCTATCAATAACTCTCGTGCTCTGTTCTCGATTGTTGACAGATTGACAAATCCACCTTCTTCTGTTAACCATGAATTTTTCTCCTCTGAGGCCTGAGATAAATTTGCCACCTTTTTTTCTATAAATAAAACTGTGAAAATAAGGGAAACAATAAACTCCTCTGTATTTGCTGTTGGGAAACAATTAACTCTGTTTTCCCCTAAACAGAATTTACCTGTGACGACACATTTTAGGTTGATCACTCAAAAAGATTTGAGTTACATTTTCCATCATATGAAATCATCCACCTGTTCCCTTGACATCATACCTACGAGTTTATTCTTAAAGGTCTCAGAGGTTTTGGCTCCGGACCTCTTGCAAATAATTAACAAGTCACTCTCCTCTGGAGTCTTAATTCAGGCTCTAAAGACTGCGGTAATTAAACCACTTCTCAAAAAGCATAATCTAGACTCATCATTTTTAAGCAATTAGCAACCAATATCTAACTTATCTTTTCTGTCTAAAATACTAGAAAAAAAAGGTTTTCAGCAGATAAATGGCTTTCTGGCCCTGAACAACTGTTTTTATGTCCATCAATCAGGCTTCCGTCAACATCACAGCACTGAAACTACTCTTGTCAAAATATTCAATGACCTCCTTGTAAACACTGACCGTAATAAAATGTAAATATTAGTTCTACATGACCTGAGTGCTGCATTCGACACAGTCGATCATGACATTTTATTATCACGATTAGAAAATTGGGTTGGCATTTCTGGTATAGTACTGAGCTGGCTAAAATCCTACCTGTCCAATAGAACCTTTTGTGTGTCCATAGGCAATTTTAAATCCAAACTGAATGAAATTACATATGG
>JAVKLF010000021.1:16422444-16434678 GCA_034783495.1 Millerichthys robustus
AAATGCACCTGCTCTGTGATAGTCTCAGGGTTCTGTTCAAAGTGCAGAGAGCATCATGAAGACCAAGGAACACACCAAGCAGGTCCCAGATACTGTTGTGGAGAAGTTCAAAGCCGGATTTGGATACAAAAAGATTTCCCAAGCTTTAAACATCCCAAGGAGCACTGTGCAAGCAATCATATTGAAATGGAAGGAGTATCAGACTGCTGCAAATCTAACAAGACCTGGCTGTCACTCTAAACTTTTCTTCTCGAATAAAAATTTGATCAGACATACAGCCAAGAGGCCCATGATCACTTTGAATGAACTGCAGAGATGAGGTTGGAGAGTCTGTCCATAGGACAACAATCAGTTGTATACTGCACAAATCTGGCCTTTATGGAAGAGTGGCAGGAAAAAAAGACATTTATCAAAGCTATTCATAAAAAGTCTTGTTTAAAGTTTGCCACAAGCTACCTGGGAGACACACCAAACATGTGGAAGAAGGTGCTGTGGGCAAATAAAACCAAAATCAAACTGTTTAGGCACAATGCAAAACGATATGTTTGGCGTAAAGTAACACAGCTCATCACCCTGAACACACCATCCCCACTGTCAAACATGGTGGTGGCAGCATTATAGTTTGGGGCTGCTTTTCGTCAGCAGGGACAGGGAAGATGGATGGGGCCAAATACAGGACCATTCTGGAAGAAAACCTGTTGGAGTCTGAAAGACCTGAGACTGGGATGGAGATTTATCTTCCAACAAGACAATGATCCAAAACATAAAGCCAAATCTAACATGGAATGGTTCACAAATGTATCCAGGTGTTGGAATGGCCAAGTCAAAGTCCAGACCTGAATCCAATCGAGAATCTGTGGAAAGAGCTGAAGACCGCTGCTTTTGCAAGAAAGAATGGTCAAGAATTTCAGTCTCTTGATGTGCAAAACTGATAGAGACAGAGCCCAAGCAACTTGCAGCAAAAGGTGGCGCTACAAAGTATTTACGCAAGGGGGCCGAATAATATTGCACGCCCCAGTTTTCAGTTTTTTATTTGTTAAAAAAGTTTGACACATCCAATAAATCTTATTCCACTTCACGATTGTGTCCCACTTGTTGATTCTTCCCCCCAAAATTAAATTTTATATCTTTATAAAGCCTGAAATGTGGCAAAAGCTTCAAAGTTCAAGTGGCCGAATACTTTTGCAAGGCACTATATATTAATTGGTACCTATCTACACTAACAGATTCAACAGATGTAACTGAAAAAAAGCTCTGTTTTAGTTTGAAGGTTTGGCACAAAAGCAAAAAAATGCCAAATGCTAGTTGCTTCTGCTCCAGACTATTTTAGGGTACCATCTGCAGTTGCCAAGATTAACAGATAGTAATAAATACAAATTTTTGTCTTGTATGTAAAATATTAAACAAACAAAGAGCTGTACCTCATTAGCGGCTGCAGCCATTGGGGTTGGATGGTTAGCCATGTCACCCATGGAGATGGCTAGCCTCAGGTCCTTCTGAATGTGTTTCAAATAGTAGTCTGGTTTAAAGTTGCCCTGCAAAATATCTGACAAAACCAGAAGAAAGTCAAATCCCCACCGTCACATGTAAAGAGAAGTAAACATCAGGGTTAGGCATTTATATGAGTATTGAGAACATTGGTTGATGTTTTTCTTTTTACTTTTTTTTATAAAGTAGGTGTGTAAAAAATATCCACAATGAAATATCGCAATATTTCCTTTCCAATACTGTCTAGATTTTCAAAAGCACTGTATTGATATTTAATTAGGGCTTAAAATGTAAACTTTCATACCAGCAGATCGTCATATTTTAGCCTCTGGCCAATAGTTGGCAGCAGCCAGCCAGCCATTTGGCTCCTTCACTACTGAGGAGAGTGCAAGTATAATGCCAGCTCAAATGTTAGAATTGTGGGTAAACATTAGCACTAAGTACCGATGACTGAATCTGAGTGAATCTGTGGGTTCAAATAGAGGACTTTGATCAAAGCTAAGCTGTAAGAAAAGGTTAATAAGAAAAAGTTTCATTATATCTTCTGGACAAGATTCCTCTTTGTTTAAATGTTTCATCTCTACTCTAAATAACTTCTCTACTCTAAATAACTTCTTCAGTCCGAGAAGTTACACGTAAACTCAGCCATATAAGCTGTACTTTTGTATAATCGATCAACAAGTTAACAATGACAATCAAAACTGGTTAATCATATGCAAAAAAGGGGACACTTGGGCCAAGAGGACTCCACCCCTATTTAAAGACAGGCAGTGTTTCTTCACAAATATTTATTTCTTCCTTCAATCCTCTCTCAAACCAATGTTCCTCCCTATCAAGGATGAGAACATCTTCATTCCTGAAAGACTGACCACTGGCCCGTAGAAGACTGTAAACAGCAGAGCCTTGACTTGATGAAGTTGCTTTTGTGCTGGGCCTTCCTTTTAGTCAGTGGCTGCTTTGTTACCCTGATGCATAACTGCTCAGGGTCCTCCTGGCACTCAACAGCATAAACAACATTTCTCTGTTGATGCTGTGTTTTGGGGTGTGAGAGCCACTGGAATGTCATGTTTAGAAAATAAATGTCTCAGTTTCTCTGAAAATCCCACAACATAAGAAATAACTACTGAGACAATTTATTCATCAGAAGGGCCTAAAAAGCGATGTGGAGGTTGTCGTTTTTGTGTTAGACGTTTAATTATTTCTTTTGCTTAGGGGGGCATTTGATACTTTCATAAGTCACTTTGGCTCTCCTCTGCTCCGCTGAGTTCTGGTCAGATGTGCGTTCAAGTTTGGGGTGGAGGTGTGGCTTTGAACGGAACACTGGCCATTGATGGGACAGGGAGGAGGGGTGGAGCTTTAAGGAGCAGCCCCTTTCAAATCTTGCTAGCTCTCCAAAATTACCAACCCTAGCTTTAATAATTGTATAAATCACAACTACACCCCTGTATGATCTAACATTTGAGTTGTGTCTGCCATTGATTAGGAATAAAAATAATTTTAATCAGTAATTATTAATTATTATTATTATTAGTCATACTTACGCAACACAGGCAGTGTGTGTATATATACACACTGCTCAAAAAATGATTTGGAGTTGCATTGCTTTGTTTAGGTGTGCCCTTGATTAGTCACACCTTTATGGAATCAATGTCACCAGTTAGGTAGTAACACTTATTGTGAATCAATTTCACCTGCTGCTGTTCAAATGGAACATACAACAGGTGGAATGAGAAGCAATTAGCAAGCTAACCCCTATAAAAATGAGCAAAACAAGTCTTCAAGACCTAACTTACTTTGACATTTCTGGTCCACAAAGGTGCTAGCCATCTGGCCCTGGCACAGGATGTCCAGGAAGGTCTGCTGTGATTGGCCGGTGGCCTGGGCCAGAGTGAGACCTTCTGCAATGGTGGCCATGAAGCTGCCCTGGACCATGTTCAGAATCAGCATCATTTTTGATGCATTGCCTGCCTCACCTAGAGACACAAAGTCAGTCAGTTTTAAACACAACCGTAGAAAAATACAAACGTTTCTGAATAAATTAGTAGCTTATGCAGGCCAAGATTTGTGTGTTGCTCGGACCTGACTAAGATTAGATCATCCTTTCTACTAATCACAAGCTTTAGGGTGTAACTGGTCAGTCATTTTTAGCAGTATTACTTTTATGTAAGTTTTTTTGCGTGTCACCAAAAGGTGGGTAATTTTTTTTTACCAGTGACTGTGTGCGCACGTTTGTTATCAAAATATCTCACAAAACCAATGGGCAGTTTTGAATGACAGCTTAATTGTACAAGTCAACAAAATTGCAGTTAGCTGCCATAGATAATCAACTTTAGCTTTAACTTTGGTGGCCATAAATCAGTGTTCTGCAGATACTGAGATAAGATCAGATGTGTTAATAACAAAGAGTCATCCACAACTAATACTCTAAGTCCTAAGTAATTGCAGAATTTTTTTTTAAACCTTTGTTGTGAACTATGGTAATAAACTATTAAATTCTAGCCAAATGGTTCATTAAATATTTTGCTACAACTTTCAGTAAGAAATCAGATAAATATCTACTTTGAATATCTTTTACACACAATCCCATTCAAAATGTTGGCCACAGCTAATTAACTTTTGCCATTAGTCAGTTCCCCTGATGTTTTCATCAAATAAATAAAAATTGTACTTTATTAATCCCCAATGGAGAAATTATTTCTCTGCATTTTCCCCATCCCACATGTCAGCACACATGTGCAGTAGTGGGCTGCCATCCAGGGTGTCTGGACAGCAGCTGGAGGTTGAGGGCCTTGCTCAAGGGCCCAAAGTGAGGAAAATAAGTGTTTTCCACACATCACTCTTTTTGTTAGTTTGGGGTGTTGATTACAGGCTCACCTACTCAAGACATTCAAATATTTTCATGTTCTCATTTTTCAACATAAGATGATCTTAATATAAAATTTTGGCATAAAAAAATAAACAGTTAAAATAACTTTAAAATGAAAACAAAAAATTCTAATATTCGATTTAATGTTTTCTGCCTGCTTTTCTTCAGTCTAATTCTTTTTTTAAACAAACTGCATAGGCATTTTGGTCATTCATGTGCATTTTTTTTTCATTTGAGAAGCGCAGACTTTATGTTTTAGATGGAAGATGAGCATTGTTTCATTTACAATGACATACTGGAATATGCTTTAAAAGCCAAAAACACCTCTACAATCATAGAATCAAATTACAGTTATGGGAACATAAAAAGAAAAGCAACATTACCAAATATCTAAACAATTTTTGCTCAGCTAGTCCTGTTGCAATGACAACACATTAATAAATAGTACAATGATTAAATGAAGTTGATAAATTAATATGTTGACCATTTTCATTTGTTTGCTCGTTTTTCTTTGTGTCTCAAGCTCTTTATCCTAAAAAAAAAACTGGTTGACAAAAGGCTTCAGTGCATTAGTCTCGACTGACCCCTCCGCTTTTTGTTTCCTTAACATAGGTAGGAGTGAACTCTCGCTTCAGGCAGCATCATTTGACCAGTTTACTGGACTCTAGCACAAGATAGCCTTTAGGATATTCTTAGTGTGGTAGATGAACATCATTTTGCAATATTATAAATACTATTGGTTTGGAAAAACAGAGAAAGAATTGGTTTCAAAGCCAAACTTAACAGTGTACTGTAGTGTGAAAGCACTTTGGATTCAAGCACAATGACAGTGGTGAACCACTTAACTTGTGCGAGCCGGTATGTTGCATTTGTTTAAAAAAAAAAGGGGGGGGGGGGGGGAGCAACTAATACGGCAGTACAACAAATATGCATCTGCACCTAAAACATTTATTTTGTATATTTAAAATATTGTCCACTTCCAGTGTTCAATGTTCTTTAGAAGTTAAAAGTTTAGAGATACTTGAGAGGATGTACTTGCATTATTATGATGTGACCAATGTTTAAAATTGTCTTCAAGCAATATTATTGTTTACTGCAATAATTTCTGAGACAATTTATTGTCCAGCAAAATTTGTAATTGTGACAGGACTAGGCTCAGCTGCATCAACTTTTACATGATCTGCCAAGTAACGGCAAAAACATTAACACCACACATTGATATTATGAAAGATGGACGACGCATCTCCACCGTGTCGTGTTATTCAGAATTGAAGCAAAAAAAAAAATCTGCATTTTTGGTGCAACTATGTTGTATTTTTGATGACAGAGTCTGCACACTAGAGATGTAACACTACACCCTTGATGCAAACAGGAAACTATAAAACGGCAAAGGCCAATTAAAACTAAATGCATATAAAAAGCATATTTAAAACCAGAACTACATAGATCAATAAAAAATAACTGAAAAAAATATCTTAAGTGCATTTTGTTTGGTCAGCAAAATGTCCCATTTGTTTACATAGACGGGCTGGTCTTAAAAAATGTACTGTAACCAGCCACTTAGGGGCACTTGTCTCTTGATGTTTCAACTTCTTGATTCTGCTTTTGTCTCCAGTAATAACATATCTCATTGGCTCCACAACAGTTTTTGTGCTGTAATGTCTAAATATTCTACAAAAAGGGTTTGGCCTAACAATAAAAAAAAACTTCAATTCCAACCGAAGTGCTTCTTTGTTTTACTAAGGATATGGTACACTTTAGAGCCGCTTGTGTACCTAGGAAGAATGATGTCTTGCCCATGGCCTGGAAGCAGCTGCTGCAGTCCTCGTACACTGTCCTGTCACCAGCTGCAAGGATCACCAACATTCCATCGTTGGACAGCTGCTGGCTTCCTGAAACTGGAGCCTCCAAGAAACGGCCACCCCGGGATGTGATCACCTGACATTCAAACACAAAACAGAATGATTCTACATCTTAGATTCAAAGATTGCTGTTCCTATTATAAAAAAGGTTGAAATAAAATATCAAAAACATTTTTTTTTCTCCATTATTTTTTTACTTTACAATTGAGAATGACAACATCATTAGTGGCTCTGCTGGTGTGATTATGTTGGTGCATACTTGTGACAGTTCTGTGATGGTCTCTGGATCGACAGTGGACATTTCCACATAGCATTTGCCTGGTCTGATTCCTTGCAGAACTCCACTGGGTCCCAACACCAACTGCAAAGGAGCAAATGCGAACCTTGGTCTGACCCATGTCCAAATAACAATTTTTCTTATATTCCACTGCAGATAATTTAGATGGTACTCGCATCTCTGGCAGCCTTGGGGTCCGAGACACACGAGAAAGTAATGTCACACATTGAGGCCACTTCTGCTGGGGTCCTGCCTAATCTGGCACCCTCCTGGATGAACAGATCACACTGAAACATAAATAGCATGAGTCATTTAATATGATGCATTTATGCTCCCGATCAAAGAAAATAACAGGGTTGGGATTTAAAGTTGTTTTTCAACACAGAAAGACTGCAAATACATTCTGAATCGTTTTGACGAGGTCAAAATTTGAATATCATAACATCCTGCAACAAGTGGAACTCCTAAATATGACGGTGCATTAACTGGGGATTCATGTACAAACTGCACATATGCATAAAAAAGGTCGTTTACGCCACGTTCCATGCACACATCCTGTATTAAAACTAACGTTGTGTGAAAGTGTGCTTAAATATAAGCAGACTTTTCACCAGCTGTGAGAATGTGCCTACCTCAATTCAACGTTTTCAGCCCCTCTGTCCCTAGCTCTTCAAAATTACCAACCCTAGCTTAAAACAACTGAGTGAACATCCTCTGGGGCTGGTGATTCCATAATTTTTGGCAGGGGTTGTACACCTCCACCACCTCCACTTCTCCCATGATAGAAACAGTGTTGGACCTGTTCAGACAAGTCATTTGAGTATTTCTGCATATGACAGAAGTCCATCTTGTACTGGAAGTCTAAAGTGTCAAGTGTGAAAATGCATGGCAAGTACAGACCCCTGTGGTGCTCCAGTTTTGCTGAGAACCTAGTTAGAAATATGACCCTTCTTTTTTTTTTAAAAAAAGAAAGAAATAAAGTTTCTGTCTTACAAACTAGTCTGTCTGTCTGTAAGGTAGTCTTTGATCCAGGTGATTGTTGAGGCCTCTACCAGAGTCTTCTAGAGTTATTGACAAAGCAAAACAGGCTGAATTGTGGTAAATGCTCTGAAAAAATTAAAGAACATAACAGTGCTGTCTGCTTTGTCTAAAGGGGGGATAGTGGGTTTGTTAAAGCAGGTATATGATGAACACATCATAAACCTTCAACTCCAAGTTTATATCAAACTGCAGTGCGTCTTGATATGTGCTTGTTTACTTAGGTTGGCCAACAGAAGTCTTTCTAGGACCCCCCTGAAGTGAAATATCAGTGTGATAGATCGATAGTCATTGAGGACTGATTGGTGAGTTTTCTTTGGTACCGTAACAAAGCAACACTGGAACCTTTTCCTGGGTTAGGCTTAGGTTGAAGAGGTGCTGCATAATCCTACAGTTCTGCTCTGCACAGACCTTCAGGACTCTGGGACTAACACAGTCTAGACCTGCAGCCTTATTCTAGTTCAGTCTCTTCATCTGCTTCTTTACCTGACTTCTAGAAAAATACAGGTGGAAAGAGGAGGCAGAGGGAGCATCATCTTCTGATTTGGTTGCAGACCAACATGCATAAGGGTCCATTGTAGAAGTGGAAGATAAAATGTTTGAGGATAGTTTTGGGGTTAAAGGAGGGTGATATGTCTTTTTGGTTGTAGACAAGATAGGAGGATGCTGTTCCTGAAATGAACCTACCAAAGAATGTGTTCAGTTCATTGGCCCTGTCCAGACTTCCATCTGTCCAATCCTACTTCTGCTTGAAGCCAGTGATCTTCATCTGAGACCCCACCTCTTTGATATTGTTTTGCTGGAGCTTGCTCTCCAGCTTCTTCCTGTAAATGTCCTTGCTTTTTCTTATTTTGACTGCAAGATGTTTTAATATGCTTCTCCAGAATTCTTTGCCTCCTTGCCTGAAGGTTCTTTTGTTTTCTTGTTCAGCAGTTCCTTCAGGTTACTGGTGATCCATGGTTTGTTAGTTGGGGAAGCATCTTACAGTTTTTGTTAGGATTGTGTTTACACAACAGTTTTTATTGTCAGTCACAAACTTAAGTGAGGATGTTGATGTCTTCTCCATGTGGCTGGCATAGTGCATCCCGGTCTGTAACCTCAAAACAACTCTGCAGGGCTTTTTCAGATGCTTTTAACCATTATTCACAGTTCTCTTCAATAAACAGTTCTCATGTATAGCTAACTGTCTTCTTTAAAAGCAGAAGACACCGCTGAGTAGGTTTAACTGCCCAGGTGTATTTTTTTTATTTTATCGTTTGCTTGCAAGCTTTGAAAGGTTGTTCCATGTTGGGTGAACGGATGTTTCAATCATGGAGACGGTTTGTCAAAGTGCAGTTTTCACATTATCCCCAAAATTAGGGAGTACGAATGATCTCAAACAGAGGAGTTGAGTGTTGAATATTGTCGAGTCTTCCTTGGAAACATCAACCGCAAGCATCAGCCATTAAAAACATCAAGAATCTGCTCAGATCACTTCTATTCCGGTAAACAAAAGAATTTATAACAATTACATTTATGTGTCAGTGTTTAACTGCATGTTTGGAACTCCATGATGTAATAATTCTCTGTGGTCAACTTAGCTACGCTATGTTAAACCTCCACACTAAAAACTCGCCTTGCCTGTGTAGACACCTCCAGTTTATTGTAATTTTGCACATTAGTTGCATTGACATGCTTCAGAATGTAAATAAAAATGTCCTTGTTGATGTGTTGATAATGTGTTATTGGCATCATGATGGTTTAGTGATTAACACTGTCACCTCAGAACTATCTATCCATCCATCCATCCATCCATCATTTAACCCGCTTTTTTCTTTTAGGGTCACTGATGCCCATATCCAGCGGTCAGTGTGAGGGGCAGGGTACACCCTGGACAGGTCACAAGTCCATCACAGCACTTCAGACCTATGTCCTGGGTAATTAACTAGGTCATAATAAGAGATTGGAGGCAGGTTGTCCATTTCATCTGACATTTTTCTATTGTTTACCTCATATAGGTCAATCCCAACTGCAGCAATTTTCTTGATCCATCTTTCTCTTGCACACTTGTACAAAGTATCAATATACTTTCTTTGTCTTGGAAGCCATGTTGATCTGGGTTGCCTAGCGCTGTACTTGGCTACAGTAATGGCAGACAAATGGCTTGAATCACTTCCTGTTCCGATGTGTGGGAACTATGTATAGAAACTGCCTCTGACCAAGGGGTTTATATACATGTGTGATTTGATTTGCTAAGAGGTTTAGCTTTGGAGAAGTATGAATTTTTGAGCAGCTGACAAACTGTTGGACTATTGGAAGTGTACAAGAGAGTAAGATATGGTTAAATCACCAGATATTGTGACAAACCCACTAGGGTTTTGTGTTTGTAGCTTAGCAACCACTGATCAGCATACATCACATGTAGTGTCAGCAACAGCTGAAGGTGGAATGTAATTATTTGCCAAAATAACACATTAAATATCTATCTGCTTGTATGGTCAAAAGCCTGGCAGAGCGATGTTTTAGTCAGGGATGACAGGGATGACAGTCATCAACTGAAGCCATGTCTCAGTGAAACATTATTGCCTTCCCGATACTCAGGCTGGGTTCGTATTAGGACTTGGAATTTTTCATACTAGTTCCCCAACAATCACTCACTGCCCATCATGATTGATGGAAGAGATAGTTTGAACTTCCTCCTCCTCACTTTTCACTTTTCTCCTGCTCTGGACCAATAGCTCATAAACAGTGGCTGACACTATTTAACACTCCCTTGATGTGCAGCAACTCAGTTTTGACATCAGCTATCCAGCCATGATCTTAAAACTGCTTCTTCCTTTCAGGGTCACGGGGGTCCCTGGTGCCCATATCCAAGAGTTACAGTGCGAAGGGGCAGGGTACATCCTGGACAGGTCGCAAGTCCACATCAACTATTTCATGAAAAGGCCTCAAGTTTTTCCAAGTTCCAGAGAGCCTCTGTGTTTACAACAAATACCTTAATGAATACATGCAGAAAGTTCCTGGTGCATGAAATTGTAAACGTGGTTTGTCCCCCGTTACACATTTTAATGATGCAATCCTTAGCTTTTACGGAGGCTATAGTGAATGGTGTTAACATCAGCACTTAATGTTATGCAGTGTTAGTCTGGATGTTAGCATGTTATTAATTCAATTCAAAAGTACTTTATTTTTCCCAAAGGAAAATAATTAATTTAATCAGCAGCTAAGTATAACTTTTTAAAGACAACTTGGTTAGTAATTAACACCAGTCGCATGCTGGCAGAAGTGTATATGGTTTCATTTACCGCAACTGTCCCAGAATAGCTTTTTAGGGTGGCACAGTGGCTCAGTTGATAGAGCTATTGCCTCCCAGCAAGAAGGTTGCTGGATTGAATCCCGGCCGGGGACATTTCTGGGAAGAATTTGCATGTTCTCTCAGTGCTTGCATGGGTTTAGTCCGGTTTCCTCCCACAGACCAAAAACATGACCGTTAGGCCAACTGGCAACTCTAAATTGTCCCTAGGTGTGAGTGAGTGAATGGTTGTCTTGTTTGTCTCTATGTGGACCTGTGGACTTGCGACCTGGCCAGGATGTAACCCGCCCCTCACACTGTGACTGTTGGATACGGGCACCAGTGACCCCTGTGACCCTGAAAGGAAGAAGCGGGTAACAGCTAATGGATGGATAGAATAGCTTTTTTAATTTAGCCACCTGTTAAAATTCAACAATCCATTTCCCAAATACAGATAATAAAAAGCTTATTCTAACTGAAGCACTACATTGTGTGTTTATAATGTAAATTTATATTTATATATATATATAAATCACCCAATCTGAACTCGAGCGGTTCTGTTGTTGAACTTCTGTGCTCGTCACGGATTGTCCATAATGAACACCATGTTCAGGCATAAGAGTGTCCATATGTGCACTTGGCACCAGGATACCCTAGGCCGCAATTCGATGATCGACTTTATCGTTTCGTCGGACCTGCGGCCGTATATCTTGGACACTCGGATAAAGAGAGGGGCGGAGCTGTCCACTGACCAGTACCTGGTGGTGAGTTGGCTCTGATGGTGGGGGAGGAAGCCGATCAGACCTGGCAGGCCCAAACGTGTTGTGAGGGTCTGCTGGGAACATCTGGCGGAATCCCCTGTCACAGCTTTAACTCCCATCTCCAGCAAAACTTCGAACACGTTCCGGGGGAGGTGGGGGACATTGAGTCTGAGTGGACCATGTTTCGTGCCTCCATGGTTGAGGTGGGCCAATCAGAGTTGTGGCCGCAAGGTTGTCGGTGCCTGTCGTGGCGACAACCCCCGAACCCGTTGGTGGATTCCTTCGGTGAGGGATGCCGTCAAGCTGAAGAAGGATTCCTATCTGGCCTTTTTGGTCTGTGGGACTCCGGAAGCAGCTGATGGGTACCGGTGGGCGAAGCGGCATGCGACTTGGGCGGTTGCTGAGGCAAAAGCTCGGGTGTGGGAGGAGATTGGAGAGGCCATGGAGAAAGACGTCCGTACGGCTTCGAGGCGATTCTGGTCCACGATCCGGCGTCCCAGGAGGGAGAAGCAGTGCGGCACCAACACTGTCTACAGTGAGGATGGTGTGCTGCTGACCTCAACTCGGGAAGTTGTGGGCCGGTGGGCAGAGTATTTTGAAGACCTCCTCAATCCCACCAACATGCCTTCCATTGAGGAAGCTGATCCTGGGGACTCTGGGTTGGGCTCTCC
>JAVKLF010000021.1:16455613-16468607 GCA_034783495.1 Millerichthys robustus
TGTGTGTGTGTGTGTGTGTGTGTGTGTGTGTGTGTGTGTGTGTGTGTGTGTGTGTGTGTGTGTGTGTGTGTTTTGCATTAGTTTGATTGTGAAAATTAGGTCAATCTGGAAATCCATAACTATGCGACATTTTGTGGAACATAAAATGTTTGCTTGTTTGGAACTGAGAAGTTTTGGAATAAATCATCGAAAGAAAGCATCTACATGGTTTAGGACAATTGACTTCTTTTGCCTGAGTTGAAAAAACTACCCTGTTGCAATAGTGGCCTTCTTAAGAGTTGAACAGAAAAGGAATTTGCCACTACAGCACTGTCTTTCAGCATTTTACATTCCTGTCATTAACACTTGCTTGTGCAAAAGACTTGTGTCCAAACATGAACAATTTCTCTTATACTGTTGTTGAACCTGTTATTGCAGCTGTTCAGCTAGCACTACACTATTACACACTACTACTACTACACTACTGCTATTTTTTCTAAAATTTGTAGTTTTAACAACCGTTTTAATCACTTCGAAACAACTGAGATTAGGGTCATAATTTCACTAAAACTTGAAATTAAGAAACATGTTCTTTTGTTCTGTAAACAAAAAACATTTTATTGAATCTGTATTCTTTTTATTGTGCAAATGTGAATGGATTTATGGGAATTTGCAGATTTCATTTTCTTTTGTAAACTGATATACACATTCTGTAAAATTGCAATAAAACGAGCAGTTTAGTATAATTCAGTATACAGTAATCCATCCATCCATTATCTATTACCCGCTTCTTCCTTTCAGGGTCACGGTGGTCACTTGTGCCCATATCCATAGATATTTATAAAGAGTAGACCCCTATTGCCCGCGGGGTATGGAGGACCGGTCATAATTGGAAATAAAAGCAGAAATATATATGTCCTTTTTCTATTTCCTCAGACATGCGTTTTCATCAAGTAATGTAAATATTTCCTTTTACCTTTTCCTTAGATATGCATTTTCATCAAGAAATATAAATTTTGTTTTGTCTTTTCCTTATAAAAGCCTTTATTGTTTTTACATTTCCTTGTCTCCTCTTTATCTCTTTTTTTCTCCATTTATTTCTTCTCCATGTATTTCAGATTACTCTATTTCCGTATGCATTTCTACCTCATTATGCAAATGAGGAGGATTGCCTTCCCACTTCAGCTCCTCTAATAAGTATCATGTGTAGATCTATTGCGCCTGCCTGCCTTCTGACTTCAGTTTAGTTATGGAGAGAGTGAAAGACAGTCTGTGACTGTGGTAAAGATAGTCTCCTTTAGCCTCCACTTCCTAAACCAATAAATAAAATAATAAACAAAAGCCTTACGGTGCTGAATTTTACGATTGCATTTCAAAATAATGGCGCCGTCAGAGTGTGCTTTTATTTTGAAAGGCAATCATAAAATTGATGGGGGCCATAAAATATGGCCACCATCTTGGATCAGTCCATCCTACTTGACCAAATCAAAAGATATCACAGTCCTGCTTGACTTATTGTTGTTCAACCGACTTTAACTTTTTACAAGATCAAAATATTTTTTTTTATTTTATTAATAAAATATTTCTGTAACACTGGTGTTCACCATGCTATGAAAGCTTTATAAATCATATAGTCTCAAATTTTCCCAAACAATGATTTAGATAAACTGACACAAGAACACTACTATAGAAATAAAAAATATATAATTGTGATAACATTTACCAGCAAGTTTTACACTGATTGTATTTTTTTACATGCAATTATTTCACCCTATCAAAAAATAAATTCCTCTGATGTTTCATCCCCACCACAAAATACAGAAAGAACATCTAACTGAACAGTTTTCAGACATGCTTACTCACAATTTTAGCAGCTTTGGTTGTTCGCTTGCCGCAGCAATGCAGACGCAGTGTAAATACTCATTGATAATGGGTGCATATTTACTGCGGAGGCCGAGACAGTCTCTCTCTACCCATGGGGCCCGGTCAGGCTCAGCCTGAATGAGCCACATGGGTTTGCTTTCCCGTGGACCCACCACCTGCAGGAGGGGCAATACGAGTCGGGTGCAAGATACCATAGTAGCCAAAGGCGGGGGTCTTGGTGCTCTGACCCTGGTTTACCAAAGCTGGCTCTTGGGATATGGAATGTAATCACTTTGGTGGGAAAGGAGCCTGAGCTTGTGCATGAGGTTGAGAGGTACCAGCTAGATATAGTTAGGCTCACCTTGACGTACTGGAGAAGAGAGTTCGATTAATAGTCAACCTCAGTTTCAGGAGGAACAATGCGAATTCTGTCCTGGCCATGGTACACTGAACCAGCTCTTTACCTTCACTAAGGTCTCTTGAGGGGTCATGGGAGTTTGCCCATCCAGTCTACATGTGTTTTGTGGACTTGGAGAAGGCATTCGACCGTGTTCCTCAGGGTACACTGTGGGGGTGCTTTATGAGTATGGGATTGTGGGTCAGTTTTTAGATTCAGCCCTTATACAAGTGGTGCGAGAGTTTGGTTTGCGTTGCTGGCAGTATGATGAACTCCTTCAGGGTGGGAGTTGGACTCCACTAGAGCTGCCCGTTGTCACAGATTCTGTTCATCACTTTTATGGACAGAATTTCTTGGTGCAGCCAGGGGGCAGAGGAAGTCCAGTTGGGTGGCCTCAGGATTCTGTCTCTGCTTTTTGCAAACGTTTTGGTCTTGTTGGCGTCCTCGTGCCGTGATCTTCAGCTCTCACTGGAGAGGTTTGCAGCTGAGTGTGAAGCGGCTGGGAGGACGATCAGCACCTCTAAATCTGAGTCTGTGGTCTTCAGTCGGAAAAGGGTGGACTGCTCTCTCCAGGTTGAGGATGAGGTTCTGCCTCAAGTGGAGGAGTTTAGGTACCTTGAGGTCTTGCTCATGAGTGAGGGAAGAATGGAGTGTTAGAATGACAGAGGGATTAGTGCAGGTTCCGCAGTTTTGCGGACTTTGTACCAGTCTGTTTTAGTGAAGGGGGAGTTCAGCTGTAAGGCAAAGCTCTCTGTTTACCGGTCCGTCTATGTTCCTACCCTCACTTATGGCCATGAACTCTAGGCAGCGACTGAAAGAATGAGATTGCGGATACAGGTGATCAAAATGAGTTTTCTTCGTAGAGTGGCTAGACTATCTCTTAGAAATAAGGTGAAAAGTTCAGTTATCTGGGAAAGACTCAGAGTAGAGCCGCTGCTCCTCCACATCGAGAAGAGCCTGTCAGAGGTAGGTGGAATGAACCCAAGATGAGGCATGAGGCGTGGGAATTCAAAACCAAAAAACTGTTTGTTAGAACTAACAAAAACAAAAGGATGACGTGGCAGCAATACTACAAAACAAAAAAAAACTAGATGAGATGAACTGGAGAGACAAAACACAAGAGCTTGAACAGGACATCAGATAGACAATGCACCGACAGGGGAGAGACACTGGGAACAAACATTTAAAGGGAGAGGCTGATAGGTAAACAAGACACACTTTGGGCAGCACATGAGGAACAGATGGCAAGGAGGGGCGGAGCTGAACGATCACATACACGTACACAAGAAGACTAGAAACACAGGGACAGAATCATGACAGAACCAGTTGAGGTAGTTCGGGCATCTGTTAAGGATGCCTCCTGGACGCCTCCCTACGGAGGTCGTCCAGGCATGTCTGACTGGGAGGAGACCCCGGGGAATTCCCAGAACATGCTGGAGAGACTATGCTTCCTGGCTGGCCTGGGAACGCCTTAGAATCCTCCCAGAAGAGCTCAAAGTGGTGGCTGGGGAAGGAGAGGTCTGGGCCTCCCTGCTCAAGCTGCTACCCCTTGACCCAACTTGGATTAAGCGGGAGATAGTGGATGGATAGATATTATTCCCATATTTTCTTTAATCAATTTGGAAATTATTGTGGCTCCTAAACTTTGATTCCCTTAACGATTAAGCATGAAAGGACTAGCATTTCCTGATAAATTACATATAGCCTACAACCTTTGTAAGAATATGTGTTCTACTCCCTACATGGGAAGCAAATTACCAAGACAGGTTCAAGATAAGATTGAACATTTATTTACACCATTGCAAAGTTCTAACACACTCCAGCTGGGAACATCTCCAAATGTTAATCAATTGCAGATGTTCATCTAATCAATAATTTTTGAAAGGTTCATAAAAATTCATGTAGTAGTTCATAAAATATTTTGCTAACAGACACACTAATGGTTTTTTCTTTTCTAGCTGTTATATTTAAAAAAAAAATCACAGAGACTAGATGATCATCTTGATTAGACTTTATTGAAGCTTGAACAAATAGTTGACACTGGAAAAACACCAGAAACCCACCTGCAACATCAACAAATTTAAAGTAATAATATATTGTCAATCAAAGTACCTACTCAAAGAAATAAAAGATAATCCAAGAAATATTTTTTTGTACTTTTCCAGTAGCTGTAGTATCTATCTGTGTACTCTCTTTTGTAAGTAGTTCTTTGTGCAACAAAACTAAGCATTCAGAAGCGAATAAATACACAGTGTACTTTTGGAACCTTAAGTATAAAATAAAGCCAGGTCACCATTGGAATAAAGTCAAAGAAGATAGTTAAAAGCCCTGAGATCGCCAAAAAAACCTAAAAGATAAAAACTTTCCTGCATTTTTTTGGAGTTAATTAAAAGGCAAATGTTAAATGGTTTACTTTTTCTTGCCTGACACCAGAACACCAAATTCCTGAATGGATATTTCTTTATTTATGTACTGTTGAAGCTGGCGATTTGTGATGTTCCCAAGACGCAAAGCCTCATCAATGGAAAACTTCTTCCCAGATTTTCTGTCATGAAGAACAGAAGACTCGCCGCTGGGGCCTTTAACTGTGATCTCTTCCCAGTCGCACTCCTGACCCTGCAGGTTGACAAACATCTTCCAGTCGATTAAGCCTAGCTTGTATGCCTCTTCAGGTCGCATCTCTCTTCCGGTATCTGGATCAATAACAACAATAGACCTGCGGAGGTGGCTTTCTCTTTGCTCTCTCTTCATTCTCACAGCTGACAGATTCTTTTTAAGCTTCTCAATCTCCTCATCTTTCTGGAGTGTTATATTTCGTAGATCTGAAAGTTCCTTCTGAAGAGAGTCGAGCCTCAACTCCAGGTTCTTTCCGTCTTCTCTTGGTGCAGACTCAGTGATAAGTCGGGTCTCTTTGCTGGTGATCTCAATTTCAGACCGAAGCTTGCGGATCTCATTCTGCAGCTTTTGGTTTTCTTGTTGTAAGCGATAGCTCTCATCTCGAATGTAATCCAGTTCTTTAGTTGACTTGGTGTTAGAGAACTCCATGTCAGAAAACTTGGAGTTGAGAACGGACAATTCCTGATCAAGTTCACTTCTTCTCTTTTTCTCCTCTTCCAAAGTTCTCCTTAGGTTCTCAATCTCAATCTCAGCCTCTGGGTCCCTCTCCACTTGAATTTTCTCAGTGCGGACAACTCTTTCCTTCACATCCATCTTTTCCAAGGTGATTTGCTGCTGAAGGAGTGCATTCAGCTCTTTCTCAAGCAGGGTGCGTTTGTGTCGCTCTTCATCAAGCTGTAGTTTGAGAATGGAATGTTCTTTCTCCTGTTGAGGATCCTGCTGCAAGACTACCTTCTGTTTGACAGTGACCTTCTCACGGTTCTCTCTGTCACGAATCTCCAGCTCATTGAGTCTGACCCGAAGTCTTTGTATTTCCAGCTCTGCGTCACGCCTTGCCCTGCGCTCACGCTCCAGCTCCTCCAGCTGCAGGTCCAGGTCAGCAATTTGTCTCTGCAGTTGGAAGAGTTCTGCTTTTAAGTTATCCTTTTGTTTTTGCTCATTGTTGATGCTTTGCAGAAAGTTGTTGCACTCTGACTTAAGAACAGGATCTTCTTCCATTTTGACAACCTCTTGCTGAACGATCTTCTCTCGGACCTGAGACAGATCGATCTTCTTCAGCCTAATCTTCTCTTCCTGGGTCGACCGTTCCCTTTCAAGATCAAGGCGTTTCTTCTGTTCATCGGCCAGTTTTCTTTTCAGAGTCTCAATCTCCTCCTTAGTCCTCGGGTCTTCTCTGTACTGCACAACTTCATTGACCACCTCTTTTGTCTGTACTTGGGGTTTAGTGTCCCTCCATCTTTCAATTTCATCACGAAGCTGACGAATTTCCATCTCTGATTTCTCAATCTGGTGGGTTTTATCAACTATTTCATTGCGAAGTCTCTCCAGTTCTCTTTCGGTCTGTGGATCAGTCTTGTATTTGATTACTTCTTTAATTATCTCTTTGACTTCCACTTGAGGTCCTCTGTTTTTCAGCATAATCAACTCATCCTGTAGAGATTTTAGTTGGAGTTCTGAATCTCTGTAGCGTCTCTGTTGTTCTACAAGTTCAAGACGGAGATTGGCCACTTCGTTCTCAGCCTTAGGGTCAGGACGAACAATCTCGCGCACTTTTTCTTGAATCACAACCTTAGACTTCTCCTCCTCTAGGCTCTGAATCTTCCTCTGAAGGTCAGCCCTCTCTCGCTGTGATGATCTTCGTTTAGACTTCTCATCCTCATACTGCCTCCTGAGGTTTTCTACTTCTCTTTCAAAGGCAGCATCTTTCTCTACTTTCAGCACCTCCTTGATAGAAATCTTCTCCTCAGCCATTGATTTCTCTTTCTCCAACCTTCTGAGTTTTTCCTGAAGAAACTGCAGCTCATCTTCCAATTGCTTCCTATTGTCCATTTCTTTTTGCTTCCTGTCAAGGAGCACCCGGTACTCAGATTCAAGTTGGGGATCATTCTGGACTTTGATCACCTCCTCTTCAATTATCACCTCCTGTTCCTTCTTTTTCTCCTGATCCAGGATAGTCACCTGCTTTTGAATCTGAATCAGCTCATTGTCTTTTATCATCTTCTGCCTTCGCAGTTCTTCCAACTCATCCCGCAGCTTTCGAATCTCCTCCTCCTGACCACGGTCTCTTTCAATACGCAGCACCTCCTTAACTGTGTACTGCTGGGCCCCTTCTTTCATCTCGGTCTCAAGACCTCGTAGTTTTAGCTTGACCATCTCCAGGTCATTCTCCAGCAACAGGGTGGTGCGGCGTTCCTCTGACAGCTTTTGCTGTACCTTGTGCACTTCCTCATCCAGTTGGGGGTCGGGAACCTTTTTAATGTGCTCCTTTTTGACAATTGTATCCTGCGGCTTTTGTCCTTCTAGAACATAAATATCGGTCTGAATAGTCTCAATTTCTCTTTCTAGCTGCTCTCTCCTCTGGATCTCATCTTCCAGTTGCTTCCTGATTCTCCATGGCTCCTCTCCTGGGGCAGCGGCATGGACTGACTTCACACTGGTTGACTGGATAACAGGGATCTCAGGTTGCTAAAGAAGAACATTCATCATGATTAATTCTGCCATTTTATTCTAAGGTTTTGTTAGTGTTTTAGCTTAAAAACTGTTTTACCTGGCTAAGAAGACTTTGGGCAAACTCGAGATTCTGTAGCCTTTGCTTATTCACAGCATTCACTTCTGTAAATTTAGACTCAATAGCAGCTTCCTGCAGAAATAAGAATATTAAATCATGAAAACACAGGCTACAGCATAAAGAAATAACAGTCACAACTTATTAAATAAAATCTCACAGCTTCTATATTGATAAAACATTTTATGAACTCGTGAAATTCGGAGATGGCAGAGATATTCTGTGGTCTTGTTTATGTTTCTTGTGTGTTCCCCCAAAATCCTTTTGATCATGCAGTGTCTACCTGCAGCAGTCCCTGTGAGAGTCAGGGTAGACTCTGGACAGGCTGCAAGTCCATCACAGGGACACAGTAATAAACAAGACAAACAACCATTCACACTCTCACTCATACCAAGGTACAATTTAAAATGCCATTTTTGTCAGTGGAAGGATGCATGCACAGGGAGAACATGTAAACGCCATACAGAAAGGTCCCTGACTGGAGGTGAACCTACAATGTTTTTGCAGTGAGATAACAGCTCTGACTGCTGCCCCATGCAGTGGTAAGCAGACAGCAATATGGTATTGTATGTAAGCTGATTTAGCATTCATCGTATTTTTTTCATATTTTTCCCTGTAGATTTCTTGGCAGTTTAACTACATTTTTAAACTAAGTGCTGTTTTAGTCCTAGATATATTCAGTTTTTTTTGGTAACATATATTATTTGTTGGTAACTTTTTAGCTACAAACCAGTCTTTTAAAATTTGTAGTTAGCCTATCGATATATTCACCTTAACTTTAACGATTTAGCTTTAGGTCCTTTAGCAATGTTAGTATGTCATTCAGAATTCACATTGCATTTAAAGAAATATTTATTTTCTCTAGTATGTTTCTATTGTAGCCTTTAATGAGAACATCACCTCTGCTTTGACTGCTAGAGCTGGGGATTCCAGTCTGCTTCTTTTGAAGGTCTGAGGTACAAGTCCATCCTCAAGATCAAGAATAGACCTGAACTTCTCGGTTTCATTCTCATAATCCTACAATAACAAAGCAGTTAATTTTTACTTTATCTAAACCATAGTGTAGATAAAAAGTAGTGACACAGTATCAATGTACAAACACCTTACCTTGACTGCTTGCTGGTAAAGCTGGGCATTTTTAGAGACATTGTTCAAGTCAGATTCCTTCCGTGCTATGTCAGAGAGTAAGTTCTGCAGAAAACAAACAAATGCATTTTTATAGTTGGCATGAACAACAAATAGCAGAATATATATATATATTTACAGCAAGAACATGCAAAGTATGATTATGATGCTTCTCATCTCACCCTCTGATTCTTTAATTTGGTCTCCACTTGTCTCATGTCATCAGTTTCACGGGGCTCATAATTTGGGACACGAGACAGCCAGCTGTTTAGGTTGTCATAATCATTGCGATAATTCTTGTGTGCCATTTTGGCTCTTTGCAAGCTTTGAGACCTGCAATACACGTCAAAACAAATCCTTATTGAATCCTTCCTCGCCTACAGGTCTATGATCAAATCCATGATTTTTTTCTACTATTCTAGAAGCCCAGACCTCTCTGACCATCTCACCTGGTTTCAATCTGCCTGGTCAGGTTGTTGTAGCGCTTGCTGAGTTTTTGAACATCAGCATCCTGCCTTTCAATGTCAGGACAATGCTCCTGTAATTTAATGGCCATATCATCGCAAGTGCCCTTAGCCAAACGCAGGTTCTGCTCCGTCTCTGTAATTACTGACTTCTGGGACTTCAGGTCTGATCCAATGTCCTGAGAGGAAGGCAAAGGAGACTTAGGAGACTTACAGACACAGTAATAATTCCTCTAGGTTAAACTGATCTGGGTGACACAGCAGGGGTGTGAGTGGGACTTCCAATCTCAGTAAAGTTATTTGTAATGACATTCAAGGCCCAGGTTTTTGTGAAGAGTTATAAAGGGAGATCTTCTAATGTTAAGAAATTACAGAGACAGTTCAAGTCATGCAACAGTTTGAGATATTGTGTGATGTGTTGGCACTCAGAGTATGTGCTGAGGATGAATTTCATGTCCAACTACAGCAAACTTCAATGCAATGAATTTTCTTACAATCTGTCTACTGGTTCATGAGATATCTTCAACGTGTCAGACAAAATAGCACATAAACAAACAGCGGTCATAGACCAGTCATGTGTACACAACATATGTAAACACTATTTACAATGACCAACTGGAATCAAATTTCTACAAAGTAATGCCAATTATAATGTACATAAAGTTTCACCTGCCTTTAAAACAATTGCATTAATCCAACCCCAGAGAAAAGACTATTGAAAAGTACAAGTCAGGGTGTGGATACAAACAGATTTTCAAGGTCACAAACATATCATAATCACGAAATGGGAGGAAAGTGGGATGTGTAAATATACTAAAAGCAGACCATCCTCAAAAACTGAGTAAGAGTGCAAAAAAGGAAACAGTGAGGGAGACCATCAAGACACTTGAGGCAGCTCTGAAAAGTTACAAGCTTCAGCAAGTGAGGCGAGAGACTGTTACAATAACTGTTGCTCTGGTACTTCACCAGTCTAAGCTTTATGGAAAAGTGTCCAAGAGAAAGCCACTGTTGAAGAAAACTCATATTAAATTCACTTAGAGTTTGCCAAACAACATATGGAAAACTCCATGGTCAAATGCTTCCCAGCAGCTGACCTTGAAAGGTTTGCAAAATTAGAGGGTAAAATATATATAAGTATTTATATTTACCATGACTGATTTATGACCGCAATAAAAGTAATAAAGCAATAAATCATCCAAGGGGTGAATAGTTTTTATAGTAACTGTACACAGACACAAAACCAATTTTGCTCTCATTTGTGCCATAAATGGTATATGGACTGTACTTATTTAACGCCTTTCTATCCACCAGGATACTCATTACACTATAATCTGTGCCCTCATTTACCCATTTACACAGCACTCTACTGCATCTCTCTAGATAAGTGGATAATATGGATATTAGTCAGTGCTTTAAGACACATTCATACACTGAAGGGACACACATCAAAGGCAGTGGAAGTTCAGCATCTTGTCCAAAGACACTTCGACGTGACTGAATAGCAATTGAATCCAACTCTCTGATTGGAAGTTGACTCACCTAACCACTCAGCCAGAGCCGCCCCCTAAGAAACTTACTGCAAGTTCCCGCTGTGTTTTCTCCAGTGAAGTAAGGTCAGCTGGAGCAACCTCCTCCCTAGCCAGCTTGTTCTCATAGGTGGACAGTACAGTTTTTCCATTCTGAAGTGATTGCTCCAGTTGGTTGGAACTCTTCATTCTGAAATATAATGTAGGTTCTTGGTGAGTAAAAAACATAAAATGGCAAATGTGTAATTTCAGGTTGGATTTTATAAAGAAAAGTTGACATTTTCTGCAGAAAAACAACGTGACTGCTGAGTACTAAATGACTGCTGAAACTGTCATAAAGAGACTTAAAAGACAACAGGATGCATTAAAGACAAAAAGGTTGCATAGGAAGACTAAAAAAACAGAAAGGCTGCATAAAAACATAAAAAGAATGCATAAGGTAAACAATGTGGAAGGAGACGAAAAGCTACATAAAAAGGTCTCGTTTGAAAACTAAAAAAGATTTATAGGGAAAAAGCATAAAAAGACACAAAAAGCATATGAAATAGAGTAAAAATTTTAAAATATGGTAGATTGTAAATAGCACAAAATTTTTGAACGATTTGAAAATATCTCTATGTACTTTAATGAGAAAAATTGTAAAGTAGAATAGTTTCTGGAGAAACTATGAAAGGGATTGCCACGTGCCTGCCATGTCATCGCTGTCATCACATGCCAAATTTCAGCTCAGAATGTCTTTAAATGGCCAAAATATGGCAAATTTTACGTTTTGGCTATGGCGCCATCTTTGATTTTTGATTTGGCTTCAGTATGTGATGGCAATTGTTCTCAATTACTACCACACCAGATTTCAGCTTGATCTGACTTAAAATGGCAGAATTACTGCAGTTTAAATATAGCTCTGTCGGCCATCTTAAATTTAGTTTTAGCTTTCAGATTCCATCAATGCATGTTTTTAGATGCTAGTATACCAGTTTTTGACTTTGCATGTCTAAAAATGTCTGATTTATCTCCTTAGCTAAAATTAGCATTAGCGGTTTGCTTAAGCTTAGCATTTATAATGTGTTGGGTTACCTTTCAGCTACCATCTCTGTAAGTTTTAGATTCCTATGTCTTCAAACAGCTGAGCAATCTAGGTGCCATGTTGACTTACACAGACTGACTGCTTGTCTTGCCCAGAAACAGCGAGAACAGCCTCAGCCAATCAGAAGGCCAGATTCTGATGTCATTACAGACAGGGGCAGAACAAAAGTGCAGCAAGTCAGTTTTAAAAAAAGCTGAAAGTTTGGTTCAAACAGCCGCTGTGTAAAAACTAAGAGGTCTAATGAAACAGTTCTTGAACCGTGAGCGCTAGACCGGATGGGTCTCTACTCATGGAAATTTTCAAATAATTAAAAGCATTTTATGTCTGAGATATGACAAGTTCAAAACAGAAAACAATGTTTGAACATTGTTGTCGGAGAGATTTATAATGGGCAGACATGGAAAGGGTTCTGGTACTTCTCTGTCTTCTGAGAGTCTTCTCTGCTTGAGAGAAAACCGTTTGTCTTAGAGTAAAACCAGGCTTATTTTCTGAAAGTAGACAAAAATCCCTACCGTTTGATATATAATTTGTCTTTGTATCATGAAAATTATGGCTGTAGGAGCAATTTGAGAAATCATTGGACGTTTTGAGCCTTCTCCACTCCAAGTCACATGACCTTAAAGTGGAGCCATTCTGGAAAAATCCCACTTTTGCATGGGGTTTTTATAGGGTCTTCTTTTGCGAATTACGTCACCATGGTAGCTTGAAACACCAATAAGAATAGCACACATCTCCGGTTGTTTTGATGTAACTTTTGTGGTGGTATTTTTTGCGGTTCGGGCCAAATTAACGTACGCGGAAGAATAAAGAAATATTTATATACTGTATAAAGTATAGAGATTCTTTCGTCTTGAAGCAATAACAATAGGTGTTGCCATTCTTCTAAATGGCAATCCCCAATAAAGTTTAATAAAAGGTACAACCCCAATTCCTATAAATATGGGATGTTCTAAATATAATGTAACTGTAAATAAAACCAGAATGCAATGACTTTAGTCATCCTGAAACGATGAATGAATAATAAAATAAGTAAATATATTAAATATTAAACCTATAAGAAGTAGTAGTACTACATTTTTGATACAATTAAGGTAATTCTGAATTTGATGGCAGCAACACATCTTGTTGAGACAGGTTCAGCAAAAAGCTTTAAAAGTTATTTTAAAGTTATGTGCTATCACTGGCTTTCCTAAACCGTGCAATTATGTCCATACCAGAATCAGACCTTGAGGAGGGTTATCAATCCTGAGATTGATAACTTTTACTAATATATCAAATATTAGTAATCGGCACTTATAATGTATGTGAATGTTTTGTAAAAGTCCCTGAGATAATGACATTTGTTGTGACTTGGCATTATATTAATAAACTGAA
>JAVKLF010000021.1:16468707-16484194 GCA_034783495.1 Millerichthys robustus
AATGTATGTGAATGTTTTGTAAAAGTCCCTGAGATAATGACATTTGTTGTGACTTGGCATTATATTAATAAACTGAATTTAATTTATATGAAATGGACAGGGGAAGACAATGAAAGTCAGGAGTGTAGTGTAGGAAATTTGTGTTTAGAGAAAACCCTGTGATTAAAGCTTTCGAGCTGAGCTGGGACCAATTACAAAAGACTGAACGTTTATTTGCATACGTAATAAATTTAATACAACCTTCAGCTGAGTCCAGAGAGAGACAGACAAAGAGTTGTAAAAATCTCTATCTGGCCCCGAATTACAGAATCACAACAATTTTATGCAGACGTTTTCAGCAGAACAGCACAATTCTGCACACACACACATGTTCCCATCAATGAGACAAAAACAAATGTGCTTTTTAGACAAAAGCAAGTCATGAATTTAATCCTTTCACACAGTCTGCAACAAGATGGTCTGTTGTCAGATCATCTTAATGCAGACCAGCTCTAACATTACGTTATGCTCTTAAGAAGGTTAAACAGTCTATGTGAAATGTAATTAATGAGTGCTAAAATTATAAATTATTCTACAGTAGCAATTCTCAAAGTGGGGACACTGACAGTGCAAGGTAAAGAGCTCGTTGACATGATGCAGAGGATGAGGTTGATGTATTACACAGCAAATACAGCAGTGTTAAAATAACACAATTGGTGTTGATTTAACACTAAACAGTGTTAAATTAACATTGATTAGTATTGATTTGACACTCTTTAGTGGTAAATCAACACCAATAGTGTTAATATATATAATATATAGGTACTAAACGAGTGCTTAAATGGCCCTTTGTTGAAGTTTCACAAACCAGAGGAAGGATTTCACAAATCACAAACTTGGTTTTAAATACTCTACTATCAGTGTCGAATAATCAAGTCCAGGTTTGAAGTGTCTAGGTGTTGTAGTATTTTCTCTGGAGTAGATAAAAGATGCAGAAAGTAGCGGAAAATTAGGTGGAATGGCCCTTTAGTGATTTTCCAAATCAGAAGCTAGTGTAGGAAACCAACTTCAGTTTCGTATGAAGTGATAGCTGTGTCGTCTGTACAGTCCAGCGTCTTTTAAATGCGTTTTCAGCGTACGCATACCAACAGAAACATTGTGGTTAGTTCTAAGCATGTCCAGTATCACCTCGTGTGTATGTCCTGACTTCAAATATTTGTGGATAGCGGTAGCTAAAATAAATAAAAATAATGTTAATAGGCCACACAATGAAGATTTGGGAGTAGTCAAAATTAGACTTAGTCAAAAGGTGATTATTTGTGAAAAGCATTATGGTTTCACACCAAGAAAGAGAACCACAGACACATCTTTACTTGGACGATGCTGATGTACAAGTACAGAGAAGTTCAGAAAGAACTTCGTTGTGGATTTAGAAAAGGCATTTTGACAGGATGCTGAGGGAGGAGCTGTAGTGTTGTCTGTGGAAATTTGGAATGGTGTAATGTAAAAAAAATGACCTGATTCTTTTGGTTTTTCTTTAAAAGCTGAAAAATCTAAAAGTACGCTGAAGTAGTGAGTCCGAAAATGTATGGAATAAACAATAAACAGGAAAACAACTAATCTTCAGAAAGAAAAGACAGAAAAATATTACAATCCATACTTCTCCTGGGAGCACTGAAGAAGCTGTTCAATCTTGGTGTACTTTTTATTGGCCTCATCCACCTTGCTGTGAAGTTGAGGAGCGCTGGCACAGTTTAGGTTTGACACTAGGAATGTCTTAGCTTCTTTCACTTTGAACGACTTCTCTGGTTCAATCTTACTAACAGCTGCAGAAATGTCCTGAGTAAAAAGTCAGAGTTAGTCAGCAAAGAAAGGCTCTCTTTACTTTCTGAAAAAAGACCTATGGCAGCGTCAGCAATAAAAGGTTAAGATTTGGATTTAAGTTTTTACCCTCAAATCTTGCAGGCGGTCAGCGCTGTCCTGAAGTGGCCTGTTCTGCTCCAGTGGGGGACGAACTCGAGCATAAATGGCTTTTTCCTGTTTGTCGAGGTCACTTATAACCTTATCCAGACCGGCCATCTGCTGGCGACACTGCTGCTCCTGCTTGTCTGTAGTGTCAGACAGAAATGTTACTTCATTTATACAAAGATGACCTCGTAATATTTTTTTATATAACCTTAACTTTTGGGAAATGAGATTTTTTTAATTTAATTTTTTATAATAAACTTATTGTAGTTAGATGACAGACACTCAAGATGTTTGTGCTAATTGTATGATCAGAGATCACATTTTCTGTTTTTCAAAAAATATATTTTAGTTATCAGTTTATAAGAAAATAAGTCAAATTACACAGTAAAAAAGTGAAAGGTTTCCAGTGAGCATCTTGTACCTGTAGCTGTGCCACTCCCACCCTCCAGCCTCAGTGCATTGTAGCGTTTCTGAAGCGTGGCCTTGCTGCTCACCATTTTCTGCTTCAAAGCTTTCAGCTGGCTGACCAAGCTGCAAGAACACAACACATTATGCTGCTGCCACTGCTCTGCAATACAATGAGCTGAATTTTAACATCTAATCACTTGTCAGAGATGGTGACTGCCTCTGGGTCAGTGGGCGGGATCATGAAGCAGACGCCTGGAGCGGTGTGTTTACGGCCAGCGGTATCCTTCACGTCCCATTTAGCACCATTGTTCCGAAGCAGGCTGTACCGCTCACCACGGGCAATTTGACCCTGCACAAGTCCAGTAATTAGAGTCAAGAAACATTTTCGGATAAATAATGTAATTTTAATTATGAAAAACAGTTTGACCAGATTTTAGATCCTCCTAAAAATCATTTAAATTCTTTTTTATTGTCAGTAGTCATGTCATGATCTGTTTCCCTGTGTCTTTTGTCTCGGTGTGTGTGTGTGTGTGTGTGTGTGTGCAGCTCCACCCCTCCCAGTCACTTGTCCCTCAGTGTCTCTCACAGGTATTTGTCATTCCCTCTTCAGCCTTTCCCTTTAAATGTTTGCCCTCAGTGTTGCTCCAGTGTCGGAGCATTGTAGATGTCACCCTGCGTATGTCCTGTCGTCTGATGTCCTGCTTCTCCCGTGTTCTTTGGCATGTGTTTCTCCCCATTGTTCATGTCTCTCGTGTTTTCCCCCCAGAGTTTCTGTTTTGTAGGTTTTGGCTGCCACGTCAGCTTTTTGTTTTTCTTAGTTTTTAAATAAATAGTTTTGTTTTTGCATCCCTCATGTCTCCCGTCTCCATTTTGGGTTCGCCTTTCAACCAGCCTCTGAAGAGTCAATTCAAAACATAAAAAATTCCAGGTCTACCATTCCTTAAAAAAATGCATACTGCATGCTGCCTTTCATGGCAACATTTTAAACCATGATCATTAGTAAATAATGGATTTATAGCCATTTTGCTCAAATCTTGGAAACAGAGTTACACACATCATTCAATATGAGGCGATGTCACTCAGAGTATGGGTTGTGAATGATAATCAGCTACTACCACATCAAGTTTGAGCTCAATGTCTGTAAAACTGACATCTTTAGCCAATTTTGTGTTGCCTAATTTTAAATTCCTGCTGCTGCCATATAGCATTGGATTGAGTTCAAAATTTATTCAGTTGTACCTACTTTCTGAAAATTTAACTTAACTCCATCTAGTACACATGTGTCAAACTCAAATGTGTCATATTCTGTGTCTGTTATGATGTGTTCTGGTTATTTTGTGCTTTTCACTTTGGTTTCTTTATGTGTGATCCCTGTGTTTCTCTCCTTTTGTTTCTTTTTTCTAGCTCGTCTCTCGCTTTTTCTTGTTTTTTTGGTCTCTAGTAGTTTTAGCTCTATTAAGAGTGATTTTTTTGTTATTGCTACCACACCAGCCTTTTTATTTAATAAATTGCCTTTTTTCCACCTGTGTCTCCTGACTCGCCTGTGCCCCGGTCTTTGCCTGAAAACCACTTTTTTTAACCCACCCTAGCATTTTTGTCATAGCTGCTGCTCAGCTGGGACCATTCACAGCTGATAATCATCATCACCTGGATACCCAGCTGCTGCTATATAAGGAGGAGGAGCTTCATCCTCGATGTTGTCAGATTGTTGTGAAACCTTAGCGGTAACATCTTCAGGCCTGTATTAGACACTTAAGCTAATCGCCCAGTTGTTAACCTGTCCAGCAGTCCTTCATGATCCTGAGCAACCCCACGGAGTGTGGACCTCCTGGCTTTTGACCCCCTGCCCATCTGACCCCGAGTTCTGGACCTGCCTGACCCGATTTGGATACCCTGGTACCGACCCTGGCCTGTCTGACCGAGAAAACTGATTTTGCCTATAAATGCAAGTTTGATCTAACCACTGCTCAGTCCTTGTGTCCATCTGCGCCCGACTGTGTCAATTTTATGTGGCCCACGAGAGCTTAAAAGTACTATTGTCTTATAATAAGCATATGCTGCTATAAAGCAAGCAGTGACCATATACTACATCACCCATAATGAATGTCAATTATTTTACCTGTTAAACAATGCCATCCCACCACTAGGTGGAGGTGCACAGGGTTCAAAAGTACCTGGCAACACAGGAAATTTGCAGTGTCACATCTCCATTTCACTGCATTTTCGGCAGCTACTTTTGAATCCCCACTTCCCAGTAGTACTGGGACGATGGAATTTCCCATTTATAAGTCATAAATTTAAAGGAAAACCAGTATTTTCTGTCTGAGTATGAAAGAGTTCAGAGTTCAAAATGGCAGCTACTCACGACAGCTCAACCACTTTCTTTCTTTACTTTTAATAGTATTTTTGTACTATGTATTTCACATTTAGTCAGATGCAATTTAGTTTCTAATTACAGAAACTGTGATCTTCCTACCTAGCAGGGTCATCATAAAAAGCATCTTTTTCCTGGCTTGTAGGTTGGAATAATAATAATTGTACCTGTAGCTGTGCTACTCGTAAGCAGAATGCAGCGTGTTCAGCATGTTCAGCACTTCCAGTGGACAGCCCCCAGTGTATCGGGCCAGAGAAGGCTGGTGGTGTGTTGTTACTTTTGAAACCTAATTTTATATACTTAGCTGTGTTTTTAATCATTCAAATTTGGTTGGGTGATTAATAACACATATTTTTGTGGTGTGACAAACTCAGAACACATATTTTTATATTTTACACACACACACTTTAAGGTGCAATTTCTTTCCAAGAACCATTTTTTTCCATTTTCTTTTTCATTTGTAATACTGGAGTTTGTACTTAAAAGTTTTTGTTTTTATTTTGCCTTGTAGTAAACTGTAAATGTCATAGTTGACTATTAAAAATAAAATAAAATAAAACCGTTGATTAAAATGTCTGGAGAAAATAATAGCTGTTCAAATTAATTCAATTTTGTCAGATTAATCAAAATTAAAATTGATGTCAGCTTAACAATAGTCACATCAAAAGAGATGTACATACGATAAGTTGCAAAAAAAGCAGATGATTCATACCTCGTCAGTGTCATACTCGCACAGAGCTTCAACAGGCAGAATTTTCTGAGGGGTTTCCCTGCGATACTTCAGGGGCAAAACCTGCAAACTGTTCTTCTGAAGATTCTTGACTCGTTCATCAAAGTATTCCAGAGCCTTGGCTTGGTCCTACACACACGAGGGAATATTTTTATTGCTGTAGAACATGTAGACATTTTGTGAGCCCTTTTCTGTGTTTAAGTAAAACAAAATGCTCACATCCAGCTCTCCGATCAGGCTTTCCATCTGATACACATCTTTGAATTCTGGGTTGTACTTCTGGGTCACTTCTGTATCCAGTCGCTTCAGCAGGTCCTGAGTGTCGCGGGCCTCCTTGTGGTACTGCATTATGAGCAGATCCAAACCCAGATAATGAATTTAGTCAATTGAACTGATTGTGCTCACACATCACCCGTCCTCTCTAGCTAACCTTGTGGTATTCATCCATGTGTTTCAGGTGGTTTTCTTCACAAATGAGCAGGTTCAGATACTCTTTCCAGTCAGCATGGACTGCCTCCATATGAGCCTTATGACATAAGGAGGGATTATTGATTAGAAAAAATGAAATCATTTTATGAACAAAGTTATTTAAACCAGTACAGATGGACAGTAAAACTTATACTGTATTTTTAGATCCATGATACCTTATTCCACGGTATTATCTTAAAAAGCAATACTACCCAATAATGTTATTAACATGACTGTCTTTTGAATGATTTGAAATATTGGATTTGTATTTAAAATTCCAGAAATACATACAATGCTAATCACAAAAACATTTCTATGATGTTTTTAGTGTTAAGTTAGCATCTATGCTAAATGTTGATCAGCAGCCAATGATTAAGAGTTTTTGAGATTTAGACAATAAAATATCTAACTCAGTGTTTAATTATGTAAAATAAGTTATAGTCATTTAAGTTTGAGGACTATCTAAATGCATCACTAATATTTATTTTAATTGAATTGCCACCATTTCAGTCTTAGTGGAATCGTGAAGTAAAGATCCTCATCCTTACCAAAGAAGCCCAGATATTCTTGAAAAGAAAATGTCAATAGATGAGTTTTTACCTCAATAACATTCTTTCCAGGATGGTCTGCAGATATCAGACTCTGTCCATCATCATTCAGTTTGGTGATGGTGGTCTCTTTGGACTCCAGACACTTACTGATAAAGTTCTGTTGGGGTGAGACACACTGAGGTCAGGTTTTCCTGATTTATTAATGCTAATCCTTGTGGGAAGTGTCTTCTGGATACCTCATACTGCCTTTGCCGGGCAGGGTAGTCCAAATTCGTGTCACTCCAATCATAGTTGATCCTTTCATTGGCCTGCTGGTCCATCCAGTACAGCTCATTGGTGCAGTGCTGCATGTAGTCCCGCAGGCTTAGCAGGTTGCGCTGACGAGCTGCAGAACTGGCCTTCAAGAAAGATTAAAAAATTTAAACCAACAACACTCATAAATATTTGCCACAAAATGTAAGTTAAATTCATGTGTGTATGAACTACTGCACTCTACGTTGACTTCATCATGGATCTGTTTGACATAAAAAATGTCAAATGTTTCAGCCTTTAAAATTTAAAAATGTAGATTTATTACCAGCAGTTGGCTATACTTCGTCTGGAGACTACTGATGTATTCCTGCACAAACAAATGAAAAACAGAGAAGAAAAAGAAAAACTCATGAAGGATACTGACTACACTTAAATGAACAGGTGACTAAAAAAACACAAGTAAATAATTCAAGCAGTTTACAAGAAAAACCTGAGTCTAAATTGTTAGTATACGTAAACATGGGAAACCATAAAGGTAAACCATTAATCATCAGAACTAGTAAGAACAGATATGGCTCGACTAGTTTTAAACATCCTCCTAGACATTACATTTTCAGAGTCTTAAAGTTTGTAATCCTCTTCAGAAGGACATTTTGTTATACTGTGTCAAATGGTCCTTTTATCCTGAGAGTAGTCAATACATTATGTACTTAGACAAAGAAATGAAAAAAATCCGACCTATGTGAGAGCTGCAATACTGTAAAACCTCTGACCAATCCCTACCAATCGGTCCAAATAGCAGGGATTGGTCAGATGCATTCATGTCAGATGGGACTGGTCAGATGTCTTCATGTCTCGTTCTGCCCATGCCCCCCATCTGCCCCCATGCACACTTATCACATTTCACCCAAACCGGAAATATTCAGAACACTGCTCCGCAGAATTAAGGTATTAACAGGAGAAGAAGAGAGAAGAGAAGATTGGGCATTTTGCAAGGGTAAAATTGCAATGAAAATGCAGTCAGAAATCCCACGTCCAACATTACTTGTGCAGGCTTGTCCTGCTAAACTGCCAAAGAAAAAAAAGCCGAAGGGAGAAACATCGGTGAAGCCTTTGAGTGGTGGATATTTTCATGAAATATGTCATGTCGGCTCTCCTTTGCTCATCTGAGTACTGGTTAGATGCGTATCCAAGTTTGGGGTTGGGGCATGGATTTTAACTGAGCATTGATGTTAAGGGGAGGAGGGATGGAGCTTAGAGGAGGTGCGACTTTCAAATCTTGCTAGCTGTCAGATGTCATTATTAACTATAGCTTTAAGGACAAAAAAGGGGTCTTCTAAGTGTCATTTGATGCTTTTTTTGCACAAAGCATGGATTGAACGAATAAAGATGCAAAGGAAATGAGTTTAGACCCAAAGGCAGCAGGACAGTTTAGGTCTGACAAAACAACTACATAATTTCTCCACTGTAGGTTCTTAGATGACACTTTGTCTTGAAGGCAGTGGATGATATGCATTTTTTATAAGAATGCTGGGCTTGTTTCAACATTTGACATAAATTTGATGAAATGTAAATATTTCAGTTAATTTCTTCTATCTGAGAGATCATTTAGAAAAGAGCAAATTTAGAAATGAATCTTCTCAAGATCTAGCTGGTCTCCAATGGCATTTGTCATTATAACCCACTTCCAGCCTGACTTCTGGAATCCAGAGATTAGGGGTTATATTCAGGCCAGGCTGCTATGGCCAATTTGATGTCTCACTCTGTTTTAGCTGGTTAACTGAATTATACCAAAAACGAAGAGAAGTACCATGAGCTTGGTGAACCAACTCTTGTGATTTTCTGATATGGTTATCCCCGCCCACATTGAGGTGGCACTCTGTTCAGAGCAAACATAACCTTGGCCCGGCATTACAATGGCTAAAGAAAGCCTTTTTTGTGTTGCGAAAAACTTTGACTTCAACATAACTGAAAATCTTGCAGTACTGCCTCCTTTTGCAATTTCTTTTTTTTTACCTTGTCTCCACCAGTGGCAATGTGAGGAGCCAGAGCCTCCACCTCGCTGTGGAAGATGTTGTGCTCCTCCACGTCACACTCCACTGTGGGAAGGTCCTGGCCAAAGCCCTTGTTGTTCAGGTTGTCCTGGGGGGGACAGAACCAAACATGTCAGTTTCAACTTAACATAAATTTGTTACAAATAAACCTGGCAGATATAGCTGAAATACTGTAGCTATAGAGTGTTTGGTAGAGTTCACCTTTATCTATAAAGATTTCTAGATAATTCATGTTGTGCATTATAAGTTTTTACATTGTTTTTTAAGGCTGGTTTATACTTCCACAAGAATTAAGACAGTGATTTTATAATTTTGGAAGTCTTTTTCTTACTGAGTGTTCATACTTACTAGAAGATGAGGGGTTAAATCATCATAATTCTTGTCATAGAACTCACAATGTAGCACATGTAGCATGTACTGTAGCTACTCATGTAAACAACAGTGACAGCAGGCTAGATGACTGTGTTTTTTCACTCAATGTAGCAGATGTAGGAAGGGAGGCTTGTGTTGATTGATAGAAGTATTTTTCGTTAACTGTGGAGATGGAAAGTATACGTGATTTTTCGACGTACTTTCCATCTTGTAATTTATAACTTGCTTCTGGGGGCAGACAGAAATAAAAGCCAGGGAACCATGGTGAAGAAGCTCACTGAAACAGTCCTCTAAAAATTACAAAAATGCTAAGCTTAGCATAAGGTTCATAACAATACCCCAGTGATTTTTATGAAATCAGAGAACTTTTCTGCAACCCCCAAACCTCTGGGATTAATAAAGTATTCTGATTCTGATTCTGATTTACACTGCATCCAGCTCTGCTCTGGTGCGGGCTCAGCAGTAAATGTGCACCTATTATAGTCAATGAGAGCATTTACACTGTGTCTGCATGACGGAACAGGGCGGTGGCGAAAAATTGACTCTTATTTTTGCCAGACAGTCTTGAGTTTCTTTAAGACCTCTCTATATCGTTAAAACACGAGTTACATTGTTACATCACTGACATCTTAATATATGGTTGTTACAAATGAAACCCCTAATATGCATTTCATATTTTAAATTTTTTTATTGCCACTTATTATATGGATTTCTAAACATCCATCTATCTTTTACCATTTCTCCAGCAGGTCACAACAATTTTATCTGTGAAACTACTGCGTTGTCTCCAGGTGATAGTTTGATTTGTCACATCCTGTCGCTCAAACAAAGGTCGTAGCTACAGTTCCTGTACATGCCCTTTGGAGCATCCCCAGGCTTTCTATTGGAGCGGAGTGGATGTAATGTAAATTAGGAGAGAGGAAAAGTTTGCAGCACAGTGGAGCAGAGCCAAAGACAGTGTAAATTAGGGGTAAGTTTTGACAGCACATGATCGACTGTTAGAATATGTGATGACCAGTTACAGTAAAAAATAAAAGCAGTTTTGGGAAAAACATAAATTTTATAGGAGTCTACATTTAATGACAATATAGAAGGATTTTCTTTTTACCTTGATGTAACTGAATTATTAATCATTTAACTGATATAGCAATGTGACAAGAACCACAGAGAGAGAATTTAAAATTTTTAGCCAGACACAGAGGCAGGTTTAAAATATTTGATATGGCCGAGCTATAGAAAATGGGGAACCTCGCCGAAAACTGTGAAAAACAAGGTGTTGGTTACAGTGGCTGTAATAAGGGTGCTGAGAAACATGAAGTTTCTAAGATCAGCCACTAACCTATCATTGGAAGCTGAGGGGCTCGCTTTCCACACAAAACTGACTGTCAGAGGGAGGCGACGAGGCAGACCAATGTGCAGGCAGACACGAGGAGCTCAGAGAAAACATCTTTTTTAATAAAATTAAAGTGCCGATGGGATGGAGACCAAAAGTACGCACAGGGGAAGTAACACAGGGACGCTTAATGACAAGATAGTCTGACAAAGACGGGGTGAACACAAAGTGGTACATATGTACACAAGGAGAGGGAGAGACAATGAACAACACCTGGGACCGGGACTAATTGCAAACAATCCACAGGTGAGAGGAAACAGGAGACAAGATCACAGAATCCACACAGATCCTCACACTGATGTCAGGATCCCTGATGTGTTCGCTACTGATGACGTCAACGGCATCTTCAGAGAGAATCAGGGTAATGGTGATTTTATTGTGGTCCGAGATACAAGCGAGGGTCATGCACAGAAAGGCTGAGCGGAGTCCAAATCCAGATGGGAAGGCAGAGTCGAAATCCAAAATCCAAACGAGATCAATAGCCGAGTGTCAGAGGTAGCAACCAAGACAGATGAGGGTGAGACAAGACACAAGGTCCGTGAGGCAAAAGCAAGAGTCAAGGCAAGGCGATCAAAACAAGTTATGGACATGAATTGCGGGATTTCTACTAGCGAGAGGGTTCAATAATCTGGCCAAGCCTTGGCGTGGCTAAAAGGCAATAGATTTTTTCCTTTTTTTAATGTTGTGTGCCCTTCCTGACTCAACTTAGACTAAAACCTGGAGCTTCAGAATACAAGACCGTGGCTTTGACCACCAAGCTGCTGCAGCCACCTTTTTCACACTAGAATAAACATATTAAAGCACTGTCGTTTCTTGTAAAAAGCATCAGTATTTTGAGTGCAGTCTAGTTTATTGTTCAGGTGAACACCCAGGTATTTCTAAAAGTCCACTAGCTCTACATCAGTTCCATAGATGTTCACCTCTGACAGAAACTGTAGGAGTGGAGGAGAGATCCAAGATGCTGCACGTGACATCGCAGACAGCGGTCTGGGCCCTTTCAAGAAGGAGGTACGATTTTTTTATCTTCTCCCATTACTAAAGTTAAAACACAGCTGTCTGTCAAGTTCCGCGTGGTGTTTAAAAGAAAAAGGGGTGAAAAAAAGACAGGAGAATTCCCCCCCCCCATAATTTTGGAATCAAATGATGTAACAATGATTAAAAACCTATGCAAAACCTCAAAGACAGCAAAACCACAGGTGGTAACAGTACCAGTTAATGACTCTGGTTTAACAGAACAAATGAACTTGTAACCCTGCTGTATTTGTTTTTTCTGTGTTATTTGTTTTTCTGTATTTCTTTTACTTTATGGGTAGTGACCCTTTAAGAGCAAAGCACGGCATTACTTTAGGACAGCATTCCCGCTACAGTTGCTAGGGGAACTCCCGGGCTTTGGAGTTTCAGAACTGCTGCAGAGCAGAGACGTGTTACTCTCTGCCTACTTTCTGCATGTCGCCTGACTTCTTTATGCCTATATGATGTTTTCCTGCTAGGATGTTTTCCTGCTGGTGCATTATTGTGGCCGAGATTGGTGGAAGGAACATTGGGAAGGTGTTTGTGTGCCTGCGGAGGAAGAGAGAGGGGCTGCAGAGTTTTCCATGTTTGTGGACACTGTCTGCCATCGTCATTCTGGGTCCCAATTCCAGTCAGGAAAACCTCTTTCACTTATCTTTTCGTACGCATCAGATGCACACACAAATATAGAGCTCTATACGAACAATTGTTTTGGCTGGTCAGCTTCTTTTAATTTTTCTCTCTACCAAGGACCCTGAAGGGATTCTTTGTGATCTAAAGTTTTATTTATTTTCACATCGAGAGGACTTACTACTGAGACAAATATAATTTGTCCCACACAGTTCAGAAGGGTGTTTAAGTGAAATAAGCACAATGCATATATTCCACTCATGTTTGAAGTGAATGTGTTTTTTTTGTTGTTGTTTTCCAGGTAAACTCTATGACCGAGTTGAGATAAAGTTGGATGTGTTTCCGTCCAGTAATTTGTAATAAACATAACCGGTTGATAGTAAACTACTATCTGAACCTGAGTAAATACTATTCTTTGGTTACATCCAATCAAAAGAAGATCTGATTGTTCAAGACATGTTGACACATGTCCCTGAAAATATTTGGTCAAATCATGACACAAATGTGGGGTTGGTTAAGTCTGCAAATCCATTTGTAGTAGAATTAAAGCCAAATGTGGATCTTCTATTCTGTCCTCAATATCTGTTAAAGGAAGAGGCAGAAGAAGACATCAGCAAAACTATTGAAGAATTGCTAAAAGCAGGGGTGTTAGTAGAAACAAAGAGTCAATGTAACACTCCACCTTTTCCAGTTTCAAAAGCAGACAGGTCAAAGTATCGTCTTGTTCATGATCTACGTGTAATCAAACAAATCATTCAAGATGGACCAGTGGAAGTACCTAATCCACATACTCTAACAGTGATTCCAACTAAGGCACCGTTTTTCACTGTGATTGATCTTTGTTCAGCATTTCTCTGCATTCCTAGCAAAACAATCACAACATTTGTTCGCATTTACATACAGAGGTAAAAGGTACAGTTACACTCGCTTACCACAAGGGTTCAAACACAGTCCACGTCTTCAATCAGATCCTCAGAAGGGATCTCGAAGGGCTACAACTTAACAGTAATCTGTTAAAATATGTTGATGATCTATTAATTTGTGCTCCTACATTGGAAGAATACCATCAAGACTCTACAAAAGCAGGGATTTTGGTCTTCATATATGCAAACCGCGGTCAACGAAAACCTGAGGCAGTGCGAGATTTGTGCTTTAAACAATGTGCGTAAAAGCGTAAAGTCACCCACTGGACACATTCCGGTCCCGGAGCGACCTTTTAAACATCTTGTCATAGATTTCATTGACATGATCAAACCAATACAAGGGAACAGATACGTGTTGGTGGTCATTGGTCGGTTCAGTTGATGGGTTGAACAGTGCAGTGCAGAAGTTAAGTATCAAACAACTATTTGGAGCAGTATACCATCTGGAAAGCCAAGGATTAGTGGAAAGAATAAATGGCACCTTGAAAACGAAGCTAAACAAAATCTATGCTTCAACTGAGCTAAACTGGGTAAATGCTTTGCCACTTGCACTAATGAGCTATCGTATGCAGACGCATAGAATAACGCTTCTAACGCCGCATGAAATGCTGACCGGCAGACCCCTGCCAGTGCCTCAATGGAGGCTACCATTCGTGGGCCCTGCCCTTGAACAGCTGCAAACAAAGCTTAAGGCATATATGAAACAACTAACTGCTATCCATAGAGCTATCTATTTGCAGGAAAAAGCAAGGAGTTCAAGTCCACAAACAGTGGTGGAGAAACCAATGGTGCCAGGAGACCTGGTGTATGTGATGGTGTTCAGATGTTCAGATAAAAATGGCATGAAGTCAGATGCGACGGACCATATGAAGTCAAGAGAGCAACTCCAACAGCTGTTCAAATAGAGGGGAGTAAAGTGTGGTATCATCTAACTCATTGCACCAAAGTTTACACCAAAGTAAAAGCCAAATATAACTTTGACACAAAGGATGAGCAAAAATGGGGGAAAAAGGGGTTCCCCGTTGGCCAGAGTGAAGAAAAGGCAAAAGGACTCTGACTCAATTCTTATTGTGTCATATTTTGTTTAAACTTAATTGAGAAAGTTTTTCTTTCTCCACTCAGCCAGGTGAGCTGATGGAGAAGTCTGCGTTGTAGAGGGTCAGCTTGTCAGAAACACAGCCCCATGACCTTACATACTGTGGTCGACCAGTAAGGTAATCCAGTATCCACTGGGTGGTCTACTCCTGACTGCTCCAGCTTGTCCTTCAGGAGTCCTGGTTGGATGGTGTTTAAAGCACTGGAGAAATCGAAGAACACAATCTTCACAGGGCTTCCAGGATTCTCCAGAAGGGACAGAACTCAGTGCAGTAGGTAGAGGATGACATCATCCACTCTGATGCCAGACTGGTAGACAAACTGCAGTGTATACAGTGAAGACCTCACCAGGGGACAAAGATGGTTGAGGATCAGCCTCTTGAGGGTCTTCATCAGGTGTGATGATAGTGCCACCAGCCTGTAGCTGTTGAGGTCTTTGGGGGCACTAGTACCACACAGGGGTGGTTTCTGTAGCTGAGGTACTCTCCTCTGCTTCAGACTGATGTTGAAGATGTGCCCCGTCATGCCACATAGCTCATCCGCACAGCACCTCAGGAGCCTGGAGATGATGCAGCCTTCCTCACTTTGGTCTTTTGCAGAACGTTCTTCACTTGGTGTGCTAAGATGGATAGGGTGGTGGAGGGTGACTCATTAGTGGAGTAAGCTGAAGTGGAGGGGGTGGATGACAGCTGAGAGCTAAAAGATGTGCAGTTCTGGGTGGAAAAGCAGGCAGATGCCCAGGATAAGGGTGTTTCAGCAAGTTGGGTTGAGTTGGGGAAGGGCAGACTATTTAAACTGCATTAAGTGCTTTTCAACTTCTTCACTTATCTCAAGTCACCTACAGCCTGGGAGTTCTGTTTGTGACCTGAGATGGTTTTTAGACTTTTCCAGACATCACTGATGTTGTTCTGCATTTGCACCTCCATTTTCTTCCTGTAACTGTTTTTCCTCCTCTGATCCTCCTACTCAGTCTTTTCTGTACATCTCTCAGCTCTTCCTTGTTTCCTGACCTGAAAGCCTTTTTCTTCTTCCTCAGCAAAGATTTTATCTCTGGGTTAATCTAGGGCAATTTCACCTTCATCAGAGGTACAGTGGAGTCCACACAGAAACTGATGTAGTCTGTGATGCATTCTGTTATTTGATCAATATTTTCTTCATGAGGATCACACAGTTCATCCCACATGGTGGAGCTGAAGCAGTCCCTCTGGGTTTCTTCCGCTTCCTCTGACCATCTCCTCATGGTGAGAGTCACAACGGGTTCTCTTTGCACCAGTGGATT
>JAVKLF010000021.1:16493116-16510362 GCA_034783495.1 Millerichthys robustus
TAGTTATTGAGGGTTGGCTTGATTTAGACGGAGCACTACTGAAGGCCTAGATGTTAAATGCACGGCCCGCCACTGGATTTTAGTATAATGCTTTAGCATGAAATGTGGCAGGTGATACAGATTCCTTTAAAAAAATGCTAGGACTAGGGCTTTATTTGCAACTGATATTGTTATTACATAATTTCACAATATTAAGTTATTACGTTAAATTAACACTGTTTAACAGTTTAATTTAACAGTGTCAAGTAAACACTAAGCCCTGTGATGGACATGGGACTTGTCCAGGGTGTCCTCTGCCCCTCGCACTGTGACTGTTGGATGTGGGCACCAGTGACCCCCGTGACCCTGGAAGGAGGAAACGGGTAACAGATATTTAATGGATGGATGTAGTGTTTTGCTTCTTTTAGCTTTCATTGTGTTTGGGCTCTCTTAGCTTTTAGCCAATGCTCTACTTTGTTCAGCTTTTGGTTAGTGTTCTACTTCTACTTGGTTTTAGCTAGTGCTTTACTTTTGCTAGCTTTAACAAGTCAGTTTCAGCTTCTTCAGCAACATCACAGCACTCAGCATTCACAATAAAAATCTGCAGTTATATGTTTTGTTGCTGATTTGAAAACCAACAAGTCTCCAAGCCATAAGAGTTGATAAATTACAATTCCAAGGCAGAGGAATTCCTTGTAATCAAAACTGTTATCATTTAACCACTTGTAAGCAGAAACCAAAGTGGGAATGTGGAACTTCCCAAGAGAAACCAATATCTCATTAGAGGGAAACAAAAATGAGTGCTCTGCCTTATCCAGTAAATGAAACTGACCCAACAGGTTTTATCCAATCCACACTACTTGTTCAGTCATTGTGAAAACTATCAACCAAAATGCATTAGTGACTCTGTGATCCTTCAAAGCACAAACAGTAACACCGGAACATCACAATCTCCATGTGACAATCTCAGGAACAGCTGGCTTTATTGGCTGTTCTGAACTGAAACGAAGCAAAAGTTGTTTTTAATCATGTTACACAGTTTATCCACAAGAGAGTGCTGATACAAACACCAGTATCGGCACAAACTCATAATCCCAATTTTGATAATTTGAGGCATTACTTAGAACTTTCTTCAAATAATAATTAAGCAAATATTGAAACAAATATTTCTCATCCAAAATTCTTAAGAAAATGGAAATGTTACAAGACTCGTGAATGTGACCTCAGCAATCCTCAGAACAGTCACTGTAAAGGAAGCACTGAAACACGTTCTGACAAGTGAAAAAGAAAAGAAATAAGCCAAGGCACATTCTGCTGTCATTTCTGGTTGTGCTGGTTATGTCATATCACCTGGTTTACTTGTTAGCATTTGAGTTTAGATAAACTAAAATCTGCAGCAACTGTGAACCAAATATAAAGAAGACATGTAGTTTAAAGAATTTACCTATTTAGATGCATTTTAAAGTATATTTCCAATATCGCAATATTTTAAGAAGTAAAAGCTCACAGTTTCTTCAAACAATGTTGGAGCATTATTTTAATATATACTGGCATAAACACTGTATTACCATATAAAAATGTATTTTTAGGGGCAACATCAGATCCAACACAAGCAGCAGCTGGTGTCATTCAAAAACAATAGTGATAAGTGCTAAACAATTTTGACAAACTCTCAAATATAAAAAGTTCAAACTTATTCCTTGAAAAGATGTAAAGTGTATCACTCACTGCCTTTTATGACAGGGTTTTAGACAATGCTCATTTGATGTTGAGAAATAAGAGTAGAGTCATGGCTGTTTTAGTCGAACCTGGTAAGGTTTGTACAATACTGTGACAGTTCTTGAGATCTGTTAGTGATTGTAGTATGTGTTGAGGAAGGTTTCAGCATGAATTGAAACCAACTCTTAGTTTCTACCAAACCAAATATTAGTTCCATAGATCTTATACTGGCTGAGTTGTAGCAACGTTTGTCTTTGCTAATGTCTCTTAGCTGTAGCAGCCAACTTGAACTAAGGTAACTTCTAAAGTTAATCAGTTGTACAGCCAATAATTAATTTCTGAGTTTTCTCAAACCTGTTAATTGCTTTTTAGAGATAGCTTGCTAGCATTACAGTCAAATGGACACACAAACACTCACAGACTCAGGCAAAATCACTCTTTCACCTTACAGCAGTGATCCTCATTTCTGGTCCTCGAGACCCAGTAGCCTGCATGTTTTGAGGTTTCCCCCACTCTCCAGCAGGTGTTCAAGTCCTGCAGAAGCCTGTTAATCACTCACTCATCCGAGTCAGGTGTGTTAAAGCAAAGAAACACCTAAACATGCAGGATGGTAGCTCTTGAGAAACAGGATTGAAGAACCATTGCTTTACTGAATATGTGGTAATTAGCAGTTGTCTAATTCACTGACAATCACTTACTGCTGCTGATAGTAAAACTGTCTTTCATGAGAATTACTCTTTCATACTTTTAGTAAACACTACAGATTTTCTTCAAGCAGTTATCAAACAATGTCTTCCTAAGAAAGCAGAATAAATTGAGATATGAAGACAACATAAGATCTATAAGTTTAAGAAGTCATACCCTTGTAGGTATGAGACCCTGCTTATCAGGGATGGACAGGGATTTTTATTTATTCAAAGTTGAGGAAAAGTGGTCAAATTCAAAACATTAAGGTAGTTGTCAAGGTTTTTTTTAACACTGGAAACTGACAGTGACTGAGTTGTTTCCGAATGATGCTTTTTTTAAATGATGGGGCTGTTTTATACCCCAGTCTCACACACGCACAGAGAAAGAATGCATGTTCCTGGAATATCCTGACATAGTAGGTTTTTTGGAAGGGTTACAGCTCAGCTCAGCTTTACTGTCAAAAAACATTACCCCATCCCATTGACTTTGTGGACCCGGGACAATGACTACAATCCTTGGTTGAAAGAAATAGGCAACAGTTCTAAATCATAAAATCATAGTAATTCATATAATCATATAATTAGGCCTATCTAATTAGGATGCTTATTGTACTTATAAACAGTTTGTTGTTATGCTGAAACTGAAACTAGAATTAATACATCAAAACTACATGCTTAAGTCTTACTGCTGGGCATAAGTCCGCATTTTTGTCAAATGGGAGAACAGCAGCTCCACCTGCTCCATTGAACAGATCCTATGTCTGCAGGTGTGCAGATTTAAATAGGACTAGCATAAGAGAGCATAAGTGTCAGTTCACATCCACCACTTGTCGCATCACACACACACAAAGCCACTCAGTGTCTGAACACTAGTTACATAACACTTGCAGAATGCAGTCAGTCAAAGTTACATGTAACTCCACAACAATCACGGAGCGAGTCTGAACTGGTGTACACTGTAGAGTTCTGCAGAAGTAGCTGGCAGAGCTCCTGTTGGGACTGATCCTTATAAATCGCACCCTGGAGGAGATTTACAAGTTTTTATTTCAACAAAATATTATTTTAAACCCAGTGTCTTCACTCGGATTATTTTTCCAAAACACAGTGTTTAAATAATGGTAAATGGCTTGTACTTATATAGCGCTTTATCAAGTCCCTACGGACTCCAAAGCGCTTTACACTGCAGTCATTGACCCATTCACACACTGATGGTGGTAAGCTACATTGTAGCCACAGCTGCCCTGGGGCTCGCTGACAGAGGCGAGGCTGCCACGCACCGGTGCCACCGGGCCCTCTGACCACCACCAGCAGGCAAGGTGGGTGAAGTGTCTTGCCCAAGGACACAACAACTGAGACGGATGGGATGGGGAATCGAACCGGCAACCCACCGGTCACAGGACGACTCCCCTAACCACTCCTCCACAGCCGGCCCAATAATGTCATTAGAAGACAGCTCCTAGTGCTTTAAAGCAGGAACATTCTTTCTTTGAATAATCAACAGCCTGTCTGCATCATTAAAATCACCAATGCTTACATTTAAAGAGAGAGCAGCCTCCTACCATTGCTCTAAAACAGGCCTTGTTACCGCCCGTCGCCCGTCACCAAAAGGCGAAAGGCAATGAAAATGTTCTTCACTCTGTGGGTGTATGTGTGTATCTGTTTGTTAGCAAGATATCTCATGAACCAATGGATAGATTTTATTGAGGTTCATGGAAAATAATCACAGGATGTACATCTACAATTAATTTATTTCTAAGAGTCAATCCCATTCAGGATAGCCAACGCAGATAACTGAACATGACACAAAGATATTGATATACCTGTGTGTTTCTCTCTCTCTATGTAGCCATATATAGCTGGGTTTTCTCCGGGTACTCCGGTTTCCTCCCACAGACCAAAAACATGATTGTTAGGCTTATTGGTAACTCTAAATTGTCCATAGGTTTGAGTGAGTGAGTGAATGAATGGTTGTCTCGTCTGTCTCAATGTGGCCCTGTGATGGACTTGCAACCTGTCCAGGGTGTACCCCGCCCCTCGCACTGTGACTGCTGGATTTGGGTACCAGTGACCCCATGAGGCGGGTTAAGATAATGGATGGATATATGTGTGTGTGTATATATATATATATATATATACTAACAAAAAATATAAATGCGCCATGTCAAATATTGTTGCCATGTGGAGTTAACAACTGTAAATGAGTATTTGCTGACATTTTATTTTACAAAAGTAATATTTCTCTTGATGTGTGATTTAGACCAGTGACACACACAACTGATGAGACTATTGGTCTGCACAACAGACGCATCACACCTCAGACTGCCGTAACTGCCTTTGAGGAGCCAACTTGCATGCTCAGCACCCTCACTGTGGTCTGGATCTCATGTTCAAAATACTGTAAATCCGCTATGAATGGCCATACCACAATGTTATCAATGCCAATATGAAGAACAATAATTACTGAAAATATATTTTGAGTCTCTCTACGTACTGCATAACCCAAATGTCCATAAAACTCTTATATTTGACTTATATTTAACTCCATTTGACTCCATGTAACTCTCTATTTGTTCAGTGTATGAATATATGTGTATATATATATATATACACATATATTACACTATATATTTACGTGTGTGTGTGTGTGTGTGTGTGTATGCATGTGAAGAGGTAGGCTTTGTGTGATAGTAGCTAAGAGTTGTCTCCCAAAACATTAAGTTTTACCAAAATGTTGACGACAGTCATTTTTTATAAGTTGATGATTTAGTGGTCCCTCATTTATTGCAGGAGTTACCTTCTGAATACCCCCACAAGCAAAATCTGCAAAATGGTGACCTTTTTCTATATATAAATATATTTTAAATCTGGACTGCAGTCCCTTAGCCAGTCAAGATACAGAATACTGCTCCTTGATGGTCACTGAAGCAATCAGGATACACGTGTTCACACGTTAGAAAATAGACATACTGTACACTGAAATAAAAATAAATCATCAAAACAGCGAGGCCACGAAAGATGAACCGTGTTATTGCGAGGGACCACTGTAGTTTAAAACTCTGGCATAAAATGTGATGGACGAAGTACCTTTGCTGTTTGTTCAGATTTAAAGCCAAAATATTCATTTTTGGAAGGTTGCCATGATGTATTTTGAAGCCAGAGCTGTCAACTGCTGTATCCTCAATATGAAAGTCTTGCCATCACATTCTTCTAACATATTAATAGGCTGTCAATCACAGTATAAAAGGACACTTTCCTTTAGGCCTCAAATTAGATTAATTAAAATTAAACATACCGGAAAATTGCGTTATGGAACATACGTTCCATAACGCAAAGGTGAGAACCTTCAAAGCCTTGAAAAAAATTATTTGAAATGTAATTAATTCTTTAGTCAGGAAAATGTCCCATTGGTCTACATGGAGGAGCAAGACAAAAACAATACTTTTGTTAGCCATGAAGGGCACCCATCTTTTGTAGCTTTAAACTCCTGCTTCCAGTCCTGTCTCTGGTTAAAATACATCTCTGTGGCTGTTATTTGATCCTGGCTCTGATGCCATGCACTGACAGAAGTGTTTTGGGAAAAACCAGAACAGGGACGTGAGCTTTAGAAACACTTTGCACATGTTTTCACAGAGGAGGGGGAGACGGGTCAAATTAGAACCAGAAAGCTGCACCATTAGGTCATAAAAGGTGTGTAAGAGTTCTGCTGTCACTGAACCGAGTCAGGCCCTGCTCGACATTTTATATTGCATTGTCTTTCCTCTCTATTAGTTATCACTGTGTGGCTGTTCTACAGCTATGTTTTTAAACAGGTTAGCTTTTTTACAGTACTTTGCATTAATTATACCCTTACAATGGGCTCTAATTAACTTTTTTCACCATCTAAATAAATTGGTCAATATTGCCCATTGTCATGATGCGAAGGCAAACTAATGTTTTTACATGTTTATGTGCATTTATGTGTCCATTAGCAAAATATCTCATAGATCACTTAAGGATTCTGATAAAACTGGCATTAAAATGTTGGATTTACTTCTGCAACTAACTAACCTCTGCAGTCAACAGGATTTAGGATGGCCACCACTGCAAAAGCACTTTCAAAACCACAGAAGTTTACAAATCGATTCTACATAGCTTAACTCGGGTGTGGTAGTAGTGGAGCCTGATTCTGATGACGTATTCTGAATGCTGACAGATTACACAAAATATTTGTTTAAAATTTCATCATTAACTATACAATGTCAACTCTATTGGCAAAATATTTCATGAACCACTGGACAGAATTTTATGAAACTTCCAGGAAATAACTGAACATACATATACAACTAATAAACTTTGGTGTAGCAGTAGCTGAAAGTCATTCATAACATCGTGCTAGGCCATGACTCACAGGCTTTGACCTGAAGATTAAGATACTTGTTTTGTAGGTCTGTTTTATTGTTGATTCCTTTAAACACACCCAATCAACTGAAACCTGACCGTGAAGAACTACATGAAAAAGAACAGAAAGGGTGGAGCTGCATTATTAGCATTCCACTACTGTCCATTACTATCGGTGGTTACTAGGTTCTAAGAGTTGGCTACAGAAGTATGGAAAACAAAACATTTGCAAAAAATAATATAAACTGTGCATCAGCAGTCTAAAAACTACAGCTCAAATAAAACTTATTTTTCTTTCTCAACAACAGAAGTTGTTAGTTGTTTGGTATAGGATCAATACCAAATTTTGCAGTATAGAATTCAGTCCCACAGAAAGTGATGGTTTGGACTGTAGGTTCCTACCATGGGAGGGGTGAAGACACATTTCTCTCACATTGTCATTTCAGTGAAAACAGCAGCAAACTTATCAAACCAGTTAGACAAACTTTATTACACTGTGCTTATCAGACACACCCACGCTGGAGTTAAAGCACATACTTATAAGGCAGAACCAGAAGTTTTCTCTTTTTTATTACACTAGCAAAGCATTAGCTATAATTTGTCTGCTGTAAACAGCCAGCTCTAAAGGTAAAAATACATCTCAACACTGAACACAGTGCGCCTGCTTCACAACATAACTCATATGAATAATACAACATAATGGCACAATTTAATTACCCTTGTATTACTTTCCTCCAATATATTGTGTTATGTGCAGAACTATCAACAAAGAACCGCGAGCCAAGGTCACAGCTTCTTTATTAAATTGTGATGTTTTTTTCTGCATAAATGGCGTTTCAACACAGAGAAACTGTTTACCCTGAACTATAAAATAACCTGTAGAGTACTTACGATGTTGACTTTGCGTCCGATAAAGTTGTCGTCTTTGAAGACTTTTTCGGTTTCATCAATGAGGAAGACATGGTGGTGGTCGGTCACCTGACAGAGTCCAGGCCGGAGGAGGACAGGTGGAGCTCAGTGTTTGTTGCTATGCTCGCCTCGCTGATCGACGTGTCGTGTGGGAGAAAGAGTTTCCTCAGAGCCGTCAGGGTGCTGGCAGGAATGGATTCATCTCCTGTGACATTCAGTTTTAGAGTTCACACACCCACTAGGTATACCTGTTTGGCAGACTGTGGGGAAAATGGGCGTACCCTACTTTTGAAGTCCCGCCCACCCGTCTACCTTGTCTTATTATTAAGCATGCAAACAAACGGCAGCGTTTAAATTACCTTCTAATTTCTAAACTATGAAATACAACTTTTTCAAAATTTTAGTTTAAGATCATCTTATGTTGAAAAATGTGTTGTAGTAGTTTTGGTGCAACCTTGAATATTTTGTTTAGTGCAATCTCATGCAACATTGTAAGCTCTTGAGTGATTCTTTACTTCAGTTCAGTATCTGTAAAAGTGATTGAGCTATAGCCATTTTTGTCTCAATACTATCTCTATTAGCTGTGATGGATATCTTGAATTGAAATGATACTAAAAGGTATTCAGTTGTAGATACATTAAGTGAATACTTTCTGAAAATTTCAATAAAGTCTGTCAAGTGTTCTATTTTATATTTTGCTATCAAACAAACGCAAACAGTTGATGATAAATTATAAGCAAAGATCATTCTAAGAGGGCTAGTTTTTTTTACTTGGTTCAATGACATTGTTGCCTATGGGGCAATTTCTTGGATGTTTTCTTTATTTATTTTTTGAGGTAAGTTTGGTCCACATTGTACAACATAAAAGGCACAGCATACTATTTCTTATCAAATGGCATAATTTATTCTATTAATGACACACACTCCTTGTTGTGTGTAACGTGTGTGAATGTGAATAGATGTATTACTTAAAGCTGAAGGTGTGGCTTTACTGGGTAAACCGGTCAGACCTGAAAGAGGGCGTACTTGCATTTTATCAAGAGATTTGGCATGCCTGCATGTGTCTGTCTGACTCTCCACAAGACTTTCAGGTAAACAGAATAGTGAAGTCGTGTACACATTGTGAATTTCTGTTCCTGTATGTTCTACTTCTCCTAATGATATTCTGAAACTCCACTGGATCTTACATTAGATCCATACACTCCTCTTATTACAATCTCTTAGTTGTGCTTCTGTGGCTAAGATAATTGTGCAGTGCAGTGCAACCGTGTATGTTTTAGAAAATCTCTAGTTAATTCACAACTGTCTTGAATGTTTTTCACAAGTGAAAAATAGTCTTTATTGCCATCACCAATAGGTGTTACTGTTTTGGGTTGTATTTCCATTTGATTGTACCATTATCAAAAAAACTGCAAGAACGACTTAACAAATTTCAACGTAACTCTCAGACAGCAATTATTTACTGTACATTTACAACTAATTGGCATTTAGACCCACCCCAAAACAAGATGACCACCACAGCTAAAGAACCTTAGTCAACACAAAATTGTCTATAATTCAGTGAATCTTAGACATTAGACAAAAATTTCTTATGAGTAGCTGACAGTTATTCAATGCACATGCTCCAAGCCCTAACAAATCACGCAAGATATTGTCTGACATATGTTTATTTTCAAGTTATGACCAAAACAAGCATAAATCTGTTGTTTCTCAACCTAAAATGATTTTAATTTAATACTCTGGCGTGAAAGGCTTTGGGCAATGTGTTGCATCAGGAATGCATATACTTTGTCATGCAAAATTATTGTTTGTGTTGTTTTAGAAATTGCCTTAAAATATATAATATTATAATGTTGATTAAAATAAAATGAAAATAACATTATACAATACAATGTTGATTTTTATTTAATTTGAATTACCTTTATTTAACCAGATAAAATACACATTGAGATCAAGATCTCTTTTAAAGGGGTGGCTTGGCCAAGAGGTCAGTAACACACTTTATAAAATAATTTTAAAACATCAGTAAAGGATAAAACAGACAATTATTTTAGAAGCTAAAGTGGTTTTGGGGTTAAAGTGTCGGGGTGTGCCATTATAGCAATTTCAACCTAGACTTGAAGCAAAGGCAGTACCTCTCAGCTGCTTTTTTAAATGTTGTTGTCAGTATGCTCTATGCTCCAGAGTAAAAATTGGGGAAACAAACCTTCTGCTTTTATAGAAGGACGTAAGTGGTCACACTGATGATGATCAGTTAATCAGTGTATTTAGAAGAACTTAACTGTTAGTTACTGTCTTGAGCTTGGTCTAAAACTGTGACATGAAAGGAAGTGGACAATTTGCATTCCTTTGGGGAACGTTAGGCCTTTAATTATTAATATGAATTGGTGGTTTTTCTACTTTGGTCTATTCATCAGTCGCTGGTAACACCAAAATTCCAGACATCTGTGCAGGTTTTTTGGAAGCTAGGAAGCTTTCAGCAAGATATCTGGACGTCTGTACCAAAAGCAAACAAGAAATGTGATGCAGTGTGGATTAGTGAGTTTTTATCTGATCAGCTAATGTGTCTCAGTGTCACACCAATGATATGCCGCATCTCCTTTTACAAATTGCTGCAGTGCCACATTCTTCCACTCCTCCCGTGACAGCAGGGTGAGTCAATAACAGATCAATGCAGGGTACAGTCCACTGTGTGCCTAATCATTAACAACATGCCAAACCCTCCCTGCAAACATTCCTGCAGCTCAGATCCTATAACCTGAAACTGTTTTATTTTTGTTTTACTACATATGAAGATCAGTCTAAGGTCTAAAAAAAATCAAGACTTAAAAAAAAAACCTTCCACAATGCATTGTGAAAAACTGTCACTAGTTCTAAGAATGCTGATCTGTGGTTGTTGGATAAAATTTGACATTTTGCTGTTAAAACAAAGTGCTAGCTTTTCCAAATGAATGAAACTGGTGTGTAGGGTAGGGTTTAGTCTGATCCAGGTGCTCTCAGCTGTCTATCTGGTACAGCTGCATTCTGAGTGTGAGAACAGCCATGATTCAACACACACTAATACATTTTCTATAGATAATGAGAAGAAAGGGTTGTTGCAAAACCTGAGCCCAAGTCCAGTTTAGTCAATGATTTTACACAAGAAAAGTGAGACTAGTTGGCAACTGTTGGAGGTTAGTGACTCTTACAATTATTGAAGACTAGTTCACAACAGTAGGTGATTTGTGTCAACAGTTGAAGCCTAGTTGGTGACTGTTTGAGACTATTGACTGAATGCTTGTGTAATCTAACACCCAACTCTCTCATTGAAGATGACTGCTAACTACTCACCCACAACAACCATTTGTAAAACATAAAAACATAAAATCTATACCTAAATCTAACAAACAAAAGCTAAAATGAGCAAAATTGTAGCTAAAGTTATATCTCTATAGATATTTCTCAAAATATTTTGTTTGGCCTTTCATTTTTATTATTAAATAATAACATGATACAATCTGTTGTTTTTTTTTTATAGGATTAGATTTGATAAAATTTAGAACCTGGGATACCATTATTTTTATAGTATTTTGTCCTGATACATAAAATTCTACATTTGAAAGTAGGTGGACTTTTTTCTGTGACTGTGCATATTATTACCTCAAAAAGGTGGAGCTTTGAGGGAGCAAAATGTCTCCATAGAAATGCAGCAAAATGGATTGAACTGTGAACAGGCGTTTAGGTTGATGATACTGTGTTTATGGTAACACTTTGTAAATACGTATTTGCAAGTATGGCAGGGAGAAAATATTCAAACCTTTTTGTTAGGCCCATAAGCCACATTCCTTCAGAAGGTGTGACTAACAGGTGTGTCTGACTGTCACTAGTTTACTTTGTTACCAGGAGGAAACGAATCACCGCTGGAATGACAAGTCTGATATTTACAGAACTTCAACCACATTGTTTGAAAGGGTGGTGCCACACACCTGAGGTGATCTTGCGTGTAAGGTTTCATTAAGTTTTCCCTGCAGTGCCTTCAGTAGAGGGACCTAATCTTATTTACATCTAAACAGGTCACTTTATTTACTGTTCTTGCAACAACTTTAACTTTGACACCTACGCAAACTCAAAACAAGCTACCTGGCCAGCGGATGTATGCTTATGCTTTTATTGGTGTTTAGAATTACCATGGAGATATACTGTAATTCAACATAACCACATAACATAGAGAATCCTTCAAATACTATTAAAACTGTGAACTCTTTGACATATGGAGTATCATGAACCACTGGACAGATTTTGTTGAAAGTCTCCCTAATTATTCCATGGAAGTGCCTCTACAACTTTATGTTATGGGTCCACCTGATTCTAAACGCTCACAGCTACTTTGGCAAACATAAAAGTGGCTATACCTCAAACAGTTTTAGAGATACAGAACTAAATTTGATGCTGAGAACAATCTCTAATTCTGCATGCTAACAAGTTGCTTTCATAAAGAAAGTAACCTGTTAGCATGCAGAACAGGTTACAGGTGACTTTCTTTATGAAATGGCTGATATTTAGGGGGCTTCCAGTGAAGGCACATGAAGAAAAACATGTTAAGTTCAGTTTTTGCTGTAAAATCTCATTTACCTCATCCAAACTATCAGAAGATACAGATTTTGTTATATCATCTGCATATACAGTTGTAGACTCATCACATACAACATGTCAGCCACAAAAATACTATAAAGCAGAGGAGCCAGGCAGCTGCCCTGTGGAATTCCACATAGAAGGGTCAAAACATTAGCACAAAAAAACATTAAACATAACACAATGCTTTCTATTACATAAATAACTACATAAAGAATAATAATTACATAAAATTAATAGCTAATTAAAAAAAGTCATTATCAGCAATATGAAAGGCAGCTCTGAAATCAAGAAACACAGCACCTACCAATTGTTTTCTATCAATACATCTTAAACAATCATCAGTCAGAGCTGCCAGTGATGTACGTGTAGAATAATCTTTTTAAAATGCATATTGAACATCAGAATACAAATTATTTATGTAAGTAAAATTGGATTTGTTTAAACACGTGCTTCCAACTGTTTACTTAGAACAGGGAGGATACTTTTAGGTCTGCTATTTAGTTCTGTCAGTGGTTCTTAAGAACTTTTAGACAAATGAACAACTTTAGAATATTACCATAAATCAGGATGAACACATCCATCCAAACATAAATTTAAAATGTTTAGCTTTATTATGAACAAACAAACAAATGTTTAGCTGTTAAGTTAGTTGAGATCTTAAAAAGCCTTCCATCCATATTATCTATTCTACATGGTTTATCACTATTACTTGTCCTAAACAGTTTAACCATTTCATCTGTGGTTACACAATTAAATAGAAATTGGCAATTTTTATTTTTTGTAATTTAATTTTTAACAATTTCCTGAGCTAACTCACCGTGGACATAAAATTTCTAAATCTAATTGTAGAGTAATCTTTTATCTAGTTTGCTTTTTTCAAAGGTTTAGTAAGAACTACTTCATCAAGTTGAATATATGAAGAACTTTTACTAGTTTTTATTTCTACTAATAGAAATATGATTTATCATATCTGCCATAGGAAACCATGAAAAAAGTATTCTGAAAAGCCCTGCCCTTTTCCACATCATGCCAGATAGACCAGAAACTTCTAAGGAAGGCTTGCTGGGTAGGTGTGTGCTCATGTGTGTGACTATTAAAGATGTTCATGAACAATGAGTTGTTCTGGTTGTCTTGTTCAGATTGGTTAGTTGTTCATGTTTAAGTCTGTTTTATTGGTCTTAAATCAACATCATAATTCAGGAGTGACTTCCTGGTGGGTGAAGGGTGACTGAATTTTACTTTTCTACTAACTACAGAACAGTGTTAATGTGACACACGTAGAGTTGATTACAACTCTGAGCCAGTGTGCATGCAGTGCTGTTTATCAATGTGATGCTTGTGGTCATTAATACACTCCTAGAAGTATTCTTAAAGTTCGGGTTTCTATGTTATATTTAACACTTTCATAAAACATAATCTGAACCTTATTCAGTGCTATAACAACACATTGATAGTATTAACATTTGACACTCTATCCTAGTGTTAGATTTACCCAACACTGACAAGTGTTAAATTTTAACTATTGACAGTGTTTCAACACTTTCACAGTGTAACATAGTTAACTCTTCCAAAAGTGTTAATTTAAATCTATTCAGTTTGGACCAATATAGACACTTTTAAAGTGTTAAATTGAACACCCTGGGAATTGAAAACTCACTTCTAAGTTTGCTGTGGGAGGTGAACCAATAGAAGGATGAATAACTTCATATCTCTATCCAGAAGAGCTCAGTCCAGAACAGTCCCCATTCGGATATAATCGGACTGTAATAATTTTCTAGGGGATTTTACTTCTCCACCCTGAATTTTTTTGCTGTATAAACTATAAGAAAAGTGAAGTGTGTATGAATAGGTGAATGACTGATTGTAGTGTAAGGGTTTTGGAGTATTTGGAATTGATAAAGCGCTATTCAAGTTCAGGCCATTTACCATTTTATCATTCTAGCTTTGAAGACAAAAGTCTAAGCTTAGAAACAATCAAAGTAAACAAAAATTCTGGTGGGTGCAATCTGTATTCTGGAAAACAATAAATCCTATAGTCGTGCTAGACACACTGACTAAAACACGCCACAGTTGTCTATGTTTTAATGTATAAACTGTGTAAAAGGTGTAGTTTGTGGAAATAAGAAGAGCTTGTATAGAAAAAATGTTGGAAATTTCAAAATGTATTAGGTGACATATTTAGTTGAGAATTATCTGGTAAAATCTCCAAAAATTTGTCAACTTTGATTGTTATACCAGATCAGATACTATGTAAAATCCAATTTAATGTTAATCTCTATTAACTTTAATTGATGTCTTAAAGGATGTCTGCACTATGAAGTCTATCTGTGCTATACAGCTCCAAAGGAGGGATGTTTTACAATTGCTGTTTATCAAGAAATTTGCTGAAGTTTGTGTGATAACCTGTTTTTGTACAAAGAACTACAACAGCAGTAAGGCTCCTTTTTCATCACAGTGGTTAAAATGATGTGTCCTTCAAATAGGCGATGTGCTTCAGTCAGTTACAGATGTTAGTATCTCTTTGTTTTTTGGTTATTACTTCTCTGTTCATTCCATCTTCACTTTTGAGTCAATATGTACAAACTAAACAGTCAGAAATATTGTAATATTTTAGTTAAACATCATGATCATAATCTGTAGTCTTAATCTATAACGTACGCAAACAATCCTATAAAGATGTTTCATTTTTTTTCAAGCAGCTAACCTTTTGGTTTCAAAGACAATGCAAAAAAGTGTATCTGTATCTTAAACTATTCTTATGGCATAATCTCTTTGAAGTCAAGATTAGAGACCTGAAAGATCATGAAAGTACAAGGGTCATCTATGTTGGTCATCAGCCAAAATATTCCAACACATTAAGATGAAAAACACATGTTTTAAAGCTGCTTTTTGTCTGTCTGTGTCTGTTTCTCGACAGTTTGAGCAAGGCAAAGGGTGTGTGCAGCTTCAACTAATCACCATCAGGAGTGTCCCACCATTCAGGTTTTAAACAAACATGCTGCTGCTTTCTGAAAATGCACACACACCTATGCAGACATTCCTGCATGCAAAACACTCACTTACTTCCACAAACACATATGAATAATGCCCTTCCCTTTGCTGCTCTGCATTTTCTAAATAGTCTGATGGCAACCAGGCTGCTCCGCCTCCTTCAGAGGAACTGAATGATTGGCAATAGAAAAAAACAACAATCTAGCTTTCTTTATATAGCCCTTTCCAGCAGGTATATAAATCAAAGGGATTCATACAAAAAAATTACAATAAAAATAAAAATAACAAACGTCAATTGTAAATGAAAAACAATTCATGGCTTGCTTTCAGACCCATCAGCTGACTTTGGCACAGCTGACCACAGTATAATGATCTTCCAACTGGAGCAATGTTTTATTAAAGTGAGAGTAAAGTATACAAAAATGTGTGTTCAGAGTTTGTCACACCACAGAAACATGTGAAATTTATCACCCATCCAAATTCGTTTGATTAAAAACGTCTGTTTTTAAAAGCTCGGCACTAGAGTGGTTCAGGTCTTACTTGTCTGACAGTCCTTTCTATAAGTTTCTTCTTCAACCCCCCTCACATATTTACCCAGGGATCTATTGGATTTGTTGGGCTTTTGGGCTCCATCTTTAGAAAATCTGTAATCTCATTTAATTTCTATGCAGAAAACGTTCAGCTGTTAAAGTTCAATCATTGTTTTTAATTAAAACCACTGTTTGACTACTTCACTGATGTAAAAGCTAGGATAGTTTCAGTTTCAATTACAACACAATCACAGTGGAAAACAAAATGCTTCTCCTGCAACTTTAATTAGTCGTGTGATTCTCTGAATTCGGTGCACTTTGGGTTCTCAGGTTACAGAAAAATATATCACAAAAATTTGTGTTTCTGAACATTGCAACTACTGCAACTATTTGAACCTCTGAGAAAAGATATTTTCCCACCTTATGAATTAAATCCCCCAAATTTCTTTCTTTGTTCCTTAGGTTGTTTTAAATTCCACCCCGTAACGGGACAATTAGATTCCTGTATGAGTAAAACAGAATCGAACTTATTCTTCCAGTTTCTTTGTTGTCACCTGTCTCTTGTGTAAACTAACTCATTGCAAGTACATTTTATTTTATTCTAAATAAGAATAATTTGACTGTCAAGTGGAATATGGCAACTTAATGTACAAGCAGTCTTCATAAATCATGAAAATACACTTTAGCATAAACATTAGGTCAGGCTTTTTTATATTTTCTAGTTGTCTTCTAAACTTTGCATACAGTTCAATCAACATTAGTCTAGTATTTATTATTACTTTCAAAAAATGTATAATAACGTATAGGGGTGGTTAGGGAAGTCATCCTGTGACCAGTGGGTTGCCGGTTCGATCCCCTGCCACATACGTCTCAGTTGTTGTGTCCTTGGGCAAGACACTTCACAAGCTTACCTGCTGTTGGTGGTTAGAGGGCCCGGTGGCGCCGGTGCATGGCAGCCTCGCCTCTGTCAGCGGGCCCCAGGGCAGCTGTGGCTACAATGTAGCCTACCTGTACTTACAGGTTCTCAGATAAGTCAATGTGGATAAGGCATTTATCATTGGCCATGCAGCTGCGCAGTTCACGATGGTAGGCATACTGTTGCCTGATGTTGAAGAGATGTCTCTTAAACTTACTGAAGTTTGTGTGAAACCTATCTACATGCTCCTTTTGAATGCTCTCAATTTTTTAAACTGTTATTTTAGTGACCGAGCTCTTTTCACTTTTTGATTTTGCTTTGTCTTCTGGGACATGAGCTTGCTTCTGATTTAGGAAATCTGTGAATTTTACTACCACAAACACGATCAGGATACCTGACATCATCAGTACAGATACCCCACTGGCAATGGAGAACCATTCTGACATTAACTCAGAGAGTCAGAGAGCTGAGCGGAGCTGAGTAACCCACAACGACAAGGTAGTGAAAAAGGTAAGTGATAATTTA
>JAVKLF010000021.1:16551443-16564208 GCA_034783495.1 Millerichthys robustus
CTTGTGTGAGACTGGCTTCTCTGCTGTTGCTGCTCTGAAAAGCAAATACAGGTCCCGGCTACACATTGAGCAGGAGCTGAGAGTTGCTGTGTCCTGCTTCAAACCCTGCTTCGAAAAGCTGTGCACTGCAAAACGTGCTCATTGTAGCCATTAATCCAGACATCATCTTTGATTTTAAAAAATCAGCAGAAATTATTTTATATATTTTTGTTTGGCAGGTTAAAGGTTTTTTTTTATATTGTGCTCCCGAGTTAATGTTGGTGATCAGTTTCAATGCATTATTATTTATTGATTTTATGTAATTTTATTTTTCAGTATCATATGGTTTGACATGGTCAGTCAAAAAAATTTTAATAACATAACATTAAGGATCTAATTTTATTTTTGAATTTCAGATGCACTTTAAATCTTTTCTGTTACAGTTAATAAAGCTATTCTTTGTTGTAAGTTGGTCCATATTTCTTTCTTTTTATGTTCTCTTATACGTTAATAAGGCGACAGCGTTATGCAGAGGTGTACTTATAACAATTTTATAGACAATGATACTATTTATAGTCGGGAGGGGGGCGCGAGATGTTTTCTTCTTCCTAGGGGGGACATGACAGAAAATGATTGAGAAGCACTGAGTTACGCTAATGTCGTGGCTACTATGGCGGTGATATTAAAAAAAATTCAGTTCCCCCTGCATGCACTGTAGCCAGAGAGGCTGATCCAACAGTCTTCACAGCACTTGATATGGATTTTGTCAGTAACACAATGATACGTAGTCATGTCAAGATTGTTAGCTACTTTATTTTGAAATCTACAATTTCTAGTATAGGAAATACATAAAAAATAAAGCTGGTCTTGCGTGTGTGTTTTTTATTATTTTGGTTAGGACAGGTTTTCTGTACGTTTAATAAAATAATAATCATAGAAAAGTTTTGGGGTTATGATTTCCACAGTAAGGATGACTAGTAAAGCAGCCAAAAAGTTAATAGCAAACACAAAAATTGCTTTAATTTAGTCAAGTATACAGCTATTTAACTAGATTTGGTGTGGTACTACCAGAGCGTCATACCCAACATACGATCAGAGTGCTAACTGATCATAGACCTGCTTTTTTAATGTTCTCAATTACTAATAAAGTCAACAATGTCTATCGTCAAGCAAAATATCTCATGAGCCATTGGATGAATTCTAATGAAACCTTCAATTGTGAGGATTGGAGCTGCTGCCCTCTGGCAGCAGTCACACCTCCCTCCACTCGTCTTGATTAGTCCTCCCTTCTACATAAGCTGCACCTGGAGAAGGGTTCAACACTGGATCATTACACTCTCAAGGAATCCCTCTTAAGTCACTGGTTTTGGATTTTACTGCACTGGGTTTTTGTCTCCTGCCACTGTTGTCTCCAACATTTGTATATAACCCTGAAGCGACACTGTGAATTTATATATAGCACCTAGATTGAGCACCATGGATCTCCCTACTGGATTCTCCCTCTCGCCTGCATCCCCTCACGCCTCCTCTCCGTAAGCCTCTCCCCTGCACTGTACTGACACCCAAGGATGCAAGAGACACATGAGCAAAGGACGCAGGAGCCACATGAGCCAAGGACACAGGATACATGGGAGCCCAGGACGCAGAGATTAAAGAGGAGCCAATAGAGGGTGCAGGAGTCGACGGGCAACCGATGGAGGGTGCAGGAATCGACATGCAACCGATGGAAGGTGCAGGAGTTGAGTGGGAGCTGTCAGAGGTCGAAGGAGCCGGAAGCATACTGAGGGCGACAGAAGGCGACAAAGGTGACCAGGAGGCGACAGCAGCTGACTGAGGAATCCCAGAGACTTCTGAAACAGTCAGCGCATGAATAGCTAGCTCAGGATCAGGAATAGCTAGCTCAGGACGAGAAACAGCTAGCTCAGGAACAGGTACAGCCAACTCAGGAACAGCCAACTCAGGTACAGCCAGCTCAGGTACAGCTAACCCTTCACTCAACATGAACACATGATTTCCAAATGCCCGGGGTTGGGAAACGAGAGAGCTCACCAGTAATCACGGAGATAATGCTGGGATGTTCTAATTTTACTCCAGCATCTCATTTTACTCTCCTTACTACCTTTTGTTCATCTCCTAGTTGGACATCAGTGGCAGCTCTGGTGGACTCCGGATCGGAACAGAAACTCATCTCAGCTAACCTTGTAGAGGAGCTTGATTTATCCATACAGAAACTGGAGAATCAACTTGTGGTGATGGGTATCACAGGACAGAAGGTCACATAGGTGCAAAGTAAGGTGGCGGATGTTCAAATTGTTGTTTCTGGTAACCAGAGAGAGAGTTGTGGTTTCTTTGTGGGTTACACTTGGCTTTAGAAACATAACCCAGTCATAGATTGAAACAGGAACCGTGTGGAGAAGTGGAGTTCTTTTGTCTACAGAACTGCTTAAAGGTCTGCTGTTCCTCACCTCTCCTCAGCCAAGACTCCCCAAGAAGAAGTCAACCTATCCAATGTACCCCACTGTTACCATAACTTCGCTTCTGTTTTCAGCAAGGAGAGGGCACTGTCCCTACTGCCCCACCAGCCCTACAACTGTGCCATTGACCTTCTGCCTGGAGCTCCATTACCCGCTAGCCACCTGTACAACCTGTCTGGACCAGAGGAGGACTCCATGAAGGAGTACATTGAGGAGTCTCTTGCCTCTGGTAATATTCGGCCTTCCACATCTCTGGTAGGAGCAGGTTTTTTTTTTTTTTTGGTTTCCAAGAAAGATAAGTCACTCCGTCCTTGTATTGATTACAGTGGTCCTAATCAGATCACAATCAAAAACAAATACCTCCTACTACTCATCCACTCTGTTCACAAACAACTCCATAACGCCATCATTTTTTCTAAACTGGACCTCAGAAGCGCTTACCATTTGGTGTGCATTAGGGAGGGGGATGCATGGAAGACAGCATTTAAAACACCTCTAGGTCACTTTGAGTACCTAGTCATGCCGTTTGGTCTTATTAACGCTCCTGCGGTCTTCCAAGTCCTTATTAATGATGTCCTGAGGGATTTTTTTAACGATTTGTTTTTGTCTATCTTGATGACATTCTTATTTATTCCCACAGCCTGGACCAACACCAAGAACACGAGAACATGCATTTTGTCAAGGCTAAAAAATGCAAATTTCACCAGTCCTCTGTTTTCTTTATGGGGTTCATTTTTGAGCAGGGACATTACTGCACAGACCCCAAAAAGATCAAGGCAGTACAGGATTGGCCTGTTCCCTCCGACCGTCACCAACTGCATCCGAGATCCTTTATTTTAGACCCTTCACTCATCACCACCTTCTATTGTGACCACCCGGAAAAGCGTCAATCACCTGGAGGTGATTCGTGGGTGGGGGGCTGTGAGGATTGGAGCCACACCTGCCTCCACTCAGCCTGATGAGTCCTCCCTTCTACATAAGCTGCACCTGGAGAAGGATTCGACGCTGGATCATTACACTCTCAAGGAAGCCCTCTCGAGTCACCGGTTTTGGATTTTGCTGCACTGGGTTTTTGTCTCCAACATTTGTATATACCACTGGATTGGCACTGTGAATTTATTTATAGCACCACGGATCTCGCCACTGGATTCTCCCACTCGTCTGCATCTCCCTCATGCCTCCTCTCCGTAAGCCTCTCCCCTGCACTGTATATTACTCGCACTCTCCTGCCCAGAATAACCTTCCCTCCTATTCCTTCTACAGATCCTCTCCTGAACCCCATCCCTGCGCTATTGTAAATAAACATTGTATATACTTTTACTTGCATGCCTCTAGTCTCGTTCCTCCTTGCTCTGTGCTGACTTCCAGCGTGAAACCTGATATCAGAAAGTTAACAAATAATGTGCATTTACAACTAATTAACTAATTAGGTCAACCCAATTTAAGATAGCCTCCACAGCCAATTTACATTAGGAAACAAAAACTTGTGTAATTCTACAAATTTTATTGAGCTGAAATTTAGTGTGATCATAGCTGACAGTTGTCAAGAAATGCACTTTGTGCAGCAACTTTTGGAATAACTCCAATTTAGGATGACTGCTTTTAGTAAACACAAAAAACAGTTCTTAGTCAGTTAAATGTACAGCTGTTGAGCTAGAATGTGGTGTGGTGGTTGTTGACAGTTAAGGCTGGCTCACACGGCAGGATAATTTGCCTGACTTTTGCCTCAACTTTCCTCTTCTGATATACCTTGACTATCGTGGTGACTGTTAAGATAATCTTAAAAGATATTCCTGTCGTGTGTGTTGTGTTAGGAGTGATCTGGTCTGCGAGTGCATCACCTGTTGAATGTGACATGTATCCAATCAGAAAGTACCTGGAGTGGAATCCAAAACACAGAAGACAAAAGAAAATGAATAAATTTCTAAACCGATCAGTAGCCAATACAACTGCCATGGCACAACAGAAGTCCGGTGAATGTCAGGGATGGAGGACCAGCTCATTGATATTTGGCAACAACGCAAATCTTTGTTCTCAACACTTTTTCTTTTTGTGAGACTGTTTTCTATTAAAATGAGTCTATTGCTTCCTCCTTGTTTACCTTACTCTAAACTTTCATTTAATCTTGAGAAGGTTTTGCAAGATTTCCCGCCTGAAATCTGTTTGCATGTGGTGTGTTGTGCTTCCCGTTAGGCTCAACACCACACACTGTATGAGCAAACCTGTTATATCTAAAAAATTTTATATCATTATGTGTGGTGTCTCCCAGGCTTTGGGAATCGGCCAACAATTTTTAAATTCTACCATGTGAACCAGCCTTTACTCATAACACACATTCCAAGCACTAATTGACCACACAAGGTTGTTATATTATTGCATAAGATTGTGCATAAAATTATTTTGAAGTTTTGACCAAAAGAGCAATAAGTCTGTAATTTCATAATAGGAATATCACAGGCTAAAACTCTGGTATGAAAAGTGGCACATGATGTGCTTTTCTTTGACCCTACCGATGCCCTGGGGTAAAAATTAGCTTTTTGGCTAGCCCTGTTGATTACAGGGTTGTCAGATTATGAATATGTTCAGAAAATTTTAGAAACGCAAAAAAGGCTTAAAGATTTAAATGTATGACATATAGATCCTTATAAAGTAAATTGTTTTAAATATTAAATTGCATAACTTTTCTTATATGTCCATAACCATCACTGCCCTATCCCACGGATATTGTTGACAATTTTTTATTTCTCTTTTTTGTTTTATAAAGGAGAGAATTTGCAGAGCTAATGGAGAAATATGGCTCCAACAGCAGCACAGGATCAACACGCAACTCCCCCATCCAGCAAGGTAGATTGGTCCACACTATCTCAGAAAGTCATGTTTAAATACACTAACAGGAACAGATTCTCATTACACATCATAAAGAATGTTCATGATATCAATATACCACATAGCCCTTCAGGGGTTATGGTAGAGATCAATTTTCAAGTGTGTATAAAGTATAAAGTCTGAGTTTGTCACACCACCGAAATATGTGTTATTTACTCAGCCAAATTCGAATGATTAAAAAAAACAAATAAGCATATAAAATTAGGTTTCAAAAGTAATAAAACCAAACCAGCTTCTTCTGTCCTGAGATGCTAGGGGCGTGTCCACTGGAGGCACTGAAACCACAACCTTTAAGGTTGTAAAAATCAGTGCCCTGAGTATCTTCCATTCATTCAGTACAAAGGAAGTGTTTCCACGAGCAAATCCACACTCCTTTTTCAAGAAGTTCTTGAAGCTAAAATGTGACAAATTTTGCTGTTATTATTAACAACTTAACAAGCTACTTTATTTTTTTCCAATATATTTTATTGAATGTTCTTTTATAGGACACAACAAACTTACAAAAAACGAACATAACATTGTAAACATGTACACTTGCATTCACTTACTCACTCACCATTCAAACCTGCATTTGTTCTAAAAAAAAACTCTTTAGATCAAGTCAGAGAAAAATAACAAGACAATATGAAAAATAGAAACTGTAGTCAAGACATCCATTTAAGACACCCATTAAGAAGCTCTGCCTTCAGTCCCCATGATCTTCATAGATGGCTCCCAGAAGTTCTCAAAGTCTCGCTGTTTACCCTTGGCAATGTATGTTAGTTTTTCCAGTCCGAGCGAATTTGCAATTTCTTTCTTCCAGAGTTCTAGGGAGGGGGCGTCCATGCTCCTCCAGCATAATGCAATAGATCTTCTGGCTTGAAGAAGTCCATAGTCTATCAACTTAGTTTTAACCTGTGATTGTTTAAATTTCACTGGGTATAGTCCTAGAACACATATTTTAACCTCTAGTGGAACTTTAATCTCAAACAATTCTGATAGACATCTAATAACATCCTTCCAAAACTTCTGGATTTTAAGACATTCCCACAAACAATGGAGAAGAGTTCCTTTTTCAAATAAGCATTTAGTGCAAGTGTCTAGAATATCACTGGACATATGATGAAGCCCAACTGGTGTTATATAGGTTCTCATAAGCCATTTTAATTGCAGAAGTTTAAATCGTGTGTTTATCGATTAATCAAGCTTGATTCCAGTCTTCCTCATCTATATCTTCCAGAGTATCTCTTCTCCAAGCGTCTAACTTGTCAATTGCTGAATACTTAGAGGAAAGCATCAACAAATTATAGAACACCAAAAGAATACCTTTCCCTTTTAAGTCCCCAACGCAGACTTCTTCTATTTTTGTTAAGGGTGGAATGTCAACTATTCCTTTCAGTTTTGATGACATATAATTTTTCAATTGTAAGTATTTAAAAAAATGTTTTGGGGGTATTAAATACTTCTTGCATAACTTATCAAATATAAGCAACATGCCATCAGAATATAGATCTGTAATTTTCTTTGGTTTTCCATGGTTTAAATCCTCCATTATTTTTTCCTGGGGTGAACCTTTCATTACCCCAAACAGGGGTAAATTGTGATAGCTCTGGACGATCACCCATATGTTTATGTGCTGTGTGCCCAGTTATAATTGTTTTTTTTAAGAAGGGGATCTTTGTGGGTTTTTTTAGTGTCTTTATGTATGAAGAATATAGAAAGGTGTTTCAGGGGAAATCTGGTTTGGATTGCTGTTCAGTGTCTAACAAGCTGCTTTATAAACTATGCCCCATACTCAGGGCCCTCGTAAACCATAACCCGAATATTTAGAAACTGTCATTTAAGTAAAATCAGGATGACATTTTTCAAAAATGATACAAACGGTTGCTGTTTTCAATTTAACCAAGATAACAGACACCAGTATCTGTGTGTATGCTTACATAAACTGATTCTTTTGAAAATAAATTTTATTTGTAATACATACTGCTTTGGGTTCTCTACCGAAAAACAAAACAAAAGACAACATATATTTATCCAAGAGCTTTCTGAGGCAACACTCTGAGAGTACAGGAAGCCTGAGGGATGAATCGGACAAAGTTCCCGCCCACAAATATTGTGGGCAGTATAAGGTACACCTGTGCACTAACCATGATGTCAGATCAGCATCTTGATGTGGCACACCTGTGAGGTGGGATGGATTATCTCAGCAAAGCAGAAGTGCTCACTATCAAAAATTTAGACAGATTTGTGGACAACATTTGAAAGAAATGGTAATATTGTTTATCTGGAATGAATTTCAGATCTTTGAATCCATTTCATGAAAAATGGGAGCAAAAACAAGTGTTGCGTTTATATTTTTGTTGAGTGTAGTTATCAAATTACAAAAGACTGAACATATTTCTATGTTTTAATAAAACATACTTTGGAGGTTTTGTGCAACCTTTATGCTTAGTTTGAAACTAAACATCCAGAGCCAACAGGTTTAAAACACTTTTTAATAAATGTTAAAAAAGCAAGTATGGCTCACATAGAAACATCTTTGTATGCATTTATTTCAGAAAATAAAAAATGCCTACATGGCTAGTTAATTTTTCTGCATACAGTTAAAATTGCAGCATATGCTATATTTCCTCCACAGATATTTACTTTGATTGTGATGACAATTTTTTTTTAAAAAGGTCATAACCCAAATGCTCAACATGGTTGTGCACTTAGCTGAAGCTCTTCAGGGAGGATTCCAAGGTTTTCCCAAGTAAAGACAAAGTCTCTTCAGCGTGTCCTGGGTCTTCCTTAGGGTCTCCTCCCAGTCAGATACGCCTGAAGCACCTCCATAGGGAGGCGTCCAAGAGCCATTCTAACCAGACGCCTGAACCACCTCAACTGGCTCTTCTTGATGTGGAGGAGCAGCAGCTCTAATCTGAGTCTCTTTCGGATAATTGAACTTCTAATCATATCTCTGAGTCCAGTCTCCCTGCGAAGAAAACTCATTTTGACCACCTACATTTGCAATCTTGTTTTTTCAGTCTCTACCCAAAGTTTGTAAACATAGGTGTTGGGTAGGAATATACGAGACCAACTGGTAAATAGAGAGCTTCACCTTATAGCTCAAGCTCCCTTTTCACCACAACAGGTCGGTACAGAGTCTGCAAAACAGTGTAAGCTGCACCAATTTGTCTGTCAAGTTCACCCTTCATTCTTTCTTCACTTGTTAATAAAACCTTAGATACCTAAACTCCTCTTCTTAAGGCAAAATCTCATCCCCAACCAGGAGCAAAACCTGTATTGTATCCCTTTTTTAATAATAAACCACAGTATACTAGAAAATTTGTGTTTGCTAAAGTTTAATAAAGAAGTTAATGTAAAAGAACTACAACTACAAGCTAAAACATAAATGTAGTAAAAGGTTAGGTAAAAAAGGCAGGAAAAGGTTACCTAAAAATAGCAAAGACCAAATAAAATCTAAATGTAGCATAAGGCAGTGCAAAAAGTAAGCTAAAATGCAAAAAGTAGCTGAATGGTTGCTAAAAATAACCGAATGTTACAAGCTAAAAGTAGCAGATTGGTTGCTACAATCAGCTGAACTGTATCTAAAAGCTAAAGGAAACATTAAAAGTTAGAGCCAGTACGCTGAACAATTTTAAAGAAAATAATGTTTCTGAAGGAACTGAAGAGATTTTGATTTTTGGGGGGTGGGGGGAAGTATTTACAAAATAAGTAAAGCTTTTTGGAAACTACTGTATAAACCTTCTAAAAACTGTAAGTTGCAGCACTTATATCCTAAATGAGCTAAACATTTTGATATATTAATGGCTAAAAACCACAATATATGAAGAAACAAATAAATTGCAAATAAAAAACAGGAAAGCAATAGTACAAATACTGAATCAGCATTCACACAAACACTTATTTTTCTTCCACTCCAAAGGAGGTCGTTACCTGGACAGCACATCATCTGGTTCGTCATCTCGATCTCAGAGTCCATTAATGATGAGCCCTGCAAGCTCTCAAAACATGTACAACAATAATGGATCTATGATGCGCTCCCTCAGGTAAGAGTTAGTAAGTAATGCTGGACTGTCAAATATCTACCTGTCACACTTGTGCCAAGTTGTGATTATCTAAAGTACAGAAGAATGATAAAAATCAAATTCATCTTAGGAAAAGCTTTAAAAAAAATCACAATTAAAAACAAACTAGTTGCCTAAATGTGCACAACCTCAAGCTAATCATTAGTTAAAACACCTTCTGAGTTCATTTCAGCCTTCATGCTTAAGATGGAATCTGACTGAGATTAGTTGGCAACTCAAAATTACAAGAAAACTGCAAAAAAATTCTGTTGCAGCATTGCAAAGTGTTTGTGATTAAGTACACAGTGTGGCCATATTGTGTGAACATCCATCCATTAACTTTTTACTGCAGTCACTTTACACCCTTGGGCAGTTGCAAGTCCATCTCAGGGATGAAACAGATCTATGTGGTACATAATAAGGCCACCAATCTCTTCATAATTGGAAGGCTGTATCACTTAGAGCTCAGCATGACCTAACATTGAACTACAAACAAATATGCAGTATTCAGAGCTGATCCATTACATCTAATGATGACGTCTCAGAGTGCCTGAGTCTTATTCATCATCAACAGCATCATTTTCAGACATTTGCCTCATGTTTTCTGTCTGAGAGCTCTTACTCAGGAGTCAAAATGCTGCTCACACTATCTTGAGATGGGTTGGATATGCTCACAACAATTTTGTGATCGTTTTTAACATGTTCAAAATTCAAGCTATAAGGTTGCTTGCTTTTTATTGTCTTCTAGTGAAGATTTTCTTTTCTGACTTGAATGCATGTTTGAGGTAATTTTGACAGATGAAATTCCTCCTCATCTTTAGTTTACTTGCAGAGATCTGTCCCCTAAAATATCCTGTGGATATCCTAACTAGACTTTGTCAAATCAGCAATAAAAATACAAAAAAAAAACATGCTGCAGACAAAAACAGGAAACAGAGCAAATGCAAAAACATTGTTATCTCATATGATGTTGGAGTATCTATCTATGATTTTCTCCAAACACATAATTCTTGCTGTCCTGACGACAGAACCTCCAAACCCAAGCTGAAGTGGTGTGGTGTATTCATTTCAGTGCAGTGAGGAATGTTCAGACTTCTATATTGGAGAAGCTAAACAACCTCTCTGCAGATGCATGGTTCAACACAGGAGAGCTACCGTACCTCTTCAGGACTCAACAGTTTAACTCAACATTTAAGTCAAATGAAAGAAAAACAAGAACAACAACTTTAGGAGGAAGGCTCTGAATTCAACTTTCAAAAATTCACAGTGTAACATTAGGTTTGATTCCTACACCAATTGACGCCTTCTTTATTGGTCATATTTAAAATGTGACTGATAATGGATTCAGAAATTGGCTTTGACTTTGGAGTTTAGTTCGGTTTTGAAGTGTTTCTTTTGTTGGTTTTCCAACATGCCCACAATCCATTTGTTGCATTCATGTCCTGAGAGATTGATTATAGTCCCATGAACCTTCGACTTGTTAATAATCATTTTAGTGGTGCTTAGAGGAACATGGAGCTGCTTGGACATGGTCTTGTAGTATTTGCTTTTAACTTGGATAACTGTTATCTTATTCCTGATCTCCTCAGAGAGCTCTTGAATTTCATTGCAATGCTCAGTGTGGAGCTCACAACTATGCCATTCTACACAGTGGCTGTTTGTTCTTTTTAACTTGGCTGAGAAGCTGATGATAAGCTGGTGATACTAATTAGGATCAAACAGTTTTGAAACATAACTGTAATGCAGATGCAAACAGTATCCTTAAGGTACTAACAAGTACCAATTAAAGGCTTAACACATCTGTCCAGATCACTGCAGAATCAATAAAACAAAGCATTTTTTACAACTTTTTTGCTTAGTCTAATCAAAAAGATGTGCAGGTATACGTCCGAATTTCTGTTAACTGAATCATTTCACAAAAAATGAAGCATTGATTCACTGAGTTGTAAGGGGAAGAACAGATATATTGGTGTGTGTAGGTTAACAAATTTGAAGTCAGGATTGCAAGTTTGTGCAGCATGGGTTAGCATATTTTGACACATCTGACATATTTGAATTTATGCTTTTACTTCATTAATTACCAGCAATTAAAATTGTATTGGATTTTTGTTGTGTATAATTAAACCTTTGTGACATTAGCAAACTATCTTTCCTTAATCCATACCCTTTACAAAGGTAAAGGTAAAAACTTTAGAATAGTCTATTTAAGGTCATTTTCGATATTGCACATTACAATATATTTGATGTTTAACCTTTTTCTGAGAAGATGACATTAGGCTAAAAGTCTGGGATGAAAGGCAGCGAGCAATTGATATTCTTTTAAAGAATGTTAAACCTTTAATTGTTATCCTTTTACTGCTGTCACCTCTCAGTAAGTAGTAAATATGTTTTAATATGGTTTCACAATCATCTCCCTAATAGATTTCATCTGATACTACCAAGACATTAACAGATGATTTTTTTAATAGGCATACTAATGTTGGCCAGAGAACAGTGTTCATATTTTATGCATTTTTGTGTTTTTAGTCACCCAGGTGAAGGAGTGATACAGCTCATTTCTGTAGCACGATCCAGTAGTTTAGGGATCACCATTGGAGGGGGCTCCAACAGACCTGATGGTCCCGCAGTCTTCATCCAGGAGGTGCTGTCTGGAGGAGACTGTCACAGGGTAAGAAATGGGAGCAACACTGAGCACTGTGCTACATTGACCTCTTAATTAAACTTGGACCCTCCCAAACAAGATTAAAAAAGGCATTTTGTTATTCAACATTATCTGTCATATTACATTTTATACTTTTTTGTTTTTTTCATATTTAAACATAGAAGAATCTGATTCTGTCATAAAACAAGTTTAGTTATGGCATTTTGTCTGGAGGCACAGGCAAGGAGGTGCTCGAAAGTAACAAAAACAAGGTTTATTAAACACAAAAACAATACGCTGATGAGGCTCAAAAACAAGTGCGCTACTGAAGGAGAAAACATAAAAAAAACAAAAATCACTCTCTCTTTTTTTTTTTTAAACCTGTCCTGTCCGGCATAGATGTATTCAGTGAGATTAAACTGAAGACTTTTCCAATGCCTTGACAGTTGTATTCTACAACAGGAGAGTTAAAAATAATCCTCCTGTTGAAGCCTTTATTATATGAAGTCACTGGACAGCGAAGGCTGGGGGGGACATAAAAGGAAAACAACAACAACAGGAACCAACAATCGGTATACAAAATACATAATAAAAATTAATAAATTACTAAAAATTGCAAATTAATTGTTAATTAAACCAATAGAAGCAGATCAACATGAGCGACAAATATTTAAACTAAGGTTGTGTGTAATACGGCATGCATACAAATGAGTGACACAAGTGTGTGATTCATGTGCAC
>JAVKLF010000021.1:16593090-16617131 GCA_034783495.1 Millerichthys robustus
TATAAACCTAATCCGCAGCATGGAAATGTTGACTTTTATGATACGGCTCAAGAAGGAGAAAGGAGAGAAACTTTGGGGAAAATGGGATCATTTTATTGCCAAAGGGTGTAACAGTTAATCTTTGTGATTCCAAATCTTTCGGACAGACACCTGGGAGTTTACCTCTTTTTTCTTTTTTTTTGTTTGAACTTTTTGTGACTCCATACAGTCTTTAAAATTGTAATGATCAGTATAGCTACCTATTACCTGCCCTAGCCCTCATGTTCGATTGTTTGTACATACAGTATATGGTTAAAAATGAATAAAAATAAAGTTTAACAAAATAAAAAAATAAAGCCCTCCATACGGACTTCATCTGCATGGCAGCTGAACTTTCACCCTCCTCCACCCAATCTCCTTCTCCACTCCCAGCCGGTCTCAGCAGACGGCCGCTCGTACAGAGCCAGGTTCTGCTGGGAGGTTTCTTCCCGTAATCTGGGAGTTTTTCCTCTCCACTCTTGCTACATGCATGCTCTGTACGAGGAATTGCCGTAAGTCTACAACTCTACGCAATCTGCTGGGTTTTTCTATAACCTCCTGTAACATCTCGATTGAATTCAATTTGCTCTCAAGCTTTCCAGTCACATTCGTCATTAGGCCTACTCCACCATCAGTGTCCGGGCCCCGGGGGGAAGACTACTCTAATATTCATCCTAGACTACTCATCTGAACTCACAGTAATCCACAGCGCACAAGTCTTCTGCCAGGGCTCGAGCGCCAAAGAACTCTTTTTCATGATAAACCATTCTAATTACATTACGTTTCATGCGAGTCTTTTCAGATTGAATTGGTTTTGGTTTTTAATCATGCTTTAACATAACTGGACTCAGACCACATGGCCTTCTTCCATTGCTCAAGAGTACATTAATAATGCTCCCTAGCAAATTGACAAGTAGATGGAAGTACCCAAAGTATAAAATTGGCATCTAAAATTCAATAAATCAGTCAGAAAACATTTTAGTCCCAGTCATGAGTTCCCTTCACACTGTGCTTGTGGAAATGGTCTTATCTTTACTATTTAACAGAGCTGAGTTCTACTTTCTGTATATCTGTATATATTCTGTCTGTCTATCTACAATTTGATTTAATCAAATGCAAAAGTGATTGTCAACAATAATCACTCAAGAGTTTTTTGACCACCTTCCTTCATTGAAGATTTTATTTCCCCATTGTCCTTCCAGTTTTTGCTAATGCATCTTTTCCACAATTACAGAAACTGTCTTTTGCTATGATTGTTTAATAAATAGGAAGCTACTCACTGCATCAGTTAGGGTTAAATACATGTATATTGTAACCAGCTGAAACAATAACCCATGCAGCAATTATCCAATGGAAGGCTCTTCCCTATTTGCTTAGTTAAATCCAGGTGGTGACCTTGTTTTTTGACCAGGCAGTGTATTTTCCTAATGGTACAGACAACATACATGCATGGGCAAAAACATTACCCGTTTAAAGAACACAGAAGGTGATGAAAATCTGATAAATATCTCACCTGTTGGCCTGCCTTAGCTAGATGCAGCTCTGTGTCCAACAGTTCATCCCAGATTTGATAGAGAGGCTCGATCAGCTGACCAGACCTGTACACACATACAGAGGCAACAAATCACCACAATACTAAACCTCTCATTATCCGTGTCAAAAACTTGGACACAATCTAATTTCTATATTGTTTTGAGGAAAGACTGTAGTAATCTTATCTTAAAAGGAGGATTGGATCAATTGTCCTCTAGACTTTCCGAAAACTTGTCAAGAGCTTTTTCTTTAGATTTTGAGCCAAGTTTCTGTTCAGTACCAGACCATTACTTATGGGCATGTTTGATTAATTTTAACCTTTCAATCATTCATAACATGAAGAGATCTAAACTTAAAGGATGAATCAGTGTTGAATTGACATATCTGATAACTTAGCTTAGAACCAATCTTATATAAAATGTAAAGCATTTCATGAAGAAATGCATATTGCCCACAGCCTTTTTTGCCTGAGTTTTGGACTAAGATCAACCTTTGTTGAGCTAACAGAATTAGGGATGCATCAATACCACACAACTTCAAACAGAATACAACTATTTATATTTAATGTACTTGCTAATACAAGTGGTAATCAGTTATATAGCACAATGAAAATATACAAAAATAAACAAAAACAATGGATATATTTGTATTTATATTTGTTTTATGTTCAATTTGTGCTAAAAATGGAATTACTGTCATACTTCTCGCTCACAGCTTCATGTAATGTTGGATTCTACATCAAGCTGATAACAACATAGCCAGATTTGCAAAAATGACATTTGATAGTGTACCTTTTGTGTGAACAGTGCCAACAGGCCTCAGCAATTATTTGAATGTTTTAGTGCTGCCCCTTTATAAAGAAAATATGGTCTCAAATTTTTTGCATGTTGTTCAATGTAACTGGAAAGGATATTGGTCCTAATGTTTTCATTGTCTTGTTCATATTAATATTATTATTACTCTTAATCCATATTACTATTAATTATTATTGATAAAGCTATTGCCTCCCAGCAAGAAGGTTGCTGGATCAAATCCCGGCCTGGGACCTTTCTGTGTAGAGTTTGCATTAATGTTTGTTTCATTTGTCTCTATGTGGCCATGTGATGGACTTGCTACCTTGCCCCTCACTTGGTAACTGGTTTTACATGAACAGCTGAAACTTTTAAAATGAAATTCTTCAGCTCTACCTCCATACAAGCTACAGTAGAGAAACTTAATTTTCTTAAACTGGAAAAAAGTAGGCTGAATTTGATGGATCATTCATAATAACCTGGAATCCCCTTGTATCCTATGTTCAAATACATTATGTGCTCTAGTTAAAGATCACAGATAATTATACACTGAACACTGAAGGGAAAATATGTTCTGGTTGAAAGCCGGAATCATACCCAGAGAACCTGTTCTGTACTCTTTTAAAGCTTTATTGCATCAAAAGACACCATTTCTCTCCCCGGAGCTGGTACTGCTACGGATGAACCCTAAACAAAACTCTCTAATGTCATGTAATCTACGCATGCTCTAGGCTTTTTTCTAGACATTTTCTAGAATATTTGTACCACCTTTCTCAGGTCAGCATTGATGTCAGTATAAACAAAGAAATTTATTCTCTTAACGTAACATTCCCACATTAACTAAAGCAATGATACCAATGAACCAATGTCTATCTGAACCTCAGTTAAAATATCCAACACCATAATAATTTGTGTGTATACACTCACTGGCCACATTATTAGGTACAACCATCTCACTGCTTGTTAATGCAAATTTCTAATCAGCCATTTACATGGCAGCAACTCAATGCATTAGGGCATGTAGACATGGTCAAGATGGTCTGCTGCAGTTCAAACTGAGCATCAGAATGGCGAAGAAAGGTGATTTAAGTGACTTTGAATGTGGCATTGCCAGATGGGTTGGTCAGAGTATTTCAAAAACTGCTGATCTACTGGGATTTTCACACAACCATATCCAGAGAATGATCAGAAAAAGAGAAAAAAATAGAGTGGGCGCAAATGCCTTGTTGATGACAGAGGTCAGAGGAAAATGGCCAGACTGGTTCAAGCTGATAGGAAGGCAACAGTAAATCAAATAACCACTCATTACAACCAAGGTATGCAGAAGAGCATCTCTGAATGCACAACATGTCGAACATTTAGGCAGATGGGCTACAGCAGCAGAAGACCACACCAGGTGCAACTCCTGTCAGCTAAGAACAGGAAACTGAGGGTACAATTTACACAGTCTCACCAAAATTGGACAATAAAAGATAGGGGAAATGTTGCATAGTTTGATGAGTCTCGATTTCTGCTACAACATTCGAATGGCAGGATCAGAATTTGGCATCAACAACATGAAAGCATGGATCCACCCTGCCTTGTATCAACGGTTCAGTGGGGGTGGTGTAGTGGTGTGGGGGATATTTTCTTGGCACACTTTGGGCTCCTTAGTACCAATTGAGCATATTGTTGCAGACCATGTCCATCCCTTTATGACCACAGTGTACCCATCTTCTCATGGTTACTTCCAGCAGGATAATGTCATTAAGCACGAATCATCTCAGATTGATTTCTTGAACATGGCAATGAGTTGGACAATGTGGTGGAATGGGAGATTTGCATCATGGATGTGCAGCCGACAAATCTGCAGCATCTGCGTGATGCTATCATGTCAATATGAACCCAAACTCTTAAGGGATGTTTCCAGTACCTTGTTGAATCTATGCCACAAAGGATTAAGGCAGTTCTAAAGGCAAAAAAGAGTGTCCAACCCGGTACTAGCAAGGTGTATCGAATAAAGTGGTCAGTGAGTGTATATGCGTATATTTAACACTTATTTGCGTGTATGTGTACTGACAAATCTTGAATTTCTTATATTACTTTATTTTATAAACGTATTAGTTGGAAAGACTAGTGCAGATCAGGGGACAACCTGTCCTGCTCCACAGCCTTGTTTTTTGTAAATGAAATGTATTTTAAACTGACTGCTAAAATGGAAATCAAAACTTATAATAGACCTTTGTAGGTAACCTGGAATATTCTACTAATAGAGATCACATTCAGAATAATCTGTCATTAAATATCCATTTATGATAAAAATTTATTCAGTTGTGACCTAACAGTTTGGGTTTATCTGATTCCGTCAATCTCTGCCTCACCACACACTAAACTGCATGTCATTGATCATATTAAATGTTTCACTAATTACAATTATTTTGAAAGTCTTTTTGTAAATTAGAAGAGCAATTTTTTTGTTAACTAATTGTATTGTAACATCACAGTTGTTTCACAAATTCCTTCAACATGAAAGCCCTCAACTACAACTATGCAGTGTTTTTTTCTTAACAATAACCAAATGCTTCAAATGTTCTCCAATGTTGCTAGCTGCAGAAAACAAGTCACTAACGGTGCCAAATGCAGGAGTTGTAGCTGTAGATCTGAAGCTGCTGTAACTTCAACTTTGAGAAAAATATTGTGCTTAAACAGGTGCTTTATGAAGGTAAATATGTTTCAAAATGTCTGCGCTTGTAATTTGGATGTGAACACCTGTAAACTATGATGTGAGAACTTTCACTAACTTTCACCTGTAGAACATTTCTACACCAATAAAAAATTCATTACGTAGTTATTTTTTGTTCACCTTGTGTCAATTTTCCCATTACAACTTCAAGTCAGTGAACACAACTTCGCAAATCTGCTGCTGCGCGCGCACAACTCAGCGTTCATAGGCGCACAACTCTGCTTCGTGCGCACGTGACTTTTGAAACATTTCTTGCACTTTTTTGTATCAAAACCCACCTGTGTCTGGAGAGACGAGAGCAGAGCGGGAGGGGGAAGGGAGGGCAGACCAGGGGTAAGAGGGAGGAGACTATTGGTCGGCCAGTTGACATGGCAACGGAGTCGACCAATCAGAGTTCTGGCTTCTCTCGGTTTTTTCGTCTCTGAAGTTCTATGAAAATGATACGTTTATTGATACTGCGCCTTATAATTCCGGTGCGCCTTATGGTCCGGAAAAAACGGTACACGCCCACCATTTCGGTACTGATACCCAATACCATTAGTATGGGTGCATCACTACTCTGAGACATTAAGCAGACACAAATTTTTTTAACCTTATGTGTGTATATGCTTCATTATATGCCCTACTACGGGTTTATGCTACTTAATCACTTGTTGATCAACTTTGCTGAAGTTTAGGTTTCAGAAAAAAGCAAACCAAACTAGTGAAATTAGCATTTTCTACAAAAAAAAGCAGTTTGAATACTGAGTGCTAGTGGAAGAAAAGAACACAGAGTTGTCAAAAGTAAAACTAGCAGAATAGAAACCTCAATTACCAAAGCTATAAACCGAATTTACTACAAGCATAGTAAAAAGCTAAAATTAGCAAAACTGTAGCTATATACTAAAATTAGCAAAACTATAAAAAATTAGTTAATAATTACAACTAGTACTACCATAATTCTACAACCAATGTTCCCTCTAAGCTGCGTGCTTGTGCAATCGCGCACTGCTCACACATTCTCAGCGCACAATAAAATCTATGCAGCGCATAAAGTAAAATCCAACGTAAACTATACATTGATCTCAGACATCAGTATTGACTATGGACCAACGACGTATAAGATCTAACTTGGTGAGTTGCAGGTGTCCAGCCAATGATATGATACGGTTCACTTACGCTACACAGCCAATCATCGCAAGCTATTATGTTGTGTGTACGTGCCTTGCCAATATGCGCTATGCAGATATGCTAGGTAGGAAAAGTGCGGCGGTGGTAAGAGACACGAAAGCTAACACCCTATCATGGCTAAGCGAACGGGCAGTGGGACATCCACTCATCAAGCTAAAGTGGAAAAGAAATGCACTACTTTTAAGATAGAATGGCTGTCGAAGCTTGTGCAAATAGGAGAACAAGTGGTGAAACTGGGTGAGATTTTTTCTTTTTTGAGTGAAAAAGGTTTACTCTGCAAAACATGCAGCAAAGCATTTTAATGTGAACAAAAAGTTATGTCTGAAAGTGTAATGTCTCATTTCTCATCCTAGCCAAAGCAGGACTCTTACATATAACATACTGTGCATCTCATAAACAGCAATGTTTTTTTTGTTTGTTTCATTTTAAGTGGGGCAAATCACTTATATTAAAAGCAAACTAATGGAAGTTGCTGCTGTAATCTGATTATTTTAATAAGCCATGTAACTTTCTATGTTCCCAGATTTCTAACAGGTGTAATAATGGTGTGTGGCCATAGTGCGCACACCTGATGTTGCTCACAATGGTCCTCAGTGTACTCAGGGAGCTTGCGTGTATGCCCAGACACATGAAAAATTAGAGGGAACATTGACTACAACTACCAGCAATATCATAATTCAAAGCTAACATTAGCAGAAACCTGAAATTAACTAAACAAAAACATTCTAAAAAAATTTTTAATTCCCATTTACTTCAATAAAACCAAAATGAGTTCAAGTTAAATATTTTTAAAAGTCTCAAAATTACCAAAGTCAAAGGTCATCTCCTAAACGATTTGAAGGTCTGTACATATAAATGATCAGACAAGCTGAAGTTCTTACATGACAGAAAACATACAGAAGGAACCGTAAACAGTAAAGTATGAATACTGTCAGTATGAATGCTGACTCAGACAACAAATTTCAGATTTCAGATAAGCAGCTGTCAGAGCACCTCTTCAGCAGATAGGGATCAAACGGAAAGAAGCTGTCCAGAGGGTTGGTATTGGTGCTCACTCCATCTCCCCCTGCAGAGCTGCGGACCACTGGCAGGACCTGCTTGCTGTTCTTCTCTATGATGCTGTAGCAGAAGACCACCTGATACTTCCTAGAACAAAAAAACAAGCATTTTTGTTTTATTTCAAAAGGATAGTAGGATAGATAGATCTTTAAGTGATGTCCTGTGTAACAATTATGAACCCTTAATATCTCATCTGATGTTTATCAGCTCTTTGAACTGTCTTGTGGTTAAATTAAGGGGCACTCTAATGTCTAGTATGAACACTGCTAGGACCAAAGTGGATCACGATCATCTTAAAAGATTTTTAAAACGTTATGATTGTTTTTTAATGCTTTGTATATATATAAAAACCTTATGTCAAGTTATCAAGTTTTTTTCTTACACAAAATTTAAGTTATTTGCAAGTGCAAATAGCAGCAGTTTGCTGTATCACTTGAGACACTTTCAGCAAGAATTTCATTCAACCAAATTCCAAAAAGGCTGTGATGTTGTGTAAAATGTATGGGTGTGACAAGATGCATGCAATACAATGCACCAAGGGAGATATCTGCATCATTGGCAGCTATGGGCATAAAAGGACAGAAGTTTCTTGCAAATTCAACAAATGACCTTTTTAAGTTCTTTACAACCTATAAAAGGTTTTGAAACTCTTGTGTGCAATAATTTGAAGTTTAAGTGTAAGTATATGTTTGAAAAAATACTGTTATTGTGAGATTTTGTCAGAAACATTTGAATTATATTTTAACAGTTCATGACTTGAAAATTATGTTTTTGTATTATCTTTTGTATCAACAATAAAGGAATATCAAAGAAAAATGTGGTTTTCATAATAACTTGAAATGCAGTGTATTTTTTATTAAGAACAATATTATGGACGCGTGTAAATGAAACAGACTACATGTACCTGGTGATGGCAGCAAATATGCTAGTGACCGAAGGCAGGCACACTTTCAGAGGGTTCAATTGACACAGAACCACCCGCTCCAGATTCAGGCTCTGCAGGTACTCTAGACCTGACACACAAACAACAGCACAAATCAGCTCAAGGCCTGTGCAAATTCTCAGTTATCTGGGTCATCGCAACAGCAAGCAGGCTTAAATTGGAGGCAACCAGACCTGGATCAATTCCTGTTTGAAAATGCTTCAACACCTATCCAGGGGTCTTTGTCAATTCTGGTAGCTCACACTTGAGCAACTTGCAGTTCACACCAAACAATAGTTCCCAACGACTCAGGACAGCAGTGGGTGGGTCATTAATTTGCATTTGACTTAGGATTCGCTCAGGAGGCTGGACCTCCATGACCTTAAAAACAGAACTTCACCAACTGCATGTTGTTCAAGTGCAAGCTACCAGAATTGACAAAGAATCCTGGATAAGTGTTGAAACGTTTTCAAACTAGAATTGATCCAAGTCTGGTTGCCTCTGATTTAAGTCAGCTCAACAGAATCAGCTACTATAAAGGAAAAAGTGTTTGCTCCACCCTGCTGTTAATTGACTGTTTGAGGTTTTCCATTTTAAAAGCCAACTAGGAGCAGTGGAGTGATTATTGTTGTACCTTTCTTCATGTTGGTATCCAGGATGACTCTGTGTCTGAAGATGAGTGTGTAGAAAACAGCCTGGCAGGCAGTGTAGAAAGGTCCATGCAGGCTGATGTCACAACACACCTGTTTGCCACTGCTGTCTTGACTGACAATGTAGCAATGTATCCAGGAAAGAAGCAGGTCCAGACAGGCCCGTACAGTGCTGAAAAGCAATAGTCACCAGAGAACAGTTTGACAACAGATTACATACCCTGCTTCAAGATGCTGCATTTTCTTATTGCCAGTTTTTAACTGGGCTGCAGCCAGTGAAGACTAGTTGGTAACTTACAAATGCAAAGTACATAAAAAATAGAGGAAAATCTTTACTTGCAGTATTAAAATTCCTAGTCTTTGAGACCAAGTTCGAGTGTTTTTGTTTTGTTTTTTGTAGAAGGGTCAAAACTGTGCTATGAACCCTGATTCCAAAACATAAATCAGCTGAGGCAAAATAAACTAGAGCTAAGAGTAATCCAACACAATACTTTATGAAATTTTTACATTTTTATTTATGCATTGAAGGTGTTTGCTACAGCAACTTACAAAACTGTTCTATTCAAATCACCAGTAAATTCTTAAAACAATTATCCACCTGCACTGAAGGTCTGTGGAGTTGGAGGAAATAAACAAAATGCAATTTGTGGTGATGGTGCACCTCAGGACTTTTAAGGGTATTACATATCTGTTATAGCTCCAATGTCCATGGTAATAAGAAAATACACTGCTTACAGTTTTTTTCCAGCAATAGAGTAATGGCATGACCCACTCCAGGGACAGTGACAGGTACAAAGTTTGACTAGGTTGGTCCATCTGGACACAAGTTGTCCTGTGGAGACAAGGACAACTCAAGGAGGAAACCTACCATGAAGCAGAAGGGATACTCTGCAATGTGGTCAAGTGATTTTATGAATGAAATTCTTATTACAAATGTAATGTGAAAAAAAATCTAAAAATGTATGTTTCTTTACATATTTTGTTACACTGACTGTGGGTATGCAAGGTGAGTCCCCACAAAAAGCTAATGCTGTTTGGGGGTCCATGGCATATTAAGTGTGGGAACCTGTGCTCTCTCTAGAGCAAATAAATTAACATGATTAAAAAAAAACAACTAGGTCCTCTAAATGGATTCTTTTTGGTTGAAACATTGAATCTCTTCTCCAAGAGTCTTCTTCAGGCTAAGGAGTTGCTGGCAAGCTCAACCTTATAAGCAGTATTTTTATAACTCTTCAGACAGAAGTCTCTTGGAGAAGAGACAAAACATTTCTACAAAGAAGAACACATCTAGGGAACCAGCTCAAATTTTAAGACTTTACCTGGATTATTGAGATACATGAGAATAAATTCACAAGTTTATGTTGTGCCTGTGACATTTGACTATTCGAATAAAAGTTTTGTGAAATTTTTAAATATGCTCAAAATTTTACCAACTAAAATACAAGGTCCAGGGATTTATGCAAAGAACTCCCACAAATGTCAAAACATTTTGGAGACTTTCACATGAATGCCATTCACCAGGCTCCAACTGTCACAGCCCAGCAAGATACAGGCTTAAGGGGAAAAAATACATTAACTCACGACACAGGGACAAACTTGGCTCGAGCAAGAAAGCTTCCAATGTATCCAGCAGCAGCCTGACGGAGGACAGCAGGCTGAGACGGGTTCTGTAGGATCTTCCACAGATGATCCAAGAAAGCCTCTGCAAGGGCCTGAGACAGAAATACAGGAAACCCAGGGCTTACTAAGACTGCACATCAGTGCAAAGTGTTGCCATGTGCAACTGAGCACAAAGGCTACTTATGTTAAGACAGATTACCTAAAAGAACGTCATTCTGACCTCGTAAAGCTGAATTTTTCTAGATAAGGGTGCCAATGCAATAGCCTTCATGTTTCTCCTGTTTTCATCAAAATGTTTTATTCACAATTCCGGTAGCTTGGAAAACCCTATGCAAATAATACTTAAAATAAACAGTCTGGTTCAAAAACATTGGGGTATCAACGCAATACTTCTCTTTTTGGCTGTAAATGTCACTACAATGGACTTGAAACAAAACAACCAAGACAAATGTGATGGGAATAGAAAAGGATGGAGATAGAAGGAACTGCTCATGATCCAAAACATACCACCTGTTTGACCTGGCAGATCATCATATGAGATGAAACCCAGCATCTGGCGATATCTATGCATTTCAGACTTCAGGCTCCAAATAACTACAGAGGAATTGAAACCAAATATTGAAAAGTAAAAGCTTGATTTATGATTGTTAATTTGTCCTACTACTTTTGGCTCTTTTAAAATTTGGGGGACATCTAGAAACTGTTATTATTTATTCAACTTTCACTTGATTTGGATTTAAATACCTTCAAACTAAAGCTGAAAGACTGCCCTAAAGCATGTCTTATTTATTTAAATTCATATCCACCAACGACACTCACCTTTGCAGCGCTCACTTTACTCCAGATAGTTTTACTAACTATCAGTCACTGATCTCTGTATAATAAATCCAAAACTAGAAAAGTTCCTGGAGACACTATGACGGGGAATGCAACATGCCGGCCATAAGACCGCAGACATCTACCAACATGCCAAATTTCACCTCAATAGGAGACATAATGGCCAAAATATGGCTAATTTCACATTTTAGCTGTGGCAGCCTTCTTGGATTTTTGATTTAGAATCAGTATGTGATGGCATTTGTTCTCAGGCACCACCACACCACCAGAGTTAAAAAACTCTGCTTCTTACCTTCAAGGACCTCCATCACTTCTCTCCTCCGTACCTCAGTAAACACTTTCACATCAACATAGTGACTCCTAGATCTGCCTCATCCATCCCCCTTACTTGCCCTCTAGCTCTTATAGCCACCATGGGGTGTAAAGCCATCAGCTGCTCTACCCCACTAAGTGAATGTTTTTAGAAGAAAAATGATGTTGGAGTTTTAAGTAATAACTGCACTGGCACCCTTCATAATTTTAGAAAGAAATGTTGATGTCTGATTAATTTTCATTCAGTTAGAATTGTTCATGAAAGGTACCATAAGGTTTCCCTCTACAGCCCAAACAAGTCTCTTTCCCTTGAACCTTAGGGAAATTCAAATTCTTTGAATGACCTGACACAGAGGATCAAACCTGGTGAAGGTTAATAATTAGCATTTATTAGCAGATAGTGTATTATTGCATAGGGTAATGAATACTGACCAGTTTGAAGCTGCAGAGATAAAAGATGGTGTACTGGACATGAGAGGAAGCGTGTGTCGGCAGAATGAGCTTATCAAACACACTCAACAAATCTCTGTACAGCTCCTTTGTTCTTTCCACATTAAACAAACCTGGAGAAAGAGAACAAAGCACTGAAGACCAATAGGATGACACACTTTATTGCCCAAAAGACCTTCCATTTACAAGTAGGCAGACATGTTAAACTCACTCAGCTACTGTTTTGATGTGTTACCATAATACTAGAAAATAACTTTATTGTGTGAATGCTGATTTAGAATTTACACAATAAATCTATTTTCCATTTTCCCCCGCTTTATTATGTGGGGTTGCAGGGGAGCTGAGCTATAAGGCGAAGCTCTCCGTTTACTGGTTGGTCTATATTCCTACCCTCACCTATGGCCACAAAATTTGATAGTGACCGAAAGAACAAGATCACGGATACAAGTGGTCGAAATGAGTTTTCTTTGCAGGGTAGCTGGACTCTCCAATAGAGTTATCCGGAAGAGCAGAGCAGCTGCTCCTTCACATTGAGTGGAGCCAGTTGAGGTGGTTCGAGCACGTAGTAAAGATGACTCCTGGACGCCTCCCTAGGGAGGTGCTCCAGGCATGTCCAACTGGGAGGAGACCCCGAGGAGAGACTATGCTGGGGAGACTATGTCTCTTGGCCGGCCTGGTAATGCCTTGGAATCCTCCCAGAAGAGCTGAAAGAGGTGGCTGGGAAGAGAGAGGTTTGGGCCTCCTTGGTCAAGCTGCTGCCCATGTGACCCAACTTGGATTAAAGGAAGATAATGGATGGATGATTTATATATTTACTATTTCAATTGTTAACTTTTTGTTTTCTCTCAGTATTTTTTCTCTCTGTAAAAACTACACCTGGTCAGGCGTTCTGTTTGGCTTTGAGGCCTCCTTCCTGGAGGGGGCTTCAGCTGAGATGATGCTGTCGTCAACTAATCGTTCTCCTACGGAAGCGCATTGCTATCACGCAGGGAAAATTTTTTTTGATCGCTGTCTCGTTAAAACGAGATACGTATCTCGTTAAAACGAGATTAGTTTCCTCTTAATAACTTTTACTTTCATAAACATTGAAAATCCTCCATCAGTTCATTTGTTTTTCTTGTGCATTCTGCTCCGTTTTCTCAAACCTCCAGTCGGTTGTGGCAGACAGCACACTTGGTGTGAAAAGTAACAACTCGAGGGAACTACACTGAACAGAGACAACTACCGGGTCAAGTTATGAACTCAAATGAAAAATCAAAAAGTCTAAGCACCAGTTATCCATTTCAATTTTGCATTTTTATGGAAAAAAAAGAAAGAACAAAGAAAGCCCTAAATGTACCCAAGGATCATGGTGGGCAGATCACAAGCGCATCAGGCTGCATTAAACTATGCTGACTGTGTTAGCTGAGCTTTCACCTTCATGTTTGCAACTGTCCAGGAGTAGAAAAACTAGCTCAGAGTCAAACTGGAGTTGCATCTGCTCTGGAAGTGCTCTCCAACCTCAAAACATTAGACCAATGCTAATCCTCAATTTGTTACTTTCCTTATCTGACAACTTCTTAGCCAAAGACCTTTTTTGTGGTAAAGATAGGTCCTGATTGTCTTCAGGTGAACAGTTCAATCTTCTGGACACACTGTCCGCCACTGTGCTCCTTTGCTACCCTGGAATTTTATAGGGAAAGGAGTTGCTGAGTTGTGAGTCATGCACGTACATGCACGAGCGGCTTGTAAAAAAAAGAGACTGGAGAACAACGGAGCGAGAGAGACAGTGATTGACGTCATCCCACATTCCATCTAAAATCATTTAGAGTTGCCAAATAGCCTAACACTCATGTTTTTGGTCTGTGGGAGAAAACCGGAGTACCCAGAGCATGTTCATCCAGAACATGGAAATTCTACCCAGAAATTCGACCTGGCAACCTTCTTGCTGGGAGGCAACAGCTCTACCAACTAATCCACCGTTCCACCACAGTCCACTGTTTACATTATTGACTCACACCTAAGAACAATTTAGACTTGTCAGTAACCCTGATAGGCAGGTTTTTGGTTTTTGGTTTAGGGTCCGTGAGGGGAAACTGAAATACATGCCGAAAAGTCATGCTAGCATAGGAAGAATACACAAACTTCACACAATGGTCCGAAGGCTGTAGTTTGCTACATCTAGTTTTTAGCTACTTTTGTTTCCAGCTAATATTACTGCTTATAGTTAGCATTATGCTACTTTTAACTAGTGTTTTTTTTTTACAAAATGCATGATTTCTATACCATCCACATGACAGACGTCTCTGATGTAAGCCATTAACACAGCCATGAGTGTGTCCAGCTTCTCAGCCATTGGATGGGCCATCACAGTCTTCTTGGATTGCTGATCTGCAGTCATGTCCTCATCCTTACAGAAACACACACAATAGGTTGGGTTTTAACCCCACAAAAACTCCAGATTAGTGTTTGTTTTAGGATTAAAGAAGTAGTTCTCAAACTAAAGGTAAAAATCTCTAGGGACTTGTAGGGTCTTTTAATATAGGGGACTTCTTTTTAATTAATTAATTTTTTATGAAGGCTAAAAATTGCAAACAGAACTAATATTTAGAAGTTTTCACTAGGACAGCATTAATAACAAACCTCTTAAAACTATAAATAATAATTTAAATACTAATTAAATAAATTAACTAATCAATTGAATCTTCATACAGACATTGAATAAACACATTAAATGCAATAAATGTATTAAATAAACTAAGGTAAACAATTAAATTTTATTTTTCTTTGTATCTTGTCTGTTTTCATATTGTAAACTTCAAACCTTTTTAGATGTGACAATTTGGGAAACTTGAGCGTTTTTCCTGTTTTTATTTATTTAAACCATTATTTAACTACATAGAACTCATTGAGGTTAAAAATCTCTTTTTCAAGAGAGACCTGGCCAAAAATGTCCACAACACACAACTGCTATCTGTCATACAACTACAGTTATCAAAGCACAACTAAAATTAATCATAGTAAACAGTAAAAACACAAAAAGAAAACAAAAAACAATAGCACCCATTTAGCTAAAAACTATTGTATCAAATAAACATTAACAAAGTTTACAAAATCTTTAAGAATGAATGACCCTAAAGACTTCCAGAGACCAACTCATTCAATTTCAAGTATTTCTATAGTTGATTCCAAATTGGGCGAGTAGAATGACTGGAATGATTTTTTTTGCCATAACCTGTACAAATATTAGTTTGTACAGGTTATGGCAGGTTAGTTTGTAAGGTTCACAATAAAAAATAGATTTGAGTGTAGAAAATAACTCATACTGACTTCTTAACAATAATGGGAAAGAATCCCCAAATCACTTTGTACATAGGATTATGACATTGATTGTGGAAAATTACACGTTTACAATAATGCTGTTATCGCTGAATTCACTGTGGTTTTCATGACAGGTCAAGCACTGGTGCTGTGATGTTTGCATATGAATGACATGCGCATGTGTGAAGACATTAGTCTCAAGCATCACAACAGTTACAACCAAAATGGAGTATAGACGATGAGGTTGGCTTGCTCCTTTTTATTCTATCCACTATTATTATTATTGTTGTTAATCAATTCCCGTAAATGCAGAAAAGATTTGGCCTCACATGTCTGTATTGCACATGCATTATTTCACACCAATGCTGGGCCTTCCCAAAAATCTCCACTTTGAGACCTGAATTCAAGAACTTCAAAATCAGAGATAATGGCTGATGCTATTGTATGTATAAACAGCAAAAATTCATTAAAAAATGCGGTTTTGCTTAAACACAGCATTGTGTAAACATAGCTTCACAGTCTGAAAGTCTAAAGTAAACTTTGGGTGTGACTATGGCTGACGAGTGAGTCAAATGTTCAATACCTCCCAGCAATATGCACTCACATGTCAAAGTGTGCCTGGGCAGACACTGAAACCATCATTGCCTTTGATGTTCCCCATCAGTGCAATCTAAAGCACAAATGGGATTCCATAAAATTTATTTATACAGATTGGCTTTAGCGTTTCCCCAGCCACAGTGGCACCGCCAGAAATGTATTAATGAGGTGATCACATGGGGCCACTGAAAATCCAGAAGTGGATTGCCAAAAACCTAATTTCAGGAAATTACTTATTTTTTTGTCATATATAGGTAATGAAAATTCTTCCCGACACTGCTTTCCTTCTGCAGTGCTGTACTGGCATATCAAAGTCAAATATAAGACAGACACACAGTATCAGAACCAATATCAAATACCTGTGTTGATATCAGTGCAACCTTAAAACACATTGTACATAAATGAACTTTATTTTATTTTTTTGCAAAGCTGCAAATAGCACTCAAAATCTAAATTTTGTAATTAAGTTTCAAGTTTAGTTTATATTTTATTGTGGTAAATTATAAAGGGCAAAGTTGACAGTTAAAAATAAATTTAACTGTTTTCAAAAAATGAAGTATAATTTAGATAAACATGAATTTTACAAGTACCTGCAATTGAGAGACTATTATAAGATAGAAATCAGGTGGGATCCCTCTGTGGAAGTGAATGGGGTGATTGAAATTGTGATAAATTCATTCAGGGGAGCAAAAAATAAAATAATCTCTACTCTATATCAAAAATTGACGATGAATACACATTCAACTAAGTATATAAAAGAAAAGTGGGAATCGGAGCTTAACACAATTTCAGATGAAGATTGGTTGAATATGTGGAAAACACATCAGACATCCACCAATTCACGAATATGGAGGGATTTCACATGAACAAATCTATTTTGATTTTTCATCACACCTAAAGTCAAGAATAGATATAAGGACACAAACATGGGGTGTTGGCGGAATTGTGGATCAATGAATGCCGATCGTTCTCACATATTTTGTCTGTCCTAAAATTGTTAAATTTTGGAAAAATGTACATGAAACTGTGAAGAAGATTATGGGATATGATGGTACTATGAGTAGTGCTGTGATACATTTCTGCAATCTTAACAATACCAAAGTAAGGGTAAAAGGCAGGTATCTGATTAAGATAATGTTAATAGCTAGCAAGAAAGCTACTACGAGGACATGAGGAAAGGCACCGAAATAAAAATTGTCAGTAGCAGCAGCCATATTGAGCACATATGCAAAGTTAACTTAAAATATAATTTACTGTATATCAGGGGTATTGTGGACATTATGAAACAACCCAGCTCTCATGTGATCTTTCAGACTGCCTTAAAGATTCTTTTTTGAACAATGAAACAAAATACTGTATGAGTGGTACCATGTCAAAGAGTCCCTTTTCCAGCTGCTCCTCTGCCACCCGACACTGAGCTACATTCTCCTCTGCCTCCATAATAGCTGTCCGAGATGCACTCACCTAATAAAATGACGTAAACAACAGGAGTCAAACTATTTCTTCTGGAAATTTTTATGTATTGTATGTGGAACAGTGGAAAATACAAAACAGAACAGGTGTTCGTGTAAAAAAGTTAAATATGAAGATTTCTGAAAATCACATTTTTCCTGTAACAATTATCTGTGGTTGATAAAAGTACCACTTACATCCAGTTTGAGCAACTTTCCTACAATCAACACCAGCACGTCTCTGCGGATTGATGGTATGTAGATTGTCACTCTCAGAAGGTTGTGGACATAACACTCCTGCAAAACATAATAAATGATCAACTGGAAAATTTGTAAAGAAATGTTGAAGGGCACCAAAGTAGCTACTGCCCAAAATTCCAACATCTATAAGCTTTCTTCTCTAAAGCCCAAAAGTCATTTAGGTCTTCCTTCTGTCACAATGCTAATGTTGAGAAATTTCCACAAAATAGAGGCAAAATGTTTTCAATTTGTTTCTGCCATAATCCAAGCTGACGTGTGTAAAGACAAGTCATAAGTTTTTGGAAATAGGAAGAGTTGGTTTGGTGAGAGAGTTGGTGGCTTCCTGTGGGCCCACCACCTGCAGGAGGGGCTTTTGCGGACTCTGTACCGGTCTATTGTGATGAGGAGGGAGTTGAGCTGTAAGGCGAAGCTCTCAGTTTACCGGTCGGTCTACGTTCCTACCCTCACCTATGGCCACGAACTCTGGGTAGTGACAGGAAGAAGGAGATCGCTAATACAGGAGATCAAAATGAATTTTCTTCACAGGGTGGCTGGACTCCCCCTTAGAGATAGGGTGAGGAGTTCAGCAATCCAGAAGAGACTCAGTAGAGCCGCTGCTCCTCCCATAGAGTGGAGCCAGTTGAGGTGGTTCGGGCATCTGTTAAGGATGCTTCCCGGATGCCTCCCTAGGGAGGTGCTCCTGGCATGTCCAACTGGGAGGAGATCCCGGGGAAGACCCAGGACACGCTGGAGAAACCATGTCTCTCAGCTGGCCTGGGAACGCCTTGGAATCCTCCCAGAAGTGCTAAAAGAGGTAGCTGGTGAAAGAGAGGTCTGAGCCTCTTTACTCAAGCTGCTGCCCCCACGACCAGATTTGGCTTAAGCAGGAGATAATTGATGGATGGAAGTTGTAACCAAAATGATAATCATTCTCGGTCATGAGCAACTCATAAAAACAGCATGGCCACATTAACAATTCCCACTTACATTTCTAGCCAACCACACACTAGTTCACACAAACCCAAAGGAAAAAAAATCCACTTAGAACTTGTGTCAATAACGGGCTCTCCGATCTCCTAGAAAAAAAAATGTAATTTTGGTCTCACAACTGTATCAGACAGAAAAGAAGATAATTTATTTTGCTTCTTGCGGGGCATAAGTCTAGTTTTATGCATGGTTGCATAACAGATCAAGGGACCTCTCCTCACTGGATGGGCATCCTATTTATGGGGTAAATTTAGGGAGCGTTTTATCCTAGGAGACATGGTTGATGTAACCTGAGATGGTGACAAGTACATTTGGGAAGGTTTGAATTTAGATACAAGGACGTGGATGACATTTATGCAGACATAAGAGTTAGAGGACAGCGAAATATAGACAGCCACCATTATAGCACAAAGGATCTCTCTTAGTCAACTTTCTGGTTGGAGTCTGACAGCTTATAGCTCAATGTCTGGGTTAAAGATCTATTCTTGTCTGTGAGGTGAGCAGTATTAAAACATTGGCTTTTTTTTTTAGAAATGCAAGCCCACTTCCACTGTGCATACTGCAATCATTGATGTTCATATTGGCATGTACCACCTGGAAGCCCTTGAGAAACATGTTGATCAGGGATGCCTGATCAACATGTCCTACAATGAGAGTGTGGGTAGTTCCATTCCCCCGCTATTCAGTCACGTCTCAGTGTCCTTTGGCAAGACACTAAACCCTCAATGCCTCTGATGTTTGACCCATCAATGTATGAATGTAATTTCAGCACAGATTAGTATCCATAGAATGAGTTATGTAGATTAGCTTTGTAGAGAGACTTAGTAGAGTGCTGTGTGAATGAGTAAGTGAAGGCAAAGTCTGTAGTGTAAAGCCCTTTGGGTGCCCTGGTTGTATGAAAAAGAACTAAACAAGTACAGTCCATTTACAATTTACAACACTCAGAACTACACAGATTACAGAGAAAAAATAATGTTTACCTTTCTAACATTAACAGAAGGTGGTACTGGGTCTCTTACCAGAGTTCTGGAGGATTTCTGTATGAAGGGAAAGTTGTCTTGCAGAATGGGAATAAGAAAGTGACTTGTTCTTAAACAAAAAGAGAAAACAGTCTTAAATAAACATTAAAAAAAATATTTTAAAATACTCTGAAAATGTAATATCAGTTGTTGATATCTAGAAGAAATGGTTGTGATCAGTGAGTAAAATCATGTATGTACAAAAAGATTTCATTTTTATCACTAATTCGTAAAAAAACAAACAGCTGAGTAACAGCAAAATGTTTAGAATAGTTTCAAAATTCAAATTCAAAATTAGTATGAAAAAGGTCATTTCTGCACCGAATTAACAAAACCTATGCTAAATTAGTTTCCAGAGACACGTTTACTTTTTACTTTTTAAACGTAAAACTTTTTACTTGTTAAATTTTCACCTTTTCAGTGCATTAAACCACAAAACATTTTAAGTCTTAAATTTTATTATTTGTCCATCTAACTACTCCTATACAACCTGAAAATGTACAAAAACTTAAAAGACATAATAAAAACATTGTTTTTTAATGATTGTAAAAGCTCAGGCACTTGATAATTGTAAAGGTTACTTTAATTGTGTAAAAGACAGCACAGACGTAAAAAGAAAAACAAGAATATAATAAGTGACTTACGAAGGAACGTATCTGATGATGAGTTGCAGCGCTTGGTGACACTGGTCAAAGTTTTTGATGAGGTCTTTAAAAATAATAAAACATTAATTGGTTTTGTTCTGAACAAGGTTTTTCAAAAATCTATCTCAAACACAAAGTTTCTTACAAATTATAGTTATATTTAAAATGTTCATAATTCAAACAGCCAGCCTGTTTGAATTCTTAATCAGACAGGGAGACAGAAAACCTTAGTCACTATGCAATAACTAAAAATCTTATTAAAAAGACCAACTATAATAAAGCAGCAGGGATGGGTACCTTTCACATTTGAACCATTTGATACCCAGTACCTAAGAACTGGTAGTGTACTCAGTGGTACCAAATTTTGTGTTATGTGCGTTTATGTGGTAATACATGTTATTTAGAGGCAAAATGTAATCCAAGTAATAGGAGATCGCTAATACAGGAGATCAAAATGAATTTTCTTCACAGCTCAGCACACACTGATCCTAATCATTTACTTAGGATTATCACTCATTTACTCAATCTTAAATAAAATGTCTCTCATCCAAATCACTGAGTGAGTGTAAAAGTGCCGATCCACTAAGGTGGAGCAGCTGTTGCATAGAAAAGAGTATGATGCGACAGGGCCGAGAGGCAGAGTAGATAGAAGACAGGATACTGAAAGTGAGGAGGAGTAATATAATCCCAAAATTTTCTATTTAACATTTATTGCTGAATAGATCCAACTTTAATGAATATTTCAAAACAATATCCCATTGTTTGTATTGTAACATCACAGTTGTTTCACAAATTCTTTCAACATGAAAACCCTTAACTACAACTACGCAGTGTTTTTTCTTAATATTAACCAAGTGTTTCAAACATTTATTCTCCCATGTTGCTGGCTGCAACAGTACAAAATTATATAAAATCATATAAAGTCAAACTTTTTTTGACCCTTTTAAATTTTGAATGTTATTTCTATTGTAAAATCTGTCTGAGATTCAAAGAGGGCTGGGAGTCTCAATGTAGTTCTTTCAAAACATATTTGTAAGTAAAGTTACAAATACTTTGCTAAAAATGAAAGTTATAGCACACATGTCCTAAAAAAGCTGGCTGTTTAGTTTCCAGCAAAGCATCCTGACTATATGAGAAAACAAAAGTTAAAACAAGCTAATGAAATTCCTTCTGTGTCTCACCAGGAAACTCATTTAGTGGAACCAGGAGACTGGGTGTTGGTAAGAAGCATTAAGAAGGAAGTTTTGTTTTTCTCTGAAGTGGGAGGGGCCGTACCAGGTGCTTCTTACTACTCCTACTGCTGGCAAAGTAGAAGAGAGATCCACCTGGATTCACCTAACTCGCTGCAAAAGGATCATCTTGGCTGACGATCCTACCTGGACAGGTGAGTCCTAGTCTGATAATAGGGTGGACTTAGGTTTCTAGTACCTGGGTAGACCCAAAAGTCAGCGAAGAGGCAGCATTTAGCTGGAGGACCCCGTCCACTTAGAGGAACCGCGGCCTCAGCCGAGATGATCCCGAGGTGGCTTGCGGATGCCATCAGGTGCTGGATGTTTACTCTCTGCATGATAACACTAACATTACTCACTTGGTACTTATTGCCCCCTTTGGAAAACAACATGAATAAAAACTTAACCAATAACTTTTCTGCTTCGAACACCACCCAGGTTCCTGGATAGATGAGGAACAACACCTCACTATTGGATCACCATCGGTTTAAATGTACAATTACTCAAGTTGATAAAAAAGGAGCCTGTAGCAGTAATCAAGCTTATCGATTTGGCATACAGGTGTGTTTCCAATTAATGCTACTACTGTGATTCTCATTCCATGGTCCAGTCTGGTGAATGGACCCACAAGTGGTGCAAGTTTCAAGAGCCACTCCTGGTACATGACGGATGATGTCAGAGATCATAGTTGGTCCACTCTAATGGCAGATGTGGGTAATTACTGGACACCAACATGGGGAACGACACGGTATGCTACACATCATAAGTCTCTTTTTACTTTAGTTAAAACTGATGTAGGCTTACAACTTACTATTAACACCACTGGAACAAGTTTGTTCCCTCCGACATCTTCTGTCACTACTGGGTGTTGGGGGTTTTACTTATGGGCACATACTACGAGTACTGATCCAAAATTTACTTTGCTGCTCTGTGAAGAGGAAAATAAATACAATCTGACTAAGCCAACAACTTCTCCATGGACTTCGGGAGTTCAACTAGTCAATTTATTGACTTCTACTATGGATGATTGGTTTCAGATTACTACTGGCATCTCGAGCCACAATAATAATTGGTTATTGATGGTTGAGCAGGCTGCAAATATGACTAAAACAGATTGTGTGGTCTGTATGGGACCAAAACCTCTTTTGAGAATTACAACCTCTCCTATACCCATTTCTTGTGTTCTGGATGTAATGAACAAAACAAATCCTACAGCTAATTGCTCAATCTGGGATTCCTTTTTTCCAGTAGCAATGGTGGAAAAGACGAAACCCCTATTTTCCAAATAGGTGGCTCCAACTAACTTCACACGTGTTAATCTTTTGGGGAATGGAGATAAATTAGGTCAGTTGTCTCCAGAACAATGTTATCAAAATATCTCTGCACTTAAGATCCATTTTTCTCCTATTTCCAGAGCAGCAATCTGGTGGTGGTGTGGAGATGAACAAATTTTTGACAGGTTACCAAAAAATGCCACAGGACTGTGTGCTTTGATCACATTACTTTTACCTGTCTTTGTATATCCTGTCACTTCAGAGTCCTTGTTGGCACAAGCGAATACTATCCTACCGGACAAGTGGTCAGCAAGTAACAGGAAGAAGCGCTCTGCCTGGTTAGGAAGAGGAGATCCAACATACATTGATGCTATCGGGATTCCTCGAGGTGTACCAGATGAGTATAAATTAGTTAATCAGGTGGCGGCTGGTTTTGAATCCAGCATCTGCTGGTGGTGTACAACTAACAAGAATTTAGACAGGATCACTTACATCCGCTACCACGTTCAACAACTGGGTAACTGGACACAGGCTGGGTTTGAGGCTGTTCATGTTCAGCTGGCTGCAACTTCCCTTATGGCTTTTCAAAATAAAATGTCTCTAGACATGTTGCTTGCGGAGAGGGGGGGTGTATGTGTAATATTTGGAGAACAGTGTTGCACGTGTTAGCCCAAGTAATACCGCCTCCAACGGCAGTCTTACCAAGGCAATTGAGGGGCTACGGACCCTCAACGGGAAGATGAAAGAGCATTCTGGGGTCGACACCACTATGTGGGACTCCTGGATGGATGCCTTTGGGAAATATATAAAACTTGTGTCTTCTGTTTTAGTCTCTATTGCAGTATTTGCTGCTATCTTGACATTGTGCGGATGCTGTTGTATCCCCTGTCTGCGTTCTCTGATTGGTCGTGTCATCAACACTGCCATCTCACCTCCCGAGGACATCCCAGCACAGGTGTATGCTGTTCTCAAGAGAATCAAGGGAAGTGCAGGTGACGATGAATATGAGAGTCTAGAGGGAATGCATCAAATGTTTCTTAAACATACCTCTGAGTGTAAACATATTTGGCTTATAAAATTGATCTTGCAGCTAAAACCCTTTTGGGAAGGCTGACGAGGGAGTGGAGAATTTAAGCAAATATGTGATAAACAGGAAGGAAATGTTGAGTTTATTCTTATATTATCACATATTTACTCAATCTTATATTAACATTTA
>JAVKLF010000021.1:16669502-16681837 GCA_034783495.1 Millerichthys robustus
AACCCGTGTTAATTCCTCATAACTGAACAACTTATGAGAAGGTGTAGATTCTAACTCAGTATTTTATACCGAGGTGAACCTTACAAGTGAATATTATTTTTGTATCAATTATCTTATTTTCTTATCTTGCTCAATGTAATCTGACTTTATTATATGAGATCCAGTCTGACTGATTCTCACTCACAGAGTCTTCACTGTGACAGCCAGGAAGCCATGTTCTTTTCCCAGTTAATTTGATTGTAATTAATTAATTAATTAATTAATTGCTGTCACTGGGTTTTTAGACATGGGAGAAAATCATTTACTAAAAGCATTGTCAGCCTTGTGAAAAATTACTCAGAAGAAGTCTGAGTTTCAGTTCTGTGTTCATTTCCTCATGACAACAATGGCTTCTCTCAGGCCATTGTTATCAGTTGCTGGCAGACCAGGAACATCCTGTTAATAGTTTAAAGTTGAAATCCTGTTGACATCCCACTGATAGTTTAAGCAGAACAAACTGTTTAACCAAAAACAATACCATATTTGGTCGAGCAGAGGCCAGAATCTTTGTCAGTTTGGAGAGGCAGGATCATGTGAAGTATTAGTTGGATAGAGTGACGCCCGGCCATAAAAAGCAGTTGTAACAGAAACACGACAGCAGACTTGAGAGATCCTCTGTATGGTGGCAGAGGTGAGTGTGCTGAAAAATTTCTAACAACTGACAGAAATAAATGACTGGATCTGGTCAAATTTAACTTTTGTCTCCAGACTTCTGTGTCTCCATTTTTTGTCAGAATGTAAGTTTGACTTGAGGTAATTTAAAGGTGTACAAAGTGGTTGTATTTTGTAGTAGTTAAGTCTCAACAGAAGGGGACCTAAAATAGAACCTTGTTGCACACCTTTAGATACTTTAAGGTAGGTGAAAAAGTGAGCTTCCATTTGCACACACTGTGACCAGCCAGAAATCAGGTATTTTTGAAACCATTTAATTGACTCACAAGAGTCCAACATCAGAGAGCCTATTCAGCAAAATTATGTGATGAACTGTATCAAAGGCTTTTGATAAGTCAATAAAATGTGCTGCACAATGTTGTTTTTTATCTCTAGAAATAATTAAGTTATTTAATACTTTTAAAGTTGCTGTAGTAGTGCTGTACTTCCTTAAAATACTATTAGACGTTAAATAGTCATTTAGTTGTTGACTAATTAGAGACTCCAGTAACTTGGCCAACACAGACAATTTAGAGATGGGCCTGTAGTTATTCAAATTAGTTGGGTCCCCGCCACAGTGCAGGAGAAGGACAAAGGCAGACTTCCAGAACAAAGGAATTTGATCTGAGGTAAAGGAAAAACTTAAAATTTTAAGTTAAAGGAGATGAGATAAAATTAACAGCTTTCTGTAAGAAAAAACTTCCAAATGACCTGGTCCTGCTGGTTTTTGACAGTCAAAACCTAAAATTGCATTATGCAGCTCAGAAACCAATAAATCAGGAAAAAAAGTTCAGTTACAATTTATTGATTATTAGAGGTGACAGGAGAATAGATGTGATCGAGTATAAAGAGAATCAAATATAGAACCTGAAGCAATAAAATGCTTATTATACTGTAGTAATCCAGTATCTCATAGTTGTCATAGATAATGTGACAGTCCTTCATAATACAAGTGGGAAATTCTAAGTGAGTTATATACACATTTAAAGAATTTATGGTATTCCAGAATTTCTGAGGATTTTTTAAAGTTCCAGAAATTTTAGACAAAAAATATTGGGCTTTTGCATTTCTTATAGCAACTATAAAAGCATTACGGAGTCTCCTGAAGAGCCACTTTTCCGTGCTTTTTCCCATGCTAAATTACACTCATGAAGCTTGTGGGTAAGCTCAGGAGTAAACAAAGCATTATGTCTACCTTTTACCCTACTTTTCTTAAACGGAGCATGTTTATTTATTACCCTAGAAAAGTTACCATAAAAGAAATTCCATGCATGTCATGCATGCATGATCTGATGTCATTAGTGAACACTGAAGCAGAGGTATATTAATGGGGAAGATTTGTTAAAATGAGGTCAATAAGCAATGATTTCTTTAGGATGTTTGATGCTAGGTCTGGTAGGACTACTAGCTAACTGAAACTAATTTAAAGCATCACACTGAGCCTTGAAATCATCTGAAACTGGTTGTCATCAGTTCCAGTTCACCCAGAATTATAACTTCCTTTGCATTCAGTCCAGAAATTAGCTTCATCAAAGATGGAAGCGCTGTACTGCTGGCTGAAAGAGTTTTATAAAAGCCAACAACTGTAATATGTTTAGAATTTTAAATTTGCAAATCCATTGCTAAAAATTCAAATTGTTTTACCACAGCTTTGGACAGAATAATCCTTGACTGCGAATTGGTTTTAACATAGATCACCACACCACCCCCTTATTTTGGTGTGTCTGTTCCAAAGATGTAGCCATTGGTAAAACTTTGTTCTGTATAGGTTTGGAGAGCTCAATTCTGACAGCACAATGACATCAGCATCAGTAGATAATGCCCATACACAAACCATATCGATTTTAGTTTTGTTTAAGCTCCTAACATTTTAAATGAATAAAACCAAGCCCATTTCTAGCTTTGAAATCAGCAGGTGTAGCAAATGGAATATTTACATCAGGCCCAGAGTATGATTCAACATTGCCATCTAATAATAATAATAAGATATTCAATCCCCTATTTTTGAATGTGCTCACAGATTTTCCTTTTGCACCCAAATATGATGTAAAAGTAAACAAGTGGTTTGTAGAGAATGTGAAATAATCCTGAAGAATCATGATACTAGCTAAACCCTTAATGTTTATGGTATTTATGAAAAGAAAAAGTGTAGGACATGAAAGCAACCCACTGTACGTGCAATTAGAAACTGTCTCTTTGCAGAAAAAGTGTGAAATTATTCTGTAAGAAGGGAAAGTCATGAGTGTCTTCCAAAGTCCAACTGGAGTATGACTGCAAGCAGCAATAGCATTACAAACTTCATTCTCACAAATATACAAATATTTAAATGGCAGTATATAAAGAGAAGTTCAAGTATAATCAAGACAACACTGTAGCAATCCAATCTCACCAGCTCTCCAATAGCAACAGCAGTTTGTTTGAGCTCCTTAGTCTGGTGATAAAAAGACAGCCCTGGCTGGGCCTAGTTGAAGCTCCTTAGCCTAGAGTAAAGCCCTAGTCTTGGCTGGGCCTGGTGGTGAAAGGTCCTAGCCAAGGTCCCAGTCTTGGCTTGGCCTGGTGGAAGCTCCTTAGCCTGTAAGTGAAAAAGTCCTAGCCAAGGCTAGGACATTTCACCACTAGGCTAAGGAGCTTCCAACAGTCCCAAGCACAGCCAAGGCAAGGACTATTTACCACCAGGCTAAGGAGCATCCACTAGGCCCAGCCAAGGCTAGGTCTGGTGAAAAATTCTTGTTGCTTCTTATAGGTGTCTGAGCTTTTTTTGCAGAGTGATGTCTGTAAATTCTCGGACTCAACAAAGCTGTCCACATTTCTTGTCTCCTTTTTTTGTGATGTTTGAGAACTTCAACCATCATAACTAAGGTTGCAAGGCCTTGCTAGTGTTGCTTTTTTGGGGTCAGAACCTGAAAAATATCAAGTTTGATGAACTTCTCACCATATCTCTAACAAAGAGTCAAGTCACCCAGCAAAGAAAACTAATATATTCATGATCTTGTGTAACTGATGTTGTGTGTGTTACAGGTCTCTCTTGTAAATGAGACTACATGTCTCAATGAGATTACCTGTCTAAATAAATAAATTTAAAAAATTATTTTATTTTCTGTTTTAATAATAATAATAATAACTGTACTTTATTTCTCTGCATTTTTCCCATTGCATGTGAGCACATATGGAGCATTGGGCTGCCATCCAAGGTGTTCGGGGAGCAGCTGAGGAGTTAAGGGCCTTGCTCAAGGGCCCACTGTAGGGATGTGGTTTAATACCCACATTCCAGTTGTCAGTCTTGGGAGTTAATCAGCAAATTTCGGATCACAGGCTCACCTACTCTAACCTCTGCTTCACGACTCCCCTGCAATTTATTATACTTTCATCATGATTTTCATATATTTTCCCAGTTGTTTGTTTATTGCATGTTACACTTTGATGTAACACTGTTTTGTGTGTTTTTATAATCACCATTATCATTCATACAAGTAGATAAATGCTTTCAAATATGAGATTACCATAACAGCAGAGCTGGCGTGACCCAGTGCAAGGATTGCAAGGTTGACCCTGAAGAAAAACACAAGTAACAATCATGTTCAAGTAAAAGTGATCTAATTTTACAAATACAAATACAAATACAATAAATCAACAATAATAAATGAATAAAACTTTGTACAGCAGCAGATGGATCTGATTCCAGATTTCTCAGTTATAAAATCCCTTTTGAAGTTCTTTTGTGTGACTCCAGAGTGTCCTCTGTCTTCACCCAAAGTCAGGTAAAATGGACTCTAGCCCCCACCCAAACCCTTAATTACTAACAAGGAGAACATAATCGATTGATGTTTTTTATAGCAGGAAAAAGACATTTAAATATAAACATTATTTATTTGAATTTTTATGGGTCAACAAATTGATTTTTTAAAAAAGTTCCTGTCTTATTAAGAATCATGCATGAAGTCCTGATGCACACTGATGCATCTCAATAGTCCAGGTAGAAAAAAACCCCAGTTGAGTAAGTCCTCTGGACAGGTTCTTTTGTCTCTCCAGGAAGATTCCTCGAGAGACTCCTCAAGACACAATGACAGAGAAGGATGGGACGGGGGATCAAACCGGCAACCCACCGGTCACAGGATGACTCCCCTAACCACACATTTGTTGCCACAAGCAGGGAAGCCTCTGAATTTGGACAGCCTTCGTTGGTTGCTGTGACATAATCAGCTTTGAAGTGGTCACTCTTTAGTGATCACTAACCTGTAAATGAGTGTAAACCACAGATTCCTGGCCTGATAAAGTTCTTTTTCCTCCCGAGGCCGAATTTCAAGGCCGATTACATCACAGCAACCAACGAAGGCTGTCCAATTTTGGAGGCTCCTCTGTTTGTGGCAACAAATTTGTCCTTGTGTTTCCCCAATTTAAAGAGCAGATCCTTCCCAGCCCACCCTATCCCAACATACATTGTGGGCTGACCGGGAGATTTTTATTTGCTTGCAATGGCATAAGAAGCGAGACCGGAGTACAGGTTTAAAAAAAAAATCTGATGGTACAAAAATTGAAAGTTTAAAGCAGTTGTGTTTTTAGGAGTTTGTATTTTGCAAAGACATGTTTTTAATATGCCTGTGCAAATTCTCAGTTATCCTGGTCATCGCAACAGCAAACAGGCTTAAATCGGAGGCAACCGGACTTAGATCAATTCTTGTTTGAAAACGTTTCGGCACCTATCAAGGAGTCTTTGTCAAATCTAGTAGCTAAGCAAAAAGCAGTTGGTGAAGTTCTGTTTTTAAGGACATGGATGTCCAGCCTCCTGAGCGCATTCTAATTCGGATGCAGATCAATGACTCACCCATTGCTGCCCTGGGTCGTTAGGCGCTATTGTTCTGGTGTAAGTTGAGCACTGGATCACCTGAATCCTGGTGAGACTGCTGGCCTAATCTCTTTGGAATGTGTTTAATCACTGAGCTGTAAACGCTTGGAAATTAGAAAGCGTAACCCCTTCCCCTCCCCTCGATTCTGGGATGGTTTTTCCCTCTTAACACCTCTTTTAACCCATCTGTTCTCCCTTGTCCAAAATCTGAACATTGTTGTCATCAAAAGTGTGTCCTTTATTTTTGAGGTGCAAGTGGACTGCTGAGTCTTGCCCCAAGCTGCTGGCCCTCCTGTGCTGTGCCATGCGTCTATGTCGCTTTTGTTTTGTTTCTTGAATGTAGGAGTCCTCAAAGTCCTCACTGCATTGGACCCCATACACAATGCCGCTCAGCTGTGGTTTGGGTGTTCGGTCTTTGGGATGAACTAGTTTTTGTTGGGTTTGAAATTCACTGGTATATTGAGTTTGGAGAAGATTCTCCTGAGTTTCTCAGAAACTCCTGACACATATGAGATGACGATGTTCTTATGTCTCTCTGTTCTTCCCCATGTTTGAAACTGTGTCGTTTGTTTTGTTGGCTGATTCAACAAATGTCCATTTTGGGTAACCACAAGCTTGCAGAAATCATTAACAATTAATGATAATTATTAATAAATATGATCAACATACCAAAGACAAAGGTTATAAAAGTGGGAAAAGATGTTAAACTTGACATAAGGATTGAGGATCAATGCACTAAGGAAGTGGATCAGTTTTTGTAATTAGGAAGTCTAATAACAAAAGATGGAAAATGCACTAAAGAAATCAAAAGAAGAATTGGCATTGCAACAGGCATGTATGGCTCACTGAAGGAAAAATGGAAGGACAAAAAGGTATCCACGAAAAATAAACTGTGATTGCTGTGTGATGTCAACAATATTATATACGTGTGAAACATGGACACTAAGGAAAGATGACAGGAAGAAACTAGATGCGTTTGAAATTAAGTGCTAATGAAAGATACTTAATATTAGTTGGAGGGCGAAAAAGACCAATGATAGCATATGAGCCCAGATTAATAGAATGACGACTACCACAACAAGAGTTATGGAAAGGAAGATGAATATGTTTGGTCACATCTGCAGAATGAAGGACAAAAGACTCGTAAAAATGGTGTTTGCCAAAACAGATGGCAGAAGGAAAAGAGGGAAACCTGCAAGGAAGTGGATAGATGATGTAACAGAGTAGAGTGTGAAAAGCATATGGATTGTGAAAAGGGAGGCGGAGCAAAGGAGGGGTTTTTGGGCACGAAAATAATCATCGGCCTCAACGGTCCATGGACTATGGGGAATGATGGATGGATGGATGGATGGATGGATTAAAAACTAGCTTGTATGGCAGGTCCCTTAATTCTTCATGCATAAATACCTTTTTGGGTAATTAATTTTGTTAATTTATAATACATATTTATTTTTTTGATATTCTGTTGCTAGGCGACAGGATATACGCCGGGGTACGGGAGGCAAGGCTACACTGTCCAAATTCACAGCCGGTCTGGAGGATGTGGCCTCTGCATTCGACACAGCCCGTTTCTCTGAAACTCCTGCAACATACGGAATGACCACTGGTTTGGATCTGGGTTTGGGGTCCTCAATGTTTTGATTTACTATGTGAAGTTACTGCTTAAATTAACCCAATTCTGTAGTTGTGCAGTTAGAGCAGATTAAATAATTATCTGACATGCTTGTTTCGTTCACCGTTTACATTTGAATTGTCCTTTGACTGGCAGCTCTGCTGCAGTTTTGTAATTATGTAACGGTACGAAATGATGAAAGTATGAAAGTTAAACTAACTAAAATATTATCCATCCATCCATTATCTTAAACCCGCTTTTCTTCTTTCAGGGTCACAGGGGTCACTGATGCCTATATCTAGCAGTCACAATGCGAGGGGCGTGGTACACCCTGGACCCTCAAGTCCATCACATGGCCACATAGAGACAAACAACCATGCACTCTCTCCCAATTCAGTTACCATTTTAGTATTGATACAGTGTTTCATGTTTCTGGGGTATTTCTGTGGCAGTGTGACCCACTCAAATATAGTACCCTGGCATAGTTACAGCAGCTTTCTTTGTGTGTTTATCTTGTGGGTGAAAACATTTATAGAAAACGTGTTTGTTTTTGTTTTTAAAAACTGCAAAATAAAAATAAAGATAGTTTCTGTGCAGACAAGGCGTGATAAAAATCTATGATTTTTATTGACTCGCAGACTCACCCCTCAACATGAAGCCACAAATTGTACTGATTACACAACTCTTTTAGACGACTCAACTTATCAGTGTGGCCTGCCCCAGGGGTACCTGAAAAAAAAACAACATAACAATAAATTAAACAGACAAAGGAATTATTTATTTGACATGTGAACTGCAAAAAGAAAGCCTATTTTAGGTCAGCAACTGTTAAATAAATAATTTTAATTCCTCTAATCACACATGCATCCACAAATCAAAAGGCCACATCTAATTTTGAAATGTCCTAACCTGCATTAGCCATCACCAGCAAAGGAAGCTTTCCAGCTTCAATGTCTTCTTTGAGCAATTTGTCCAGCAAGGCAACATCCTGGTAGAAACATTCAGCACACGTTAAAATATTTTTTATATCTGCTTGATATTTATTCTTCTGTATTAACCTACCATTTGGTGTTGAGAACCAAAGATGGTGTTACATGGCACCATGCACAAACTGGAGAGAGGCAAGCCAAGCTAATGACACAGACAAATGTAAAAAAACAACACTAGGTGATTTATTAGCAAGAGACAATCATTGAAATTAATACTGAAAATGAAAATCAGATATTAAACATCATCATGTAGAAACTAGTGGAGTATCTGGCCACTTATGTATGATTCACAATTCGTATGAATTTGGGTCTCACTGATTAGCTTACATGAATCATGGTCAAAAATGAGGATCTTGTTGTATTTTTGAAGACAGTCTGCACTAAGGCTGTTGACATCAAAGTTCTGCCTACACGCCCTACAAAACCTCTTACAGGTTTTCAAGCACATCAAATTTTATTTAGGCCTGAAATAACTAATTGAACGCATGGACGTGGAAAAACACACATTTGAACCAACAGTAGCAGGGTAAGAACTTTGTAAATCAACAAATAAAAAAATATAAGAAATTTAAAGTGTATTATTTCTTCTTTGTCAGGAAATGTCAAATTGATTTAAAGATTGTGTAAAGTAAAAAAAAAAAATCTGTGTTCTGAGTTTGTCACAACACAGAAATATGTGTTACTGATCACCCAGCCAGATTTTAATGATTAAAAACACAGCTAAACATGTAAATTTGTGTTTCAAAAGTAACAAAAAAAGACTGGGGGGGTTCGGTGGCGGGATCTTCCGGGGGTAAGCTGTGGCCCCTGCCGGCGCTTTGTGTGGTGGGGGGCTGCGGCCTCCTCTGATCCCAGGGACATGGTCTCCGGCCTGGCTGGGCCCTCGTTCTGCCCTGTCCTCCTGTGGCCTCCCTCCTGGTTCCAGCTTGGGTGGGTCTAGATCTCCCTGGGCTTCCTGTTGCGTCTCCTCTGACCGGGAGCTGCTATCCCTGCATCCCGCCTCTGTTTCTGCCTCTGGATCCTCGTTGTGGTCTCTCTGCAGTGTGGGTGTGTCAGGTCCGCCGTGACTTTGGGTTTGTTGGGCTCCCTGCTGTACTGGGTCTGACTCTACCTGCTTGGGGTCGCTGGGGGCGGTATGACTCTGGAGGTACTACCCGCATAGAAAAAACTGTTCTTGCACTGAGAATTTATTCTGAAGTCTGTTCTCTCAAAGAGCAGAAGTTCCATCACCTCTCTCAAGGTATGGTCTCTTGCAATACCGCAAAGAAGTAAAAGTACTTCTTAGAAAAAGAGAAAAAAATGAGTAGCACTACATCCACTGTTTAAGCTACCACTGGGAAGCAGTAATGCTCCCCCTAGCCTAGCCATACCAGAATTAGGTTAGCTGTCATTAGCTACATGTAGCTTCCATCCCCTGAAACAGGGACACCGTTAGGGCTTCCACAAAACCAGAAGAGGACCCACAGGCATGATCCAGCCCATAAAGCAATAAAATATGAAGCTGAGACACCTGCCCAACCTGTGTGGTGTGCCTTGTTTGAAACACACCCAAGCACCACTTGCATCTGCAGAGGAGTGCGTGCACTGTAGCTGTTTTTTTCCTCAATGTGTTTCGTCGCCATCTGGCCTATCAGTTGACACTGTCCAACAGTGACCCAGTGATGGCTTTGACTGTTACTGAGCAGCACCTAGTCAACCTAGTGGGTTCCCAGGTCACAGAACTAGTTGAGGTAACATCCTCAAGGCTGCAGACCTGCTGCCATCTGAAAAGATGAAGCAGATTCTCACTTCGAGCTTGCTGGATTACATGATAGGAGTCGAGCTTTCTGATGTCAATGTAGGCCTAATCTGTCATTAAAATCCATCTTCGACTAAAATGTAGATAACGTATGCAAACGCACTGCTGCAAAGCTAGACATCCAGTGGCCTAAAGTCTAAGTTGAGGCAGTTCACTTGCATTTTGACCGGTAGAAACTGACAAAAGCCAAGAAATCAGGCAAACAACTCGCAGTTTTTCACTGAGCTGCTGGAAGAACTGTCTTATCTACTGGCAGAGAAAACCTTTTATTTAGAAACACCCAATGTTTAGTGCTAGGCTGTGTTGACATGGAAAAATGTGGTCTTCGCCAAATGCCACCAGTCAAGCCAGTGTGCAGCCAATGGTGCACTTGCCCCCATTAAAGTCCATGCTTAAGAGCAGACACGCTCTCCCCTTCAGTGTGAACTGCATGTCTGTTCACATACAAAGAACGAACAGCCAAGTTTTGATTGCCTCAGTTAAACTTGCTGATTCACTATGTGAAGTCACTACTTTTAGGGTGAAGAAGAGCGTTGGAGAAGAGACAAAATGTTTCAACCAAGAAAACCCTGACCTATTCAATTTTTCTTTTTTCTATTTTTTCTACTTGGATTTAGGATATTGTGGAGGCAAGTGGCATTCATTGGCGGTCGGCTTTCGCTGAGTGGTTAGTTGGGTCATCTTCCTCTCAGAGAGATGGCGGTTCGGTTCCTCTGCTATTTAGTCACATGTCGAAGTATCCTTGGGCAAGATGCTGAACCCCCTACTGCCTCTGATGTGTGTCCCATTAGTGTATGAACAAGATTTAAGCAAGGACTTGTCTCCTTAGAATGACTTATAAGCTTTGTAGAGACGCAGTAGAGTGCTGTGTGAATGGGTAAATGAGGGCACAGATTGTAGTGTGAAGTGCTTTGAGTATCATGGTTGGATAGAAAAGCACTATATAAGTACAGTCCATTTACCATTCTGTTTTTTTTTTTCCAGCAAGCCGTTAACCTGAGTTTTAGAAAAACAACAACTTTTTTTCCAACATATTTTTATATTGGCTATTGGAGCCCATTCTTAAAGGATCATGTTTAGACTTACTGTGGGATAAAATAGCCATGATTTCTGAACAAAGGGGTAACAACTGTTCAGGTTTTCCTTAAACTGATTGGAGCTGACAAAGATAATTCTATTACAAGAAGTCTAGAACTTCGCTCTGTTCCAATAGTGGATCCAAATCGGAACAAGTTTTTATCATCAAGAGGTCAAGATTTTGTAATTGGGTGATTGTACATTTCATCATTCCTACCTGGCTGCATAGGTGCTGTCCTAACCCAGGTCTACAGGAGGTGCTCTGGTAGATGACTGGCTGCTTGGAGCTTAACACAGAATATCCCTCAGTGGTATATTCTTCATAACGGGCACCGATGACCAGCCGACACACCTTCACCAGTCCATCCCTGTCATCAACATGAAAGCATGCGGAACTGTTCTCATACCTGCAAGACAGACAGGTGACCAGTGAGTATGAGTGAGAGAGATAATGTGAGTGAGTCAGAATTAGCTTAATCTGAAGTAGTATAGTTCTCTCCATAGGCAGAATGAAAAATAAACTACCATGCAATTCCAATGACTGCTTACTGCAAGTTTCTTTATGGTTTATTTGACATTTTGCTAACATACAAACATGTTTGGTTCATGCAGGTAATGCTAATGTTTAAAAAAAAGATCTAACCCAATTTTTTGTGCTCATACTATCTATCTGTTATGACTAACTTTCAGCTATTACCACATCATAATGTACTTAATACGTGTGAAATTCATTGGATTTTTTCACAGTTTCATTAAAATTTGCTCAGTGGTTCATGAGATATTTTGAAAACAACAAATACACAAAACATCGGCAAAAACATGATAGCTAACTTTGTTCCGTGTAGTAACAGGGGATATTCAAATTATAACTCAGTGTGTATTAGTTTATGGAAGTAAATACTTATGCATGTTTACATTTATTGCTCACTTCTTTGAAAGGCAGGTTAGAATTGCCTTTGTGTGTGTGTGTACATGTTTTTGTAACCTGGTGGGGACCTGTTGCTCCTCATGAGGACGAAAGCATGGTCCCCATCAGGGGAAAAACTGTTGGTGGGTCAGAGGTTAGGTCTAGGACTATGGTGTGAATTAAGTTTAGGCTAGATTTAGGGTTAGGCTGTAGAAAAGTAAATAAAAAAGTAAAGTAAATAAATGGAAGTCAATGCAAAGTCCCTATGGGTCTAGAACAGGGGTCTCAAACTCCCGGCCCACGGGCCAGTTGCGGCCCGCAAGATGATATTTTGTGGCCCCTACCTTAATATAAAAGTATATAGTTAGTGCGGCCCGCAAGTCACAGCTGAGCAAGACACGGAGCAGGAGCGGGCGGGG
>JAVKLF010000021.1:16703107-16714116 GCA_034783495.1 Millerichthys robustus
GCAGCTTCTACAGACTGGCGCAGGTTACGGGAGCCAGCAACATATAACTAGCCACACCATGAGGGGGCGCTGTTTCCTCATTACACTTATACATCAAGCAAGTGGAATTATACAACTTAACTATTGTTACATGAGCATCGTGTCAACGCCACAGCCTATCTGAGTATTGTTTATGACCATGTCCATCCTTTTATGACCACAGTGTTCCTATCTTCTGATGGTTACTTCCAGCAGGATAATGTGCCATGTCATAATGCACGAATCATGTCAGACTGGTTTCTTGAACACGATAATGAGTTCACTGTACTCAAATACCACGGTACCAGCAAGGTGTACATAATAAAGTGGCCAGTGAGTGAATATTTCAGTTAATTTCAATTTTGGACCCAAGTATGCAAACTGGACTTGAGAACACAAAGAAAAATGGATTTAATAATAAAAAGGCTGATATGACAGTAGACTAATACACTAAAAGAAAACACAGAAACTAAAAAGCTGACAGGGCAGCAGGGAAAATTATCAAAGTAACTAAAACCATGAGGAACACAGAGAGAGAATGCACAAAACCAACAAGAATGACCAAGTGAAGTTTGAGTGAAAGTAAAAAGATTAAAAAGAATGAGGTTAAGTGGCTGCAGCTGAGAATATTGAATGTCTGCAATGTTACAGTTCTCAGTTTCCTTATCTAAGGTACAAAAGCTTACAGTAATGTTGCTTAAATTTTGATCATGTTTGAAAGTTTTGTGCGACAGCTTTTCTTTCAAAGTAGTTAGTCGTAGAGTTTTGGGCATTCTGTACCAGTCTTGAGCATTTCTTCATTTAGTTTTCATAATTCTAGTGCTCCATAACTGGTTTTTTTACATCTGCATGAAAATTAATCAAAATGTGCTCTAGCAAATTAAATCATAAATATGTGAGCAGCTGCCAGAATGGGTACAAAGCAAGGGGGAGGTAGGCAACAAAATAATGTTTACAGCCTAGAATACACAAAAAATAGGCTTGTATTTTCAAAAGTTGACTGCACAAAACACGGCTGTACATTTTGTTGATTCATTGGTCGCAAACACTCCTTCCGTGAGGCTGCAATTGAAAATTATTTTCTCGCAATTTTGAGTCTTCAACAGTCACACCCCAGTGATGAACAAGAAACTGTGCAACATTACTTTCAAATATTAAGAAAGGTAATATTTTTGTTTTATGCTTTATTAATTGCTGTGTTTCCAGGTTACGCCCTATTGATATTGAGTTCATGAGAAGGTTGGGGAACATAGTGAACATCGTACCTGTCATTGCCAAAGCTGACACACTCACTGTTGAAGAAAGACAGGAGTTCAAGGACAGGGTAAATCAAATTATCTACACACTTTTGCCTGCAGTATGAGATATTTGTAATAACTTGTTGCTGTTATCCTATTTTTTCTTTATTTTTCTTCAGTCATTTAATGTATCTTTTTAAATGCTGACATTTAAAAATATTAACTTTATTTACCTTGTAATGATTTGTTTTATAACAACAAATAAGCTAAGAAATAGTTTTGTGTTAATCAGTGAGGTTTTTCTTTTCCCAAAGACAAAATAGTTGAAGGTAAAACAATACAAAAAAATGGATTATCTTTTTATCATGAGCTTTTCAGAGTTTACGCTTGGTTAAGTGTGGCTTGTGGGTTGTGCTTATCTGACTGGAAGCCTGCATCCTGCTATTATGTGATGAACAATCTCAGGGACTTTATTGCAAAGCCTTCATCTTGGATCCTATATAATAAAGTAGATCCCATGAATGTCTTGTGCCAGTAGCCCATTTCTCATCAGAATATCCATGTTTCCATAACATCTGATGCAACCTTGGTAATCCAGGCACCTATACAGTGGGGTCAAAATTGTGCAAGTTTTCCTAATTAGAAAGATTGGATGCCTGAAATTTCCATCATAGGTACACTTCAAATTTGAGATACAAATTTAGAAAAGAATTCGGGAAATCACATCGAAGGATTATTTATAAATTATGGTGGAAAATAAGTATTTGGTCACCCAAAAACAAGCAAGAAAAGAAAAGAAAGAAATAGTTTTCAGTGGCTACAATTTGTAACCATAAGTTAATGCTTCCTTATTTCTGTATCAGCAGTGACTCAGTTTGTAAAGCTGTTGCCTCCCAGCAATTTTATTTGCATCACAAAAGTTTTTTTGTTTGTTTGTTTTCATCATGTAAACAGGATGTCTTCACAAGTATCTTTAAAGATGATTCATATACCTACATATCTGTATGGTTGATTGCCTGATTTTATTGGTCTCAGGTTTAGGAAAACAGCACTATACCAACACACCCCTTCATTACGCTGTCTGACTCTGTATGTTTTCAACGTACGTATAGCCTTGGCTGACCATTGAACCTTGTGTACTGCTTGACCTTTTTGCAGATAAAACAAGACTTGATGGCCAATGGAATTTGTGTTTATCCCCAGAGAGAGTACGATGAGGACCCAGACGAGCGTATCCTCAATGACAGGATTAGGGTATGATTCCCAAAGCTAAAATTGTAGCCATTGATTATAGAAGAATGTGCCAGATATTTTTTTTGTTTTCTACCACTATTGTTTCCATACAGATAAACATGAACAGCTACCTGGTGTAATGAAACTGTTCAACTCAAAAGTTCAAACGGAAAAAAACTGCATTGATTTTCTGTGTCCAGGAAAGCATTCCTTATGCTGTGGTGGGAACTGACAGGGAGCACCAGGTGAATGGAAACAAGGTTCTGGGACGTAAAACAAAATGGGGAATCATTGAAGGTAAGCTTTCAGTTTCACACCTGGTTTTAGGATTTAGAAGCCACAGTAAATGCATTATGATCTAGCATTGACTTCATTATCAGACTATGAAGTAATTATCTCTTTTTTGTTTTGGTTTCTTTTCTAAGCCAACCTCCTGCCCACTTGCTTTCCCTAAAATGTATTTTTTTGTATTAGAGCTTGTAAAAATAGTCACATTTTTTGTATCCAATTTTGAATAAAAGATTTCTAATTTGTAGATGTTTTGTTGTGTTGATGATTGCCTGACAATTTCTGATGTAAACTAAATCCTGATGCTGCAGGTGTCACAAAAGTCAGATTTATACATTCAGGATATAGGCCATAACCCGCGCCTACACAAACCATCAACTTGTAAAAGCCATAATTGATTGTTCAAACATAAATCCATATTTAAATGGGATGGCTCATTCAAGCCAGGTGTAAATCATCTCGGATGAATGTGCGTTAAGATCTGCCTGTCAGACCTTTTTCGTGGATCACATATTTCTTGATTACACGTGTCGCATGTTACTCATTTCTTTCCAGCTGTGTAACAATTAATTATGGATCATATTAAGATAAAACGTTTGATCACTAAAAAACAAAACCCAACTGCTGTCATTAGGCAGAGAAAGATGGTGTCAAAGTATAGCAATCAGATTGAATACTGAAATAATTTCAAAAGCATAAATTTGTTGCGCCTCTCAATTAATTTTTAACTTATCTCTAAAGGAATAATTGTACACTTTGCCTTAAAATGATCAGTAGAAGTTACCCTATAGTAGCAAATGCAAATCCTCTCCTCTCTGCGCAACATTTTTGCAAAGTGGCATGTCTTTACAGGCTCTGAGACATAAAATACATTTGAAGCAGAGTTTTTTTTACAGATAATATACAATGATATTTTAATCAAATGTTAAAAGAAGGACGCAGATATGTTTTAGCTAGCCTTTTGATGTGTTTAGCTTCTTCTTAGCTTTTTAATATATTTAGCTATTATTTTGCTACTTTTGGCTATTAGTGTTTTCCTTCTTTTAGCTTTATTCTGCTTTTAGCTTCTTAAGCTAAGTAAAGAAAAGTCACTCAGGACTCAGCTTATATATTGCATTTTCACAGACGTTTCAGTTCATGTAGTTATTTTTTGTACTCATGCTGTTTGCATCACATAAACTGAGATTGGTTTTTCACACCTTTTAATGTGGTAAATACCACCAATACTACCAATCAACAACTGTACAGAACATCTACACACACAAATCTAAGCAGCTTTACAAGCCTCACTCTGTAGTTTTACAAGTGGCCTAATAAAGAAAGGGGCGAGGGGGTCTCTGAGTGCAGACCAGTATTCGACATGGATAGTACTTTAAGTTATCAATGTGTTTTAGAGTATTTGTCATGTGTTTTGTTAGGTTGAATGTGCACATAACCAATATTTTAAACCCAAATAAATTTGTTTTTATTTTTATCACAGTTGAAAATGTGGCACACTGTGAGTTTGCCAACCTGAGAGATTTGCTCATTAGGTGAGTATGACTGTTGCTCCTCTTGGTTAGTGAGTTGAAATGGTATTGTTTAAAAAGTGTTCAAAAGGAACGTTTTGTGACTGAAAGCATTTAAATGTTAACAATTTAGAATAACAACTATAGTTCCCACTGTAAACTGTGCTGAAGACACTTAAATTTGTTATTGTGTTGAAATGTTTTTACTACAATAACCCATTGCACATCTGTCACTCCTAACAGAGGAGCAAATTACAAACACTTTTTGTAGTTTGTAAAAACTCTACACCTCTACAGCAACTCAACATTGATGTGTTGTGCCAGGATTACAGCCATGACTTGGGCACACTAAAAGTGAAGAAAAGCACCAATCCAACATTGCTAGCAGTATGAGAGTTCTGGATGATCATAGACAAATGAAAGTTTGTAAAACAGTTGAGTGAAAGAAAACGATGGTGATCCCCAGCTTTTATCTTTTTACTGTGATCCTGTAGAACTCCTTAAGTATTCCTGCATATAGTACTCCCTCAGAAGGCTAAAGCCTGCTATTTACATGCAAGAATCAAGAAAATTGTTCTGTCTTCCAGGGTTACAATGGAAAATTGATTTCTTTTTTTCCTGTAGCCCTGGTTTGCAGGTTCTGCAGCTTGTTCTTTGCAAATTATCTCCTCAGAACGTTATTTTATATGTGGTGCCTGACAACTATTGGTCAGAAATATGAAGTAAGCATGATGAACTCTCAGATGTCATGAGATGCACCAGCATGTCCAAGTCACTGACACAAAATGAAACAGTCTCAGTAAGTCTGTGTCTTTCTGGCTTTAATGAATTAAATCAAACTACCTTTTAAATTACATTAATGGGCCAAGTAAAACCAAACTTATGAACCTATGAACCAGACCGCCCCAGATTTTAACAAGTTCCAGCCAATGAAAACACCAGGTGTCCAGCTTGACACATTTTTCACTTATAGTAAAAAACATATATTTTTAAATGGTTTTTACCTCTGACACAGTCAAGACAAACCACAGCAACACCAACAAGAAGGCAGCAAAAAAAAGAATTAAAGAAATCAGGGAAAAAGTACGAATGAACTGAAACGGGCATGAAATATTTGGTCTCATGATTTACATGTCATTGGTATTGCTGCCAAGTAGTAGATGACTGGAAACACAATCACAGAAGCAACAGATCCAGGAGAGAAACCAAAACATCGCTTTCCCCAGTTTCACCCTCCAGCTCCCCCTATAGAGGACCCCAAAGCGTTCTCAGGCCAGAGACGATACCCAATACCTCTAGTAAGTTCTGGGACTGTGTCAGGACCTCTTACTAGTGGAATGTACCCAGGAAACCTCCATAGGTAGGCATTCAAAAGGCATTCTACTTGAATGCCCAAACCACCTCAACTGATTCCTTTTGATTTAGAGGATGAGTATCTAGACAATAGATACTTTAAGATAGATACTTTAGATATATAGATACTTTTACTCTAGATACTTTAACTTTACCATCTGATGCAAAGACTCACCCTAGCCTGCAGGAGGCATTCCACTTGTTTCTGGTCAAGAACAATGGCCCCAGACTTAGAGAAACTACCTCTCTTATCACAGCTGTTTAACTCTCAACTCTCACAGATAGAACATGTTTTGTAGAAAAAAAGAAACATACTGTTGCTATAATCTTGGCATTAAAATAAATTTATTTTTGTATTAATATTGTTTGACTTCCAGCACTAACTCAGCAGAAACAGTGTTCCATTTTCAGAAAGACTCAAGACAGGGTGCATGTACCGCAGCATCCAATCAGATTTAAACAGCCCATCACTTTTTGGCACACTCTCACAGCATTGTTAACTTTAGGAAATGAAGTGTGCATTAAGGCATGGAGTAGAACTCATCTCAATTGTGTTGACTTTGTATGCCACGCATCAATATGTGACAGCTGTCCCCTTCTATCATTTTCATTATCATTTTCAGTTCAGTGTTGCGGGTAATTATTTTAAACCAAATGTAAAGTTGCTGTGCATCGTCTTTGATCTTCCCTTGGTATTATACCTATTCGTTGTTAATTTCTGCATTTGGGTGTTCACATAGACCAAATGTCATTACTTCCAAATGTCATTACTCAATACTCCATACATTTTAGACTTTTATGGTCTTTGGTTTTGGTAATGATTTATTATTCACAAGAGCCAACACTGCCCCTTTTTATTCACCATACCTCCCTGTTTTACCCAATTATTTGGTAAAGCAGAAAATTACATATGTAGTTTATTGTTTAGTGTGTCCCTAAAATAAGTTTGAGGTGAAATCAGGCATTGTAACATTAGTTTTGCTGCAATATGTTCCAATCTAAAAAAAACAGTTTGTGAACTAAATTTTCCAGCATTATCACCAATCTACGTTATCCTTACCTTGTGATCCAATTCATGACAAGATTGATTAGCCTAGACTGAAGTACTTTTATATGTTGCTGCCATAAAAGTCAAAACTACCTTATTTTTCCTTAAAAATAATACAGTTAGTTACAGGTATTTCAAACATTCGATATGTTTACAATGTTAGATTTTGAAAAAGAAATATATGGGTTCATAAATTTGCATTCCATTGTTCTGGGTGGAGTGGGAGTTGCATTTTTTTTTACAAGTATGCACTCCTAGTGTTTTTGGAAAAGGGTTGTAGGTCAGAATCATACACATCAAGAAAGCAAAATGCAACTCAGATTGCGATTACCTTTTGTTTGTATTCTTTACCAAAGGTCTCACTTGCAAGACCTGAAGGACGTGACACACAACATCCACTATGAGACTTACCGTGTACGACGACTCAACGAGAGTAACATGAACTTCAGTGAGCTTTCTGTCCACTTGGTCACTGGAGAACAGAAATGGCAAATGTGAAACGGAGAGCCAGCTCTGATCCTTCCTGCTGCATCACCTTAGCAGTGCTGCTGTTCATCATCCAGTAACAGAGCAAGATGGGAGAAGTGCCATGACAGATTTCAGATGGAGAGATTGTTTTTTATTTTGCATGTAAGAGGACCAAGTACATGGTTGTTTTGTCAAAGCAATATTTTCTGTACTTTTTTTTTTTTTTTTTTTTCAAAAAATACAAGAAATGCATTGCGATTTCATGTATAAACTGTGGGGGTCACACATATGTCCTGGAAGAATGATGAAATATAGAAATCTGGGGATCAAACAGGACAGAATCATGTGAAAAATTAAAGCCAGGAAAGAAGGAAGGAATATAACCCCCAATTTACACTGCATCTGTCTCCACTTCAGTCCGCTCAGGTCCGGCCTCTGCAGTAAATACGCACTCATTATACAGGGGCAACGGTAGGAGTGGTTATGTCGTGGTCGTCCCGTGACCAGTGGGTTGCTGATTCGATCCCTCGTCCCATCCTTCTCAGTCATTGTGTCCTTGGGCAAGACCCGCCTTGCCTGCTGGTGGTGGCGCCAGTGCATGGCTCGCCTCTGCTAACCCCCAGGGCAGCTGTGGCTATAATCAGCATCATCAGTGTGTGGATGTGTGTGTGAATGGTTGGATGACTGTAGTGTAAAGCGCTTTGGAGTCTGTAGGGACTTGATAAAGCTCTATGTAAGTACAAGCCATTTACCATTATATTCAAAGAGTATTTACACTGCGTCCACACGGATGCGGCGAGCGGACCAGCAAAATTTGACTCGATTCTATTTCTGACAGATTTCAGAGCAAAGCTGCAGTAAATATTCAAAAATCACGTTGCTACAGGAAATGGAATGAAAACAATTAAATTTAAACAGGAGTTAATTTGTTACATTGCTGCCATCTTCCATTGTTACAAATGGAACCTCTACTATGCCTTTCAAAACATGCATCTATTTTTTTTTCTGCCAGTTCACAAACATTTTATTCTTAAAACTATTACCGGTAGCAATAAAATTCGCAGTGTATCGAAGCGGTGCGGAGACGGACCGGAGACGGATGCAGTGTAAATTGGGGGTGATGCTTAAGCTTTATCATCCATATATTCATATGGGTGGTATGGTCACTTTGTTGCATTGTTACAATGTCCAAACATAAGTCAGACTATGCTAAGGTCTGATGTTGTAGCATGTAAAAGTGGGTAATTATTCATTAGTTGAAACCTGCTGCTGTGCCAAGAGCTCATTTGTTTTTTCTCACTTTGTTTCTTTTTGTTTTTAAGATGATTTACCTTGACCTTTACCTTGTGACCTTGATTCTGTTAACTGAGTAAATGTGATTTGGAATTTTTCTTTGAAAAGAGGGCTACCAATATTCAGAAATTAATATTAGCCAAAAATTACTATAGTGGTAAAAAAAAAGGTAAATGTTTAAACATGTTCTTTTGTTAGAGTATTTCATACATTTTAGCGTGTATTACTATCTTAGTGATCCAGAACTTTCTGTTCACACTTGATGGAACTAAAAACTGACACTGACAATGTATTGAAAGTATTTAGCTCACATAAATTTGTTAAAATAAACCTTTAAAATTTTGAGTCCACATTAAAGTGCCAAAATGATTGAAGTGAATGGTTTTCTTTTTTGTCAGTTTTAAAACAGTTTTACCCAAACATTTTAAAATGTATTAATTTGAATTGCTGAATGCACTCCTTATCAGTTATGGACTTACATTTTACAAAAACTTGCTTGGTGCACCATCCTGTGGATAAAGGAGCAGAAATTGCAACTGCATCTTGTTCCAAGGACCCACAAATAGAATATTTGGTCACAAGCTTATTTCATTAGGAAATTTTATTTCACCATGTGCATTTGCCTAAACAGAATGGTTGTAGTAAGAACAAGACTAACTTAAAAAAAAATTGTTTAGAAAAATATATGCATATAAAACCAAGATTTCTGACTGTGTTTCAGATTTTTACACTGAACAAAAATATAAATGCCCCATGTCAAATTTAAGAGTTTTATGAACATTTGGGTTACGCAATATATAGAGAATTTTGAAATATATTTTAAATAATTTCTGATCTCCATATCTAGTTGGATAACATTGTGGTATGGCCATTTGTTGCAAATTGACTGTCCTTTGAACATAATAAGTGTCAGGAATTAGATTTTTCAATATCTTGTGTCCGCCAGCTGCGTCTCTCTGGGCAACACATCTTCTTCGCATGGAGTTGATCAGATTGTCTATGGTGGCCTGTGAAATGTTATCCCATTCCTTCTGGAGTGCCACGCAGAGCTGACCCACATTGCCTGGAACTGGAACACAATCACGGACACGCCTATCCAAAACATCCCAAAGATACTCTTCGATGAAGTGCAATGGTGTTCGAAGTCCGTATGTGGCCTGACCACACCATAACGCCAACATTGCAATATTTGCATCTGCAAACCATTCACCAATGTGTCACCAGACATGCATCTGGCATCCATCTGCAAGATACAAGTGGAACCTGGATTCATCTGTGAACACCACCCTTCTCTAGCATGCCAAGGGCATTCGCCCATGCAAGTCGGTTCCTACGCCAAACAGCAGTCAGACCTAGACCACGGTGAGGGCACAGAGCATGCAAGTTGGCTTCTCGAAGGTGGTTACAGACAGTCTTGAGGTGTAATGCGCCAATACTCTCATCAGTTGTGTGTGTCGCTGGTCTTAACCGATCCCGCAGATGGACGAGCCGGATGTGGCCATCTTGTGCTGGAGTGGTTACATGTGGCCAATGAGGGTAAGGTCGATTTGCAACAGTGCCAGTCTGTTGGAAATTAACTCTTAAATAGCCTATGGTCTGATAAAGGACATTGAGCCGTGCAGCAAACGGCTCTGGTGGACATCCCTGCATCCAACATGCCAAAGGCACGCTTCCGCATAATTTGCGACATCTGAGGCATTATGACTTGTGACAAAATTTGACATTTTTGGGTGGCTGTAGTCCAAGGATTGTCCAGCTGTTGCTCATTTTGTCTGACCATCCACTGGACATGCCACACCCATGCACTGAGTAAAAAAAAACAACTCACTGAGTAATGCTCACTGACAGCAAGTTGGATTAAAAATCATACACAAAACAAGTGAAATATTATTTTTTTTACGTTTATATTTTCGTTCAGTGTATATACATTTCTTGATGAAAATGCATGTCTAAGGAAAAAGAAAAAGAAAATATATACAATAAATAAAAATGTTTTATTTTCAATTATGACAGGATCGGTCCTCCACAATGGTGGTCTTGTGGTGTATGCCTTGTATGGGATTAGTTTTGTGCCCCCCAAAAATTAACAGCTTGAGAAAAAAATACATTTGAAAAGTCGTTTCAAAAGCAAAACTTACAAACCTTGATAAAAATCTTACATCAATACTGTAAAGTTTTTGTTTTGTCTTTGTTAGACAGAATAAATTTTAGTTGTCACTGTTTCATTCTCGCTGATCAGAGTTTTGCTCTCACTACCAGCTTTGCTGTTTTGCTCCTGACACTCTCCTTTAAGCTCCTTGACTTTTTGTTTGCAATTCTGGCTCAAACATCTCTGGGGGTCATCTGAGAAGTCTTATCCCATTGGACACACATAAGTGACCAAGAAGAAGTTGCGCAGCTACCCGAGCTCTATTGACGCTGACGTGCTGTGGGGCTGCCATCTTGGCGAGGTCTGCCGCTCCACCCGATGTGATAGGTTTGGCACATATATATATATCAGTGGCGGGCCGTGCATTTAACATCTAGGCCTTCAGTAGTGCTCCGTCTAAATCAAGCCAACCC
>JAVKLF010000021.1:16785684-16824733 GCA_034783495.1 Millerichthys robustus
ACTTATCCAATAGGAGGCTTGTACCTATTTGCTTAGTTAAATCCAGGTGGCGACTTTTATTTTGGCCAGGCAGTGTAGTAATAATAATTATAACCTTGCTACAACCTGACGGGCTGGTCTGAGTATTTCAGAAACTGCTGATCTACTGGGATTTTCATGCACAACCATCTCTAAGGTTTACAGAGAATGGTCCAAAAATAAGAAAATATCCAGTGAGTGGGAGCTCTGTGGTAGCACAGAGAGCAGAGAGCTTTGTTGATGTCAGAGGAAAATGGCCAGACTGGTTAGAGCTAATAGAAAGGCAACAATAACTATAACTTGTTACAACCAAGGTATGCAGAAGAGCATCACTGAAGGATCAACACGTTGAACCTTGAGGCGGGCCTACAGCAGCAGAAAACTTCAGAGTGCCACTCCTGTCAGCTAAGGACAGGAAACTGAGGCTACAATTTGCACAGGCTCACCAAAATTGGATGATTGAAGATTGGAAAAACTCTCTCCGTCTGTTTCTCTCTCTCTGTCTCTTGCTATCTCTCTCTCTCTGTTTGTTTGTGTGTGCATATATATATTATATACACTGAACAAAAATATAAATGCCCCATGTCAAATATAGAAGTTATATGAGCATTTGGATTATGCAATGTATAGAGAAACTCAAAATATATTTTCAGTAATTACTGATCTTCATATCACTCATCAGCTGTGTGTGTCGCTGGTCTTAGCCGATCCCGGATGTGGCCATCTTGTGCTGGAGTGGTCACATGGCTGACGAGGATGAGGTCGATTTGCAGTTGTGCCAATTTGACATTTTGCATTTTGGGGTAGTCTTTTATTGTCCCCTGTTCAAGGATTGTCCACCTGTTGCTCATTTTGTTTGATCACCCACTGGACATGTCCCACCCATGCACTGAGTAAACAACAACTCACGCACAGCAAGTTGGATTCAAAATTATACGCATATCAAGAGAAACATTACTTTTGTACAATAAAATGTCAGCAAATGCTTATGTACAATTGTGAATGCCACATGGCAACAATATTTGACATGGGGCATTTTTTTTCTTCTTTTTTTCAGTGTATAAAGCTTTAACTTAATGTGTTACTTGACCTTAAACTAATACCAGTCCTCATAATCAGATTTAGATTCAAGACGTTTTTTTAAGCTACAAAGGACCTCGTATGTTCAGTGTCTAGATTTGAGATGATATTCTTGTTTCTTGGCACTATTTAAATAAACCAATTGGATTTAATTGAATCAATCATCTGACTGATTTAGGGTAAATTTCCATGTTTATGTTCTTTAGGTGGATATGAAGTTGATCAAGGTGTCGGTGATACTACGTTTGGTTGGAAGTCGTTGGGGGAAGAGTTGAGGCCCAATGACGTGACAACGGATTTGACTTCTTTTCAGCATGGAATTCGTGCTTTATCTTCTAAGGAAATGAGGAAATCGCAGGGTAAGCTACTCTGACCAAAATGTCCTGCTTTGTAAACTACAGTTTGACATTGACAATTACTGATCTTAGACTGAAAGTCTTTGCAAGGTTTAGATGAAAAACATCCATTTCAAAGCCAAACTAGTTTTTTTTTAATTTACTTAGCAATAAGCATTTTTATTGCATAGCATTCAAGTGCTGGTGTGACTAACAAAACAATTTATCACAATAGCATTTTCATAAAACTTTTAATTAGATGCAAACTCAATATTCTTTACAGTGAAACATAAAAATTACAAATTTAATGTAAAAACATAGGCTTAATGAACAATGGTACAGCCAACAGAAAATGATTACCTAGAGAAAATGCAGTGCAAGTTTTTAATGATTTAAAATGGGGCGAACTGGGCAGTCGCCAGTCTCCAAAAAATACATATGGGAATTAGTCAAAACATTGTCTTTTAATGTTATTTTTCTCTGAATTTTATGTATCCACTTTTATTTTTATTTAAAAAATGCTTCACCTGTTCTGTCTGGCATATGTGCATTCAGTGAGATTAAACTGAAAACTTTTCTAATGCCTTGACAGGTTTACTCTACAGCAAGGCAGTTTGTTTTAAAAGAAAGCATACTGAGGAGGTAAAGAGGACAAAATGTGGTTATTAATTGTTGCTGTCTGTGGCTTAAGTGTTTTAAATACAAACGTAATACTTTAGTGATTAAGCACTAATTTACAAAATGCAGCTTTATATTTATTATTTTCCTCCAGCTGCGGCTCCTGAAAGCAGGGATGTGAGCTCTGAAAGCCATGCAGGAGGAAACTGCAACAGGCAGTTTTTAGTGATAATGGTAATAAATTTAAAACAAGTACCGTATTTTCCAGACTGTAAGTTACACTTTTTTCATAGTTTGGCTGGGGGTGTGACTTATATGTGAAATTATTAACACATTATGTAATTTCACGTTCCTCATTTTGACTTTTGACACTGACAAGCACAAGAGGGCGCTCTAGGCTTGTGTACTGAAAAGGAAACAGTGCTTTTTTCTACCTCAGGAGTTGTTTAAAAGTGACACAGAGGATGAATAATTTAATGGTTGTAGTGATTTGGGGTGAAATTGATGGTTTGGTAAATGTGTTCTTTATGCTATAGTTATCTGAATAACCGTTAATATGTTACGGTAACATACCAGACACGTACTCAGTTCGTTGTCTGTGTCATGTTGCTGAATGTATTACATTACATTGTAGCACACTGTATTTGGCCTGTGGTTCTTTTTCATTTTAAATTGCCTTTCAAGATGAAATGTCTGTTTTTGATCTTGGATTTTATCAAATAACTTTCCCTAAAAATTGCGATTTGCAGTCCAGTGCGACATATAATTTTTTTTCTTACTTATTATGCTGTTGTTTGTTTTGTTGTTGCGACTTATACGCCAGTGTGACTTATAGTCCAGAAAAATGCAGTACGAAAGCTGAAAGGTCTGATTGTGAAAGTCACTGTGTTATATCAGAGAACTTATTGACTTCATTGTTAATCTGTAAAAGAACTCCGTCTGATCCATTAAAACTAAATGCTATTTTATTATATTTAGCTTTTGTCTGGTAAATGTCTTAAAAAGTAAACTATCATGTCCAAAGGACAACTCAGATTTGTATTATTGTTTATTTTTTGAAATTACATTTTCTGCTAAGCCTAATCCCAAAATGATGATGTTGTCCATATTTTAAATTTAGAGCAATTAAGAAGATATTTTAAGTAACAGTTGTTCTTTTTTATTAGTTCATTATCCAGCTGCCACTAACTCATGTTTTTTTTAAAGCAAATTTTTGTCTTAAAAGTTTTACATTTATGTTTTTTAATTCACAATCAGATTGTATTACAACATGCTTGAATTTGAATTGTACTGTAAGAATACGTGTTTTGATCCTTGCGTGGGAAGCAAGCTACCGGAGACAGAGTCATCATAGATTGAACAATTATTCACAACATTGCAAAGTTATTCTGCATTCCAGCTGGGCCAAATCAACTTCCCTCCGCGGCTGTGGCTGTTTGGCATTGAAACAAAGCTACCCCAAGCTTTTATATCCTCCTTCCCAGGGTCGAGCCATGCCTCCAAGGGTTGTACCAGGAAGTAACCAGAAACACATCATATACAATCAATTTATTATAAAACAAAACTTTCTGACACTAGAAAGTTTTGTTTTATAATGTAACATTTTGACACTAGAAAACTGCAAGATATTATATCATGTAAAAAATTTGTGCAAAAAAATTAAATTCTCTTCCGTATTGTAATTTACAGGTCAAATCTCTTGCTAGGGAAAGTTGAGCTTCCTAATTGAATATATTGCCCGTAAAAATCTCCTGCCAATGGTTCATTTATTAATTCAAGTCAATATTTTGTAGCATTTTGCACTAATCACACCTGTAATGTGCTTCCTAAATTTGTAAGATAAATTAAACCAAAATCAATAGAAAATGAGAACTGGAAATGAAACTGTTAAGATAAAACAAATACAGTAAAGTTCATGTCCTTTTGTTCAACCAGTATAAAATGCCAGTATAAAAAGTAAACAGATGTGCTTTGGGTGGCTGTGGATGAGTGGTTATGCGAGTCGTCTTCTGATCACAGAGTTGGCGGTTCAATTCCATTGCTATTCGGCCATATGTCAAAGTGTCCCTGGGCAAGACACTGAACCCCCACAGCCCCTGATGTGTGTTCTATCGGTCTATGAATGTGATTTAAGCACTGACTAATCCATAGAATGACTTCTATAGATTAGCTTTGTAGAGATGCAGTAGAGTGCTGTGTGAATGGGTAAATGAGGACACAGATTGTAGTGTAAAGCGCTTTGAGTATCCTGGTTGGAAAGAAAGGTGCTATATAAGTACAGTCCATTTACCATTTAGGAAAAGACTTAAAACGTCTAAGAGTCTTGAAGGATGCAATATGTAAATGCAGACAATTGGGGCCAGAACTGAAAATATTACCTCTAGTTCTTAGCCTGGATTTAGGGGTGGTTCAAAATTGTTTTTTTAAATTATTTGGCTGAAGCATGAGACTATAAGATTTCTGAGTGCCATGGAGGTGTACTATTCTGACTTTTAAAACCAATCAAAAAATCTTGAACTGGAAATGGAACAAGTGCAGGGAGAACAGTATGGGTATAATGTGGTCCTGGGATTTATTTGCTGTCAGAACGCTGGTTGTGGTGTTCTGAACAGCCTGCAAGCGCTGGAGAGATTTTTGACTAAGACTGACATATAGCAAGTTACAGTAACTGAGGCAGGATGTGATAAAAGTATAGATTACTCTTTAAAACTAATTTGTTGCACAACCACAACTCAGCATTTATACTGTACTTTCAGTGAAAATACTGAATCACTTTGCAAATTTTCTCTCTTCCATTTATTGATTAATTGCTTGTGCAACAATCAATGCACAATTGTGGTTATTAGTTGTACATTTCTAAAAATATTTACTTTACTGCAATGACAAGTAAGATCAAACTGTAGTGAAACACTAAAGATAAATCTTTCGACCCTATACTGGTTCAGTGAATGAGTGTGTGTTTCGCTGTGGTTGTTGCAGACAGAGGGATGGCTCACTCAGAGGAGTCTCGACTGGCAAATCTCCTGCGTCGAGTCTCCAGGGAGGATGATCGGGACCGGAGGCTGGCCACCCTTAAACAACTGAAGGATTTTATTAGCCATGGTGAAAGCAAAGTGGTCAGTCACATCCTATTTACAATATGCCTGTGCAAATTCTCAGTTATTTGGACCATCGCAACTGAGGCAATTGTCCGGTTGCCTCTAAGTCTTCCAGCTGCTTATTCACAATGTTGTCATCTACCTTCACTTCTGTCTTTTTTTCAGTGTGTTGTCATTTGTTTGTGTATCTGTTACCAAAATATCTCAATCTGCTGGACAATATTTTTTAATCATCTCTTCAGTAATAAACAAAACATTTTAAAACAAAAGTCAGCAACAACTTAAAAACAATCCCACCCTGGTGCCTACACTTATTAGACAAGTGAGAGTACAAAAATATGATTTAAATCAAAATAATTGAAATAAATTAAAAACAAATAAGAAAAATCCCATTGCATCTCAGTCCAGAACAATCTGACATCTTGCACCTATGACATAAGACAGAAATGGACCCCAGGTTATTTCAGATGATTCAGCCCTGACAGCAAAAGTCAGACTAATCTTTTTCCTTTTTGAAATAAATTAAAGACATGGGTAATCCAGTTCATATTGATAGGTGGAGCTGCTGATTTTCAGTTTACAAGTATTAGCTTCCTGGCTAGATGTGTCATGAATTCAATTAGGTCCTTTTTAGCAGGAGAAAAATAGAGTAAAGTACAACACCCCCCCCCCCCATGTTTTTTACACCTAACCAATCTCTTGTAGAATCATTTTTGTCCAATAAACATTGAGGGAAAATATGATTCCTAGCTAACATTCCAACATTGTGCTTGCAGGCCAAAATGTCATTTAAATTGAACTCATATTTCTTTACTGGCAGCAACTATCACGTTTTTTGTGTAACTAGAAGTAAAAGAATTTTAAGACGTACAATGCTATTGGATGAACAGGAGAAGATTTATCTTAAGATAACTTATTGTTTTTAAACAGATGTACAAAACGTGAATTAAATATCTTGAATGAATGGAAAAACTTCACTTTAGCCATGCCATGGCTTATACCAAACACATTCAGTACTGCAGCAGGGCAGAACATGACAAGTCAGATAAGAGTCAAAGACAGGGTCAACTTCAAATCCACACTGTCCTTAGTTCTGTCAGCTTTATCAGGATGGGACTAAAGCATTGGACTGAGGTTTTGTTGTAATGGCAAATAAAAGCACTTAATGTATTTTAGAATTATATAAGCAAAAGTATAAGTAGTAATTTATGACCGTTGCCTTTCTTTGAACCTACTAGAGTTTACAAACTATGGTTTAATTTGACATAAAATGTTTTAAAAAGATTTGGTACAACCAATATTTCACTGTCAAAGGAGGATGTAAGGCTTTTTAACAGCTTGCACTTTGTTTCAAACAGACCCTTGTCAAACAACTGGACACCATCCTCGGTACTTTGAATGACATTTTGAATGAGAGGTAAGGATAATCTGTGAAGTATATGCTTGTGAAAGAGTGACATTATGCTTCATATCTTACTGAATCATCTTGGGGTGCTTTCCTCAGTATAGACCAGTAAAGCTGGTTAAATGAACAGTAAAGGAGTCTATTTAGAGGAGTTTAAAGTACACAAAATGGGAATTTCAGAAACAGGATTAGCAACGTAGAACAGGAAGTTTATCTAAAAGTAACAGAACATTATTATTAATTTTAGGTCTGAAAAAGTATGAAAATTTTAAAAGAAAAATATGTTTGAACTCTGGTTTGTCGTGGTCTTTTTATTTTGTTATCCTCTAGTACAGATGAACTACTCTGAAGACTGTAAACTGAAGGTCTACACAAAAAATACAGCTTTTCTCAGACTCTGAGATCTAAAGGGGTTCAAATTCAATTCAAATTAAAAATGACCTTTTTCATCCCCGAGGGGATAAAGTGAACCCTCGTTTATTGTGGGGGTTACTTTTCAAAAAGAACCCGCGACAGGCGTAATCCACGAAGTGGTCCAATGTATTTTTTTTTTAAAAATTTTTTTTACAAGAGATCAAAACCTGTTTTCAGTCCTAAGCGTTTGTTTAAGAAATAAAATAGGAACGCTTTCTTACACTTTCTCTTAAATAATTATGATAGATTTTAGAAATACTGTAAAATAATTTTAGTAATTAACCTACGCGGTTGGACACGTTGACGTATGCGTATTTCACAGTTCCTCTGACCGTGCGTCGTTGTGCTGACTCCGCTCCGCTGTAGCGTCTTTTTTTAAGGCCGTGGTTCAGGTGTCTTTTTCTGAGAGGAGGATATAGTTATAGGTAGTTGTTGTGGTTTTTTTCTCTTCTGGGCAAGAATATTTTTATGAACAGACATGCCACCTTCGATGATATTAAAGAACTGTATTGTAATGTGGTTTTAGGTCAGGACGCAGAACACAATGTGAGTTCATACACTGTAAAAACAAACAAACAAACAAACAAACAACAAACAAAACAAAAAAACAAAACAGAAAAACTGCACAAAAAAATCAGCGAAACAGCGAGGCCGCAAAAGGTGAAGCGCGTTATAGCCAGGGTTCCATATTATGTGGCCTCTAGAGCCCTCTAGTGGTTGAAATAGGTAAGTGCAGTGGCAGAGTATACCACATGTCCAATACATACTCTTCAAGGGTCCGTTGTCATATTGCAGCCTAGTGCAAAACACTGTTACAGGCATGCAAAGAAATCAAACATATGCAAATATGCAGAGCAAAACCTATTTTAGCATAAACTGCAGCGCTACAGTGGACAATGAACTTACATTTTAGTCATGAATGCACATGGGCTGGCTGCTTTTACCATTAACCTGCAAAATGGGCTTAAGAGGAAGTGATGTCACAGACTGTACCACTAAAACGAGCGCAGGAAATGTTTCAAATAAAACTACAATTAAACTAAGCACACATAAAACACTTTCTGACAAGTATCCGGATTCATCTCAATAATCTAGGTAGAAAAACCAGAAAGGTTGTATAAGTCCCCTGGACAACTTCTTCTTTGTTGAAATGTTTTATCTCCTCCTTTAGTCTCTTGGAGACTTCTTCTGTCAGTTGAGTTAAGCTGCATTTATCTGTAACTCCTCAGACTGAAGAAGTCTCTTGGTAGAAGAGACGAAACGTTTCAACAAAGAACCCGTTCAGAGGACCTACTTTTTGATTAAAAGTTTTTTAGTTTCAGCAACTCAAATTCATTCCACACAGTGAGATATATTTCAAGCATTTATTTTAGTTTAAATTTAGTTTCACTTTTTGAGTTGAATTATTTGATTAAGTAACTATTCCTATTTACTGAGATGCAGCTGTACACGGCACCTAAAATTTTAATTGGTTTCGTTGATTTGCTTATGCTCAGTTCCTTGGATCTGCACAGTTGTTGCCACTTTAATACAAGTTTTTCTGAGAGCCACTAGTCAGCTCTGGAAGTTTTCTAGTTTTCCAGTTTTCTACAGAAAGTGGTTAAAAACACTGTTAATGTAATAGTGACAGCCGATTGTGTTTTGCACACTCTGTGTGACATACTTTTTGCTGTTTTCATTTGTAGCAGTAAGCTGCTGTGGGAGTTACGTCAGGAGGCAGCAGCCTGCTTAGGTCTGCTCTGCACCGTGCTCAGCTATGAGGCTGAACGCATTTTCAAGTGGCTTTTTCTTAAGTTCAGTTCAAGTGGTCGAGATGAGGTCAAACTGCTGTACCTCATGGCTGTGCAGCAAGCTTTGGAGGCTGCTGGAGAAAGAAAGGCTTTCTCTCATATCATGCAGGTAATTGCATCAGTCTGTCTTCCAAATGTTTGTAAAGAAGAAGCTAAAGATTCCTAGTTGTGGCGCACTACTGAGTCCCATTTCATCAGCTCTGACATGTTAGTTTTAAATTGAGCCAATTCCGATTGTTCTTAATAAACTGTTTTTACCAAAATACAATATATAAGCATTTTAAAACATTAGTCTTCTTTCTCTTAACAACCATTAATTAAACAAATTAGGAGTAGAAGACAAGTCACACATGTAATAGGGCTGCATGGTATTGGGAAAATGACTGCGATTTTTTTTACCTCCTTGCAATGTATATTGCAGTATGAAAATAAATTTTCAGGACATCAGCAGATGACTTAAAATAACACTAAGTTATGCTGCCATCTTGTTGACGATGAACCTGCACTGACCTTAACCGTTTATGTGCATGTTTCAAGCATGTTATTTTGTCTGTATTTGGGAGTTATTCTTGTTATCTTTTACTGTGCTGGGACCTGAGTACACATTTCCTTCTTTCATGTGCAAATATAAATTGCATCTTAAAAAAAAAAACTAACGCGTGTCGATTTTGGTGTTGGGTTTTATCACACTTTAACATAACATCATTTTATGTATTTCCTCCAGTTCTCTGCAAATTGGCTCAACTTTTTTGTTTTCATCAAGATCCTTATTTTCTTCCTTCACAGCTTGAAAATTTACTGACAGCACTTCTCCAAAAAATGTTGCCTTTATTGTCCCAGAAATTTCACAACAAAATAAAAGTTTTCTTTTTCTAATACTAAGCTGTCCGCTTACACCGGCAAAAGCAACCCGTCAAAATACAAGCTGTAACACAAATGTGAAGTGCATTAACTTATGGTTTGCATGTTCAATTAATTTGCCCAGTTCCTGCAATGTGACTATTGTGCACACGTACATTGCGATGACGATGCTCAAATGATATATTGTGCAGCCCTACCATGTAATATGTTGGCTTTCAATTTTTGTACCTTTCTTGTTGAATTGTACTTGGTTTTTAACATTAGTTGCATTCTAAACATATTTTCATAAGCTGAACTCAGTGTATTTTGCATTTTAGCTGGTAATGGGAAACCTGCAATCTATTTTGGAAAATGTGGACACACCAGAATTGCTTTGTCAGAGTGTGAAGTGCATTCTGCAGGTGGCTCGCTGCTTTCCCCATGTCTTCAGCACCAATTTCAGAGTAAGCATTTCATCAATCAGTGTTTTATGTGTAAGACATGAAAACCATCTAAAATCAGTTACCATCGTTGCAAGGGCTGATCTCTCTTATGTCCCTTTCCTCCAAAGGACACAGTGGACATTTTGGTGGGCTGGCATATTGACCACACACAGAAGCAGTCACTCACTCAGCAAGTTTCAGGTCAGTATTAATTATTATTGACAATATGGGGGTTTAATTCACACCTTGCATTAATTATGTACCCCAACATGTTTTGTGATTGAATGGCACACATCCATGGCACAGAGGGCTGTCAAACTGAGAAACAAACTGCAAATTTTCTGATGATTTTGTAATATTGACAACACATTCTTGACGACGATGTATTTTCGCTGTCCTTCCAGTTTTTAATGTGTTAGATAGTTCTCACCCAATGTAAATAGTTTGAGCAATCTCCTTTGGGTTTTTTTTCCCTGCTTGATGCCAATTATTTGACCCTTTGATCTCAAGAAAAATCTATTTTAATTATATTGTACTTTATACAAATGTTCTCAGTCAGCCATCTTGTAGACTGCTTGTGCTTTCCAAGGTACTGAGTGGAACTTTCTTGTTCTCATCCTCTTCCTTGTTGTCAGACTTTGCAAGAGAGTCATTTGCAGCGTATTTAAGATTCAGGGATTAAAGCAGAAGAAACATTTTCACTAAATTTTCTTCTACACCTAGAGGTTACCCGAGCATTACCACCACCACCCAATACCACACATTTGAGAGATTTTTTTTCTGCATTATTATCACCAAGAATTGATTTCTTAATGCCAATGAGATCCAAACAGTTTTACTTTCACAAGTGGAGCATTCCTCTCGATATGTATGTAAAAAAATCTTTATTAGACATTTATTTTGGGATTTTCTGATTCAATGGACACAGAAAAGAAAAAGAAAGGAAGACATAAACATAAGACAAAACAGTAAAAGACAGAAATAGAGAGGTGGAAAAATAAACTGACATCCTTGTAGTCTGCTTCTGCACCTGCAGAGAGAGATTAAAAAGAAAAACAGCAAAACCAAACAAACAGGGTATAAACAACCAACACATACTAAAAAATTAAACTGTTATATTTAACACAAGATGTATTTAGTGGCGTCTAAAGTTAACTATAGAGTCAAACTGTAAAGAAATGTATCTATAAGCACCTGGAGCCAAGCACCTGTGGGTGTTTGAAAGTATGCTTGTGTAAAAGGTTTGTCCATTAGAGAAATGTTCAGTAGTGTTCGTGAGGAGCCAAAGATCCACCCCATAGGACGCCAAGGCAGATGCCAAAGAGACCTGAACCCAGGACCTCCAGAAGGCTCCCCAAGGGCGCAGGAGCCCAAGAAGTACCAACAAAGGGGAAAAGGTTTTCACTTTAGTCGTATAACTGTGTACATGACCTTAGTAAACGCAGTATAGTGTTCTCTAATGAAGCATAGATTTGGTAAGAGGAATTAATTTTTTTACCATTTAGTGTGTCGAGGCGGATTATGATCTGTAAACAACCCCGATGTTAGCCCCGCCACTTAAATAAACATCAAAATGTTTTAGGGCCAAGATCAAAGCAAACATCTCCTTCTCAATCACAGAGTAGTTCACTTGATGCTTATTGAACTTCTTTAAAAAATAACTCACCGGCCTGCCAATACCCAGATCATCAGTCTGTGTAAGGACAGCTCCAGCACGCACGTGACTGGCGTCCACTTAAAGCTGGAACGGATGTTTAAGACGTGGTGCAGCCAATACAACCACTACTTGAAATACTGGCTCACCCACAATATCAGCATGTGGTGACCATTTCCTCACCAACAAGTCCCGCAGGAAGTATCCACATGCACAGTCCATTACTTCACTCAGCGGGTGCACCTGATTAAAAAAATTCTTCAGGGACACATCGGCCTGCTGCTATAACATCTAACAAGGTTATGTGAAATGCATGAATTCGTACTAAAACTATAAATTATTCGACAAGCCCATCCAACGACACAGTATCCGCCCACAAATGCGTTCCAGCTAAACCGGAAACTCCATCGATTGGCAAACCAGGACACACAGCTAATTGTGCGACACCAGTAAGTAGTTCGCACTCGAGAGAGACACTTTATGTAATGGAACAAACATCACATTTAATCCCATTCCCCAAATCGGAACACAGGCACTCAGACTCGACTGAGAACGGCAACACGTTAGCCCTAATGAAAGAGTCAAACTCCCCAGTGTCTCCCAGAATCTTTACTCGAACCTTTTCCTTGCTATTTGGCAGCGACATATACCCCTCACGAATGAAAAGCAAATATGAGACACCTACTTCAGAAGTCGCGTCCTTTGCATGATTTCGCACTGGCGCCGCCAAACCAACTCCTTTAGGAGCGGCTGGAAACTTTTTTGTTTCAGTCTTGAGCTGATGACAATCTGCTTTAATGTGTCCACAATGTTCCAGTGACAGTAGTGACAAATCCGACCATCCTGCACAACTGGACTTATGAACCTTCTCACCTCACTTTGTTCAGTGACGCCACCCACCCGATCAATGCGGCTCATGTTTCGCCCTAAAAATTGTTTGAAACCTGCATGATCTGAAAAATTCTTATGAGTCAGCACATAATCATCTGCCAACACTGCAGCCTCTTACACGTTCTTAGCTTTCTGCTCATTAATGTAAGTTGCAATGCTTTCCGGTAAACCATTTTAAAATTCCTCCAACAAAATCAGATCGCGAAGCTGATCAAAGTTTTTTACATTTTGTGCAGCGCACCACCGATCAAATAAGGCAGATTTAACACGCCCAAATTCAGTGTAACTTTGATTGTCCGCTTTTTTAAAGTGGCAAACTTTTTGTCTATATGCTTCAGGCACAAGCTCATAGGCTTTTTCAACCGCATTCTTCACCTTATCATAATTTAAACTGTCATCAGGTGACAGAGTGGCATAAGCTTCCTGTGTTTTACCGGTCAATACACACTGCAAAAACAGCGGCCAAACCTCCTTAGGCCACCTCGGTGTCTTAGCCACATGTTCAAACAAGACAAAATATTTATCCATGTCTAACTCCGTAAACGGTGGAATCAAGCGAATGCATTTGTTTATGTCAAACTCTGCTCCCTCAGAACTGCTGTACTGATCAACAGATACGTGCGCCGGGTCGCGCCTCGCAGCTGCCTTTAATTACAACCTGCGCATTTCAACTTGATGCTGCAGCTCTTTCTCTCTTCACACCGCCTAAAGAAGCTTGTAGCTCTTAGATGTGTACACTCTGTAATTAATTGATTTAATGTCACGCATTTTGAAATTATTTGATTTTAAATATTTATTAAAGCATTTTTTTCTATTAATATGATTCTAATCATGTGTTTATGATGCATGTGTGTATGTCAAGAATTAGTGACTTTTACTACCTTTAATTTTATTTATTTATTTTTTAAGTAGTTTGTAGAGACAGGACAATAGTTCTGCGATTGGAATGTTGCCAATGTTTCATTGTGGTTCAGTACAGAGGCAGTCAAAGTGCACTGAATCAAATTAAATAGACATTTTTTGTCAAGCTTTTCATTTTTTATAATAACGTGCCACTTTAATTTCAAAATTAAAAACTTTTTATGTTTTTTCTTTTTCTAAGTGGCCCTAATTTGCTGTCTTAACTTTGGCATAGTTAGTGACGGAAGTAAAAAAAAGTTTTTTGATTGACTTGACACTACATAAATAAAATGAATTGAATTGATTCTGATGTGGATGGTTACTAATCAAACAGAAAGGTTTTTAACTATGGTCACCAGCCAATTGATTATTACAACTCTACTCATAATGTCTTTTTTTATTTGTTACTTCATATCATTGTGGGCAAGGGTTAAACTGTTTTTATTTATCTATTATACTTTATTAAACTATATGCATTTAAAGCCTAATTTCATCATCATCTTTATTTTTAAAGTGCTTTAACACCAGCCAAAGCTGAAACAAGTGCTGTACGTCAAAGATAAAACAGAACAATGAAAACTAAAAACAGTAAAATAAGACAAAGCAAAAACTGATAAAAAAACAAAAGAATATAATGGTGCAAATAAAATCAAGTCTCAGTTGGGTTAAAAGCCAATGTATAAAAATAAGTTTTTAAGCAGGTTTTAAAAATAGCCAGTGTAGGGGCCTGTCTAATGTGCAGTGGCAGAGCATTCCATAACTTAGGGGCCCCAACAGAGAAGGCCCTGTCCCCTCTAAGCTTACGCTTAGAAGAGGGGACGACCAGGAGCAACTGGTCAGCGGACCTGAGTTGCCGAGTGGGAACATAAGTGGATTAGCTCTGTTAGGTAAGGTAGGGCAAGGTTGTGTAAAGCCTTAAAAACAAATAAAAGGATTTTAAAATCAACTCTAAAATGAACGGGCAGCCAACGAAGAGAAGCCAGGACTGGGGTGATGTGGTCTCTTTTACGTGCACCAGCTAATTTAAAGAACTAATTTTGAACTTCGGCCTAAATACAAGCAGTTCAGTAAACACTCATTTATTGATGAACGTATTTAAAAGGACATTTAGTGTGTCCTGTAGACACACACATTTGCTAAAGAAATACGTCTTATCACTGGACACAGTGTCCAAAAGTCAGATGGACTGCATGCATGTTTGTGTATGTAAGTGCATTTCAGTACAGTGCTTTTTGTTCTGCCTATAGTATTTATCAAAAGCTTGTGAGAACCTGACAGTCCAGAGTTTTTTCTATCTTTGTCATTTAGTCACCTTCTGTGTGTTTAGGTTGGTTACAGAGTCTGGAACAGTTCTGGGTGGCAGATCTGACCTTCTCCACCACCTTGCTGGGGCAGTTCTTGGAAGATATGGAGGCATATGCAGAGGTGACCTCAATCATTTTCTAAAATTATTTATAATCTTGTCATGTTGCAGGCTTTTCTGATTAATCAAAATGTCCAACACACTGAAAGAAGGCCTCTTTAATTTGAAGAATGAGAGGACTCAAATATATTAATCAGATCTTGACGGAACTTGTTCAGATATATAGTTGTTAAATATGTCAGTAATAACTCATTGATCCGTTAATGTTTTTTTTAGGATTTTTAATTAATTTTCTGTTTAGGATCTGAGTCATGTGATGTCAGGTGAGATGTTGGATGAAGAAATCCCTCCACCCTCTGTGTCACTGCCAAAACTAGCAGCTCTGTTGAGGGTTTTCAGTACAGTGGTCCGCAGCATTGGAGAGCGATTCAGCCCTTTAAGAGGACCACCCATCACTGAAGTCTACGTCACTGATGTAAGTGACATCCAGAGTAACCTGCTTAATGTCTGTTATGAAACTTGTTTACAAAGTAGATCTTTGATCTCATTTAGGAGGAGGATGTGTGTCAGTTTAAAAAAAATCTCTGTTCTAATACTTTTTACACTTTAAAATATCTTACATCCGTTAGCTCTGTTTCAAAACAGTTCATTGAATTAAGAACAGTCTTCTGCTACTTTACTCAACAAAATTAGGTCATTTTAAAAGTGGAAATGATAATTTTGTTTAGGCATAGGTTAGTACAAGATTCCAACTGTATTTTACCTTGAAAAGATACCAAAAATAGACCCTATAACCCCCAGGATGTTCTTATGCACCTGGTGAAGTGTGCTCTCATATTATGTGGTGTTAGGAGACCACTGCTTTTGTAAGATAGCAATAAATCCCAGGAACTTGTCCCTCACATGTTACAGGCTTTCTTTAATGACGAGAAGAAATGAAATAGGCTTTTGCTTTAGAAGCATGCCCATTTTATATAGCCTCTGCAGTCCAGTAAGGGCATCTCTGAACAGATTTTTGCCCCTGGCTGGGTTAGCACAATTAGCTGATCACATAACCTCATTTATTGAATATGCTTGATGTAGCTACACAGTGTATATGAAGTACACAGAGTGCATACTCCTTTGCTCTTCAGCCGTGAAAGGAGGATGGTTAAAGTCTTGGAAGCTTCTTTTTCAAAGAGCTGTAGATGGTTGTGTCCAAATTCAGGGGCAGCGCCCTTCGGAGGCCGAACTTGAAGGCCGATCATGTCACAGCGATGTGCTGAAGGCTGTCCAAATTTGAGGTATCTTGCAATTGTGTCCAACAACTGCGTCTTCCTTTTCCCCTGATATGAGGAACACGTCTGGTGTATCCTTGAAACGTTTTCAAACAAGAATTGATTTAAGTCTGGTTGCCTCTGATTGAAGCCTGTTTGCTGTTGCTCTGATGAAACAAAATTCTCAGATTTGTATGTATATTAGTGGGCTTTGCTGTAAAACAACAATCTTTCCCAGCACTTTTTCTTAGAACTCAACCTGCCTTACTAGGGTTGCTCATCAAAACTGACAACAGTAAATCAACATTTTCTTTTTTATTTACGGTGGTCAGTGCAGCAGTCTTCAGTTAGTGCAACATTCTGAAGCATAAACAATTGTCAAATTTCTCATACTAGTTTGTTTGCAGTGGCAACCCTTGCAAAAGGGAACAATAACAACTAAAAGAAACAAAACATTTAAGATTAAGGCAAAATTAAATGTAAAAAACATGGCCATATGTATTACGAAATACATTAGAAATTATTCTAATTTCTTTGCTGTTTAGCATTTTTTTTAAAGTAATGTTAGGAGACTAAGAAGCCAATGTTAGTTATAAATTAGCTGGGTTATGAGACTCAATCGTCATAGTAGTAGTGTTTTTTTCCTGAAATGATCATTTATTATTACAGGCTATAATGATTACAAGTCGCTCTTTTTTGTGTCTGAAGGTTCTAAACAGAGTTCTGGCCTGCGTGACAGCAGCAAAGCAAGTCCAGTTCTCAGAGGCGGTTCTGACAGCTGGGAATGAGTGTGTGGGGGTGTTGCTGGCCAGTGTGGAGCCCTGTGGTCAGCTGATGGAAGCCATCCTTGCCTATGGCCTGGACCAACTGCATTGCTGCCAGACCTGCGGCTCTGATTACAGCCTAGCCGTGCTCAGTCTTCTCACACTGGTTGGTCACTTTTAGGGTTCATATTGTGCAATCATTTTTTACCTTTCTCACTTGCTTAGATTCAAGCTACAGACCTTGTCTTTACCTTTCTGTAGTGTTGTTCACTTTAAACTGAATTTTTTTGTGTAGTTAGGAATGATTGCTTACCTCCAATTTACACTGCATTCGTCTCCGCTCCATTCACAGCGGATCCGCTGTGAACTTCTCCGCCCTCCTAATTTACACTGCAATCGTCTGCACTCTGCTGTGGTCCGGTACAAGATACAAAACCTTGATACAGAGAGAAATGGTAAAAGATGGATGTTTAGAAATGCATATTAGGGGTTTCATTTGTAACAACCATATATTAAGACGGCAGCGATGTAACAAAATAACTCATATTTAATATTATTACTTTATTATTATATTATTATTAAAATTTGAGTCTGTTTTTAGTGAATTATTTTGAAAATCTGGAAGCTGTGATTGTTCAGTTTCCTGTTGGAGCGACGTGATTTCTGAAAGTTTTACTGTGGCTTTGCTCCGGCGTCTGCCGTCTCTCTGCGCAGCTGTGTGGACACAGTGTAAATACGCTCATTGACTATACTATACTAGACCTGAGTGGAAACTGATGCGGTGTAAATTAGGGGTTAGCTATTTGTAGTAATAAACGTCCAACAGTTTAGTGAGCCAAACGGCTTACCTTTAGTGTTTAAACAGTATTTGTTAAATTCACCATTTCATACTTTTTGTTTGTTTACAAGAGCTTTACTTCTTTACATTGCCAAAATCTGTGAACATCTAATTTTGAATTTTATTTGTTGAATTTTCAACAGCATTTAATAAATTGTCAAGATTTTAAGTGAACAGATTATCAGACACAGATAACACCTGACATCTTAAGGATGGAACCTGACGTCTAAAACACTAATACGGGTGGGAGGAGGGGGCCAAACAGGACAGAGGGCTCAAGACAAGATTACAAAAGACAAAAACTTAGGAAACCATAAAAGGGACAAATCAAAAACCGATAAGCAGAGAAAAAAAAAATCAACCTGGAAACACAAAGTCTTTGACTGGCCTGAAGACCGCCCAGCATGGGGCAAGAGTTCAGTGGACTGCCCAGACATTGCCTGTCATGAGACCAAGGTTCAGGAGAGTGGGTGGAAGACTGCCACAGCAAGGTACAAGCATGGAAACCAAGGGCGCAGGACAGTTGAGAACCGAGGATGCAGGAGCCAAAGGGGAACCGATGGAGGATGCAGGAGCTGAGCGGAATTGTCAGAGGTTGACGGAGCCAGAAGGATACTGGAGGTGACAGAAGGAGACCAGGAGGCAACCGCAGCTGACGTAGGGCACCAGGAGGCGATCACAGCTGATGGAGGGGACAAGGAGGCGACCGCAGCTGACGGAGGGGTTCCAGAGTGATCAGGAACTGTCGACTCAGGAGATCCTGAAGGCTCCAGCTTGTGAACAGTCGGCACAGGCTCCAGCTCATGGACGGGAGCTGGGAAATCTGGTTTGTGAGAGCAGACTTCAGTAGGGTTTGGAGGGTGGGATGCCAAAATCCTTGGACGTGCTCACCAGTGACCGAGCATCTCAAGGAGCTGGCGGCAAACTCAGCAATGAACGCTCTATCTGTTTGTCAACTCGAGTTCTGGAATCCAGGTCCACCGACCAACCCCACACTAATAATGTGCCCCGCACCAGGGGGTGCATCACCTGTTCCTCCCACGGTGGCAGAGATGGCATCCCAACTCCCGAAGCAGGAGCAGGAATCCTGGCAAGGCGGGCGGGGCATGCTGAGGAGCTGGCGGCTGAGATGCAGAAACGGAGTGGGACCACCGATACGGCGGCTGTGGAGGAGTGTTTAGGGGAGTCGTCCTGTGACTGGTGGGTTGCTGGTTTGATCCCCCGTCCCGTCCTTCTCAGTTGTTGTGTCCTTGGGCAAGCCACTTAACCCACCTTGCCTGCTGGTGGTGGTCAGAGGGCCCAGTGGCGCCAGGTGCTTGGCAGCCTCGCCTCTGTCAGCGAGCCCCAGGGCAGCTGTGGCTACAATGTAGCTTACCACCATCAGCGTATGAATGTGTGTGTGAATGGGTCAATGACTGTAGTGTAAAGCGCTTTGGAGTCCGTAGGGACTTGATAAAGCGCTATATTAGTATAATCCATTTACCATTTCCTCCTTTTACCTCTCTGGAAAAAACTTGCCTATGGGTCGGGTGCCGTGGTGGTCTCATTCTGTCAGGGCATGGTGGTTAGGAAGTGAACTGGGGCACAGTTGAAGGCAAGTGGCTCAGGTGAGAAACATTAATTAAATAAAGAGGCTGGCAAGACAGCTTAAAAACGAAAACACTCCCAAGGAGGCAAAACCTCCAGGGAAAAAAACTTGAGGACTAGAGAATGGTAAAATGGACTGTACTTAAATTGCGCTTTTCTATTCAACCAGGATACTCAAAGCGCTTCACACTACAGTTTGTGCCCTTGTTTACCCATTCACACAGCACTTTAATGCATCTCTACTAAGCTAATCTAGATAAGTCGATCTATGGAGACTAGTCAGTGCTTAAATCACATTCATACACTGATGGGACACACATCAGAGGCAGCAGGGGTTCAATGTCTTGCCCAGGGACAATTCAACATGTGACTGAATAGTAGTGGAATCGAACCACCAACTCTCTGATTGAAAGACAATCCACCTAACCACTCAGCCACATCCGCCACAAAGAGAAAGACGAAAGGAAAAACACAGAGAAAAACACGAGCAAGAAAGACATCCAGATTGGCTGGGGCAGAGAGCACATGCAGCACAATGAGACCATGACAAGGGAGAGACAAGACACTGAATATAAGACGCTGAAACGAGGAGTGACACAGAATGGAAAGAAACACAGGGATCTATACAGAGACACAAGTGTGAAAAACACAAAATGTAACCAAAAGCAAATCAGACCAGAAAATTATGTTATGACATCCACACACCCACATGTCAAAGCACAGCACTGTTGTGGTCAGTTTAAAATGTTCTGACATCCCGTATGTTTAACAGAAACAGAACAGGATTTTACATTATTTTAAAGCAAAATAAAGTTTAGTGTACCCACAAATGATTCCCCACACAGTTGTCAACAGAGTGGAAGGATTTGAAAGGTTAAAAATATTACATAATATCTCTTCAGGTTTTTATACCTGCCCTAGCACATATAAAGAAACTGTTATCCAGTAAGGATTGAGAAGAGGAAAAATATAATTCCCAACTAATGACACTCCAATAGTGTGTTTGCAAGTATCTAAATTAAACTGAGATTCTATGACAGGCAGCAACTATCTCACTTTTAGTTTATACAGCACATTTAAAAACGTAATGTTATGCATGTAACTACTGTGTGTCCTTTCAGTCGATTCTCTCTGTCAACAGATGAAGTATAGGACACCACGCCCTGGCAGATGACGCGATAACGAGTAGTGGCAGGCCCGACCTGCACTATATATTGTCCAACCCTGTCATTTCTCAGTTTGATAATCGCTCCTCACCAAGCCCAGCAGTGCAGCGTGGCAGCCATGTGTTGTACCTCGCCCCTCTCCTTTAGGAAACACTATTTTTTACATTTATATGGATAATTTTATATTCCCTTTTAGTTGATTTACTCAGTACAACACATGAAATATGTGACAAATACCATGAACGCCCTTCAGAGTAGCATAAAATCATGTGTCATATACACATGGTAGTGCAGCACCTTAGATCCAGCAGAAAGCAAGACCCTTGCTGTTGTGAACTAGAAAAACAGCCTCCACAATACAGTAGAAGAGTCTCTGTCTGGAAATAGCCTTGCCCTTGGCTGGGTTAGCAACACACACAAACAGCTGGTCATAGGACCTCACATACTGTGTGTACTCAATGCAAATTCACAGTGCACTCAGCGGGCACCAAGAATACAGCCTCCTTTGCTCCTCAGAATCAAAAGGGGGTGGACAAAAACGTGAGAATTGAATCGTCATAGAGCTGTAGTTAAAAAGCAAAACCTTAGAAAGATATGCTGTGTTTGGATGCAGAACCACCTTGGAGCTTTCAGACGACTGCTTCTTCCTCAGCTCAAATTTAGCTTGTATAATGTTGAGAGACTGTCCAAATACACCAGCAGCCATTACAGGTTCATCCAGGTACACAGCTCTGTCCCTGTCCAGGATGTTAGAGAGTGAACCAAGGGTGTTTCTGTGCCACTACAGTTAACGCCTTCCCTCTGCCCAGGGAGAATCCAGAATCAAGAATTGACCTTTCTATAGAAAAAAGTTAAAAGAAGAACAATTTCAATACATTGAAATGGATATTAAGAATGTGAGAAGATCATTTTAATAAAAATGATTAGTTTTTTAAAATTTAAACTAATTTGTTTTAATAAAAAGAACAGTGCACAATAATCAATATTCAAAAATAAAAATAATGTGCTGGATGCAAAATTGCTAATTTTCATCTGTTGCTCTGAGCAAATAAAAAACAAAATAAAAATCATATAAATAAAATATAAATAAAATCAGTGTACAAAACAAATACAACAAATATAAACAATCCATAAAAAACTAAACACACATACATATGTCACAAAATCTCTAAGCATTGTTTTACTGTTTTGGTTTGATTTGTGTGGAAGATTTTGTTAAATTTCTTGATGTGATGTCTTTTCAGATTGTGGATCAGGTAAACACAAAGTTGCCAGTGTCTTTTGTTGAAAAACTGCTGGCACCTGACTCCCAGCTTCTGAATCTACGCTTTCATCCAGAAAAGGAGGTGTGTCCATTATTAAAACTTGAGACTAAGGCTAGTTTAAATCGGAGTTTTGTTTTTTTTTTTTTGCTCCATGTGATCACAAATGTGCAGGGCTTCAAATACTTAGGCTTAATTGTCCACGGGAGAGTGAAAAAAAGAGGTGAATAAGGGCGTCCAGGCAAGATTGAGTAGGCTGTTTCAGTCAAAAAAAATTCCTAATTTACATAACTTGCATTAAGTTCTTGAGTCTTGCATGAGTGCTCATACAGTTTGTTCTTTGGAAAAATAATCAGTGTTTTAAGACAGTGGTTCTCAGCTGGTCTGACTTTAAGACCCACAATCACCCCTCAACGACAAGTTGTAATTCAAATCAAGGAAAAATGTTCAATTTCTCAAATTTATTGAAAAATATGTTGGAATTTGAACTTGAGACAGAATAGAATATCACACTGTACTACACACACACAAAAAAAGTTTATTGAAGAACCACACCGACCAGCAAGTAGCGATCCTGGAGAGGAGGTTATGTTCTTAAATTTTTATGTATGTTTTATTTTTTTATGGCAGCGGCATTTTCAATGAAAATCTAAACACCCCAGTATCTTCAGCCTGTTTTAATAGAGTCAACAGCGCTTTTAGAAACAAACAATAAATTAAAAAAAATCCAACTATTAAGATGTAATTTAAAAAATACTTTTTTTTGCTTAAGATGGTCCCCTATCCATCCATCTATTATCTCCTGCTTAATCCGAATCGGGTCGTGGGGGCAGCTGCTTGAGCAAGTAGGCCCAGACCAGACTCTCTTTGCCCAGCCACCTTTTTCCAGCTTTTCTGGGAGGATTCCAAGGCGTTCCCAGACGTGTCCTGGGTTTTCCACAGGGTCTCCCCCCATTTGGACATGCCTGGAGCACCTCCCTAGGGAGGCGTCCGGGAGGCATCCTTAACAGATGCCCGAACCACCTCAACTGGCTCTTCTTGATGTGGAGGAGCAGCAGCTCTCTTCTGAGTCTCTCCGAATAGCTGAACTTCTCACCCTATCTCTATGGGAGAGTCCAGCCTCCCTGCAGAGAAAGCTCATTTTGACTGCCTGTTTCCGCAAGCTTGTTCTTTTGGTCACTACCCAGAGTTTGTGGCCATAGGTGAGGGTAGGAACGTAGACTGGCCAGTAATAGTGAGCTTCGCCTTACAGCTCAACTCCCTCTGAACCACAACAGACCAGTACAGGATCCGCGAAACTGCAGAAGCAGCACCTATCCGTCTGTCAATCTCGCGTTCCATTCCTTCCTCGCTCGTGAACAAGACCCAAAGATGCATAAACTCCTCCACTTGAGGCAGAACCTCATCCCCAACCTGAGGAGAGCAATCCACTTTTTCCGACCGAGGACCATGAACTCAGATGTAGAGGTGCTGATCCTCATCCAGGCCAATTCACACTCGGCTGCAAACCTCTCCAGTGAGAACTGAAGATCACGGCACGATGAAGCCAACAAGATCACATCATCTGCAAATAGCAGAGATGAAGTCCTGAGGCCACCGAACTGGACTCCCTCTTTGCTGGCATTGTGAACCAGACTCCCGCACCGCTTGTATAAAGACTGAATGGCCCGTAACAACGGACCCACAATCTCATACTCATGGAGCACCCCCCACAGTGTACCGCAAGTAACATGGTTGAATGCCTTCTCCAAGTCCACAAAACACATGTAGGCTTGATGGGCAAACTCCCATGACCCCTCGAGGACCCTAGTGATTGTGAAGAGCTGGTCCAGTGTACCATGACCAGGACGGAATCCGCATTGTTCCTCCTGAAGCCAACAATCAATCAGCCTTTCTTCTCCAGCATCCCTGAATAGACCTTACCGGGGAGGCTAAGGAGAATGATGCCCCTAAAATTGGAACACACCCCCCAGTCCCCCATTTTAAAGAGGGGAACCACCCCAGTCTGCCAGTACAGCCTCACTGCCCCTGGTGTCCACGCAATGTTGCAAAGACATTGGCAACCTCAGCCCCAGTTATGGACAGATCAATCCCAAAGTCCCCATGCTCTGCTTCCGCCAATGGAAGACGTGCCAGTGGGATTGGGAAGGTCCGAAAAGTATTCCTTCCACCTCTCGACGACATCACTAGTTGAGGTCAACAGCACCCTACCTTCACTGAACACAGAGTTAGTATAGTGCTGGTTTCCACGCCTCAGATGGTTTGCCAGAACCTCCTCGGAGCCGATGGAGAGTCTTTCTCTAAGGCCTCGCCAAACTCCTCCCACATCCGAGCTTCTGCCTCAGCAACAGCCAGGGCTGCAGCCCACTTGGCCTGCCGATACTCCTCAACTGCCTCCAGAGTCCTACCATCCAACAAAGCCCGATAGGACTCCTTCAGTTTGACAGCCTCTCTATCCCGGGTTATCCACCACCGAGTTCGAGGATGGCTACCACGAGAAGCACCGACAACCTTACAACCACAGCTCAAGGCAGCCGCCTTGACAATTGAAGCACGGAACATGGCCCACTCAGACTCGATGTCCCCCGCCTCAGCTGGGATGCGGTTAAAGTCCTCTCGGAGGTGTGAGTTGAAGATCTGTCTGACAGGTTCTTCTGCCAGGCGTTCCCAGCAAACCCTCACTACTCGTTTGGGTCTACCAGTTCTGTCCGGCAACTTCCCCTGCCATCTGATCCAACTTACTACCAGGTGGTGATCAGTTGACAGCTCAGCTCCTCCTTTTACCCAAGTGTCCAAAACATACTGCTGCAGATCAGATGATATGACTACAAAGTCAATTATCGATCTACAACCTCGGGTATCCTTGTGCCACGTGCACTGTCATTACCCACGTGAGCATTGAAGTCCCCCAGCAGAATAAAGGAGTCCTCAGCTGGAGCACCTTTCAGCACCCGTGCTAAAGACTCCAAGATGGCCAGATACTCTGAACAGTTTTTCGGTGTGTAGGCACAAACAACCGTTAGATCCTGTACCCCCACCCAATGGCGCTGGAAAGCTACCCTCCAATCTACTGGGGAAAAGTCTAACACATACGCACCAAGTTGGGTGTCCAAAAGTAGACCCACACCAGCTCGGCACCTCTCACCGTGGGCAACTCCAGTGAAGAATAATGTCCAGCCCCTCTCAAGGAGGCTGGTTCCAGAACCCATGCTGTGCATCGAGGTGAGCCCAACTTTATCTAGTTGGTACCTCTCAACCAAGCTCAGGCTCCTTCCCCATCAGAGAGGTCACGTTAAATGTCCCAAGAGCCAGCTATGGTAAACCAGGGTCAGAGCGCCAAGGTCCCCGCCTTTGGCTACTGCCCATGGCATCATGCACCTGACTCGTATGGCCCCTCCTGCAGGTGGTCGGCCCACAGGAGGCAAACCCATGTAGCACGTTTGGGCTGAGCCTGACTTGGCCCCATGGACAGAGAACCGGCTTACAGGTGCTCGCCAACGAACCCCTTCCCCAGGCCTGGCTCCAGGGTGGGGCCCCGGTAACCCACAACCGGACAAGGGAGTAGTTTTCTGTCCATACGAGTTCTCTGAATCGTTCTTTGTCTGGCCTGTCACCTAGGACCAATCTGCCTTGGGAGACTCTACCAGGCAATGCCCCCGACAGCATAGCTCCTAAAATGATTCAGGCACACAAACTCCTCCACCATGATAAGGTGACGATTGAAGGAGAAGATGGTCACCCACTTTTTAAATATATCTATAACAATGTTTTAATAAAATTATTCAATTACCTGTTCAAACGTTAGTTATACAACTGAAGTGATTTGAATGTTCCAGATCTAAAAATAACTCTAAATGGTAAAGTATCAAGTATATTGTGGTTTAGTTAGAGTGAGGCTGATTATAGTATTGTTTGAGTTTAAGTCAGAGGAGTTTAATGTATCTAAATCTAAATGTAGAATTGTTAATATTCTTTTCTTGAATAAACATTAGAAGGAATTTTCCAAAAGAAATGCCTTACTTTGTTTCTGTATGTCTGTGTGTCTTTTGTACAGGTGATGTCTTCTGTACATGGTGTATATCATGCACTGCTGAGCCTCAAAAACATTCCCACACTGGAGGCAGCTTATAAAATGGTTTTAGGCGAGATGGCATGTGCACTTTCCAGTCTGATGGGGAACCTAGAGCCTAGTGGTAAAAACCATGTGGCTAACAGCCCCTGTGTCAGTATCCAGCACCCTGCTTTTATCTCTTTGACCCTACCAGTGGAAAAAGCTGAGTTCACCCTCCTCTTTAATCTCAGCACCCTTACTACTATTGGAAACACCAAGAATTCTCTCATTGGGGTGAGCCATTGTGTTATTACGTTACTTGGGATGTTTTGTTTTTTTTATAAATTGATAGCACTAAAAGGCTGAGTGTTCTTTGAAAGAATGCATACCAGCTAAAATCTAAGACTGTCTTGGGTCTAAAAATGGAGTTGAGCCTTTTTTCCTTCAAACCTTCAAATAATGTTCTGTGCATCTCATATGATATTGTAAGATGTCCCTCACAGTATGTGTTGTGAATGACTCTATTACCGCAAATAATGCGCCATCACTGCAAAATTGTCTGAGTTGAAGTCATTTTTGTATTAGCAACAACAAGCTCTGTTTGTCTATCATAATTGGGTTGACTAAAGGTTATACATTTCTAAAAAAAAAACACCATAATTTTCAGTATCATTAACATGAAGCTAAACATGATGGTCAATTCAGTTCAGAAGTCTGAAGTCTATGATGCGATTCATATGCATAACACAATAATTTAGAAAATGATGGTTAATATAGCAAATATAGGATGAACCTATTCACATCAGATATATGACATGATTAATGTTTTAATTTTGCCTTGATGAAATTGAATCAGTAATTGTTATTATATATTGGCGTCTAGCAATGTAAATGTAAAAAATACCATCTAATTTTTCCGGGTTTTGTATATTCCTGTGGCCTCAGACAAAATTTGTTTAAAGCTCATAATAGGATTTCGCTGACATACAGAAAAGTTTTTTTATTGACATGATGTTTTAAAATCTGTATTTCTGTCAATACATTTACAAATGTGTTTTGAACTAGATGTGGGCTCTGTCTCCTACGGTCTTCACTCTTTTGAGTAACAATATGATGATGGTTCACGCCGAGCTGGCTGTCTACTACCCCACCATCCAGTATGCTGTACTTTACTCCCTCTTTTCACACTGCACCAGGTAATACTCTTGAAGTTTGAACAACACTCTTCTTATTTATAGCATCATCATTTCTCACACCTGGAAGTTAAATTTAGTTGCAATTTTTGGTCATATGAAAATGAAATTGGACTGAGAGTAAACATTTTCATCATTCAAAAGCAGTAGAGTTGAACAATACTGCAGTTTTGTCATAAATTGTGTCCTAAAGTCGTAAATTACAATATCTGTTTGACTATTACTATTCTTAAATGTTCCCTATTCACTAACTAATTTTTAAATGCCCTTTAACAAAATAAAAACTGGTTTGCACGGGAAAACAAATGTTTCAGAGTGTGGTTTAAACTTTAAAGCAGGGGTCTCAAACTCAATTTACCTGGCCACTGGAGGCAGAATCTGGCTGAGGGCGGCCGCATCATGCACACATACACACGTGCGTGTGTGTACATGTACTGTACTGTATTATTAACTGTTCTCTGTACAAAACTGCTAATAAATCTCTCAATCAATCAACAAATAAATAAGTAAACACAAAATAAGGTGAACAACGACCCTGGTGTAAACAAGTTGTCTAGAACTTTCCTCAGGTACTTTTCTGTACAAAACTATAATAAAACTCAATCAATCAAACGACAAATAAACAAATCAAGAAATACTAAGTAAATAGATCAGAAAGATATTTCTGTATTCAGATTTAAATGTTTTTATTAACACAGTTCAAATATTACTGGTAAATTTTAACTGTCAACAAACACAAAACAAGACTGTTAAATTGTACTTGTAATTGTAATTCCTGTAATTGTAATTGCTGTCTGTGTTTACCCGACACACGGATACGGAGAACGATGCGGCCCTAATTGGCTCGGGTGAGAAACCTAATTTGTAGGTAATATTTCTATATACGTCAAATCGAGACGCTGCCATCATTCACACAAATATTAGAGATAATTAAAAAACTCCCAACAACTTTCAGCAACATTTACAAAATGTAGAGTTCAGATCCACAGTGATAGTATTGCAATTCTGCATCCACACAGCGCTCAAATGGTCTATCTGGCCCATCTTGCGTATATGCAGTATTGTTTGTGTGGCCAGGGCCAGATTGCACTCTATATCCATGTTCAGATGCGGTGAATAAACCAGAAACAAAATGTGGACAACTAAACAACTAAAATCAATATTTTATATATATTGCACAGCAGCAAAATGCAAAAAACTGACCAAAGCTCGCTGTCCTTTCACGCAATACATTGCAAATAAGCTAGACAAATATGGTATAAATATAACTTTGGATTGCAGCTAATGTGAAAAACAAATACACACTGAATGCCACTCTTACCTGGGGAACAATGGGGATAGAGGCGACCCATGGTCCACTTGAATGTCGCCCAGACAGCGCATAATGTGGAAGTTGGCAGAGCTGCGGCAAAAGGAAAAAAATGTCAGGGACAATTTTTTTCACCTCTGTCCAGCTGGCTTTGCAGGTGAAAAAAAAACAGTCTTGTTGGGGCGATGAATAAATCCAGAAGAGGTGCCTCCTCGTGTCCTTGTGTCCGTGCGCAAATGCTGCTCCACAGCACAAATGTGCTTAAAAACACAACAGCACCCTGTTCATTTACCAGTGTGAACTGCAAAAAAACCATATCAAACACGTGCATATATCAGCTGGATCCCTGAGCGGCACTAAAGCAAAACCTCATCCCATGGTTTATTACAATCCAAAAAGCATACAGAAAATAAGAAAATGTCTAAATCAGAGAGATGAATGAACTTAACCTCTCCACCTCTCGCTTCACCTCTAGCTCACATGCTCAGCTGTGACTTGCTGGCCGCACTAACAATAAACTTTCATATTAAATTGGGGGCTACAAAATATCGTCTTGTGGGCTGCAAGTGGCCCACAGACTGCGAATTTGAGACCCCTGCTGTAAAGATTCTACATAAACTATAAAAGATGAAAAGATATTGAAGGAAAATGAATTTTCGTGAGCATTGTGCAAACCAATTTGTGTGTTGTTTCATACTGGTTACATCTGATCAAGTTCTGCTCATTTATGTTGATTGCCTAATACTGTATCCATTGTCAATGCCAGATGTAGGAACATCTGCTTAGAGCTTTTAATTATAGCTAGAAAGGTTTTCAACAGCTACTGACAAAAAATCCATAATGTTGCCAGACTGTTGTTTTGAAAAGTATCTACAAACTCTACATTTTAAATTACGTATTTATTTATTGCTTTTTATGAATTCTTTATGAATGTCTTCAAAAGTGTTTAATTAGTTTTTCATTAAGTTCTTATCAGGAAAAAATGTACATGCATTTTGAGTGAATTCAGTCTAGTCAAACTCCAAAAAATGTTGACTCAGAGAGGCTGAATTTAAATGCTTCTCAGATTTTTGTTTGTAAAAAGAAAAAATTAAAAGCCATCCATGATTTTCCTTTTACTTTATAAATGAGCTGCTTGGTTTTGCTTTACCATATAAAACTACAGTCCAATAATTGAACACTTGTGGTTTTATTGTGGCAACATTTGGAAAAGTTCAAGGGGGCACTGTATGATGGGTCAACATATCTCATATCGACTGACAAATTGTCTAGCAACTGCATGAAATTGTTTGTTTCATCAATTAACAATTCAGGAAAATGACATGGAACAAAAATATAAATTCATCAGCAGTCTTTTACTGAAAACAACTTTGTTCATGCAATCTTTTTTGTCTTTTCTCCAGACATGAACATTTTATCTCGTCCAGCTTGTCATCATCATCTCCCTCTCTGTTCGATGGTGCTGTCATTAGCACTGTTACCACAGCAACAAAGAAACACTTTAGCACACTGCTAAGCCTCCTGGGAAGTCTGCTGTCAAAGGAGCACCTTTCTCCTGATGCCAGGTTTGCACACAAAGTGACATGGGGTAAACTCTTATTGTGAAATCCTAGTCAAAAAAAGTATATAACAATCACCTCTAGAAGATGTTTATCTGGTTGTTTTAAAAGGGATCAATGTATCATAGACATGACTCATAGCTAAAAGAAAGAGTTGGAGTGCTCTTAAGCGGGGGTGGAAATTAGCACCCGCCACTGGCCAAATGCGGGTAAAAATAAAAGTGGTATGTAAATTTGAACAATGCACAAGTCACTGTGGCGGGTTGGCAATTTCAACCCAAAAATATGCATTCAATTTGTGCTACTAACATGTAAGGAGCAGAAACCTCACCTGAGTTGTTCTAAATGCCAATATTAAAAGGAGAGAATAAGAACAGTAACTTTACCAATGTGGAGTTAGAGTTAGGCTGGTAGTTGAAAACAAAAACGTTTCTTAGGAGGAAGAAGACAAAGAACTGGCCCAACTAAAGGTTGGTTTAAAAAACGTGTTAGTTGCTAAATATCTTCATTTTATAACTGCGATCACTTGCATTGGTCGAAGTATATTGTATTTTCCAAATATATTGAGGCAATAAATTTTCGGTTTTTTTCCATTCAGAAAGCGCACCGGATTATAAAGCCCGATATCAATGAATGGGTCTATTTTTATACATAAAGTGCCTCCTATTATAAAGGCATATTAAGCGAAACACAACGGTCATTTAAGTCAAACTTTATTTACCTGCCGTAATTCACAATAACTCAAAATTGTAAAGTTTCAAGACATAAAATACAAAACAATACACATGTTTTCAGTTCCTAACTCTTCCATAAATCCATCAGTGTTGCTCCTCAGTGTCCGAGTGAAACAACTGGGCCATTTCAGCATCAAGCGTGCGATCTACGATCCGTTGGCAGATAGTGGCATAACTCGCCCAGCGTTGCCTTCCTGTCTTGGTGAATGTGTCTCTCAGTTGCTCTATTCCCATGTTCTACTGCGGGACTGATAGGCTTGAGTTTGAAATCGGCTTCGTAAGCATGTCTCTTCACGGCCGCCATTTTATGGTTTTATTACACGCGATAATAATAATGGAACGTAGAAGCACAGCACATATTACTCCGCGAGCCCAGTCCAGTGGGAGAGTCTCTCTCTGGACAGAACTTTGCCGTGGGCTGGGTTAGCAACACACACAAACAACTGATCTCATAACCTCACATCACGTGTGTGGTCAATGCAACACCACTGTGACCGTATACATCTTATAATGGCTTTGCTTGCCATTAGGGTGCCTCTAGAATCAGACAGATCCTTGTTTGTGCACCCTTTTCAGTATGTGTATCATCATTTTCACTGGAAGAAATGCAGATAGAAATGCATTAGGTCATGGGTAGGCAACAGCATCTGCCCTCAGCAGAATGCTCTGATTTGGTTTGGAAAAGAACAGAGGGCACTGGGTGTTAGCCTTGGTGGCAAAGAGATCCACTGCAGCTTTGCCTAACAAACACCATATCTGTACCACCATTGAGGGATGAAGCCTCCATTCTCCCACCAGAGGTCTGCCAAGTTGTCCAACTTAAAAAAAAATCATGGAAGGAAGTGATGAGGACCAACGCACATATGTCCTAAATAGATACCCCTATTAAAAAGGGCGGAGACAACATCCAGGCCACGGGTGGCCCACAGGTGCTAGAAGACCCTTGCTTGTATTGGACAGAGCAGTTGCCACCCCAATCCAGTGGGAGAGTCACATCGCCTGTGAGGAGGAGTAGTTATGTCCAGAAGCGAGGATGTATCCAATCTGTTTATTTTTCTAGTTTTCCAATGCTTTTGATTGCGCCCTCAACCCTCGATCAGGATGTGGTAGTAAAACATGATTTATTTTTGAACCTGTGTGCTTGTTCAACTCTTGGTGGGACATAGCCAGCTGTACTAGCAGTTGAGCACTGCACACTATTTTGCCAGGTGTGAGGAACTGTTGAATGGGGAATGTTGAGCTTCATCACCTGTGATAGGAGAGAGCTGTCAGTTTTCTGGCCTGAAGACTGGTAGCCTGAGCAGGCTGTCTGGGAGAAACAGTTACTGGCTGTGTCAATGACGTTTTGCCCCTAACTGGTCTTCCCTCCTGTCTGGTCAGGGAGACGGGAGTTTTTTTATTTGGAAATTTTGGAATCTGAAAAGAGGAGGGCATGGGCAAAAGTTTGCTGCTGGGCCATCTGAGGGGGAGGTTCCATTTGCCTAGGCAGGCAAAATCGATGTGGCTCACCCTTTTACTCACATGATTTCTTACCTTTGCAACAAGATCTGGTGGTCTTCATTATTACTTCGCATTTGCACACAGTTTGCATATCCATGCAAATACAGGGAAGGCTGTTACTTCCTCATCATCATCCCGGGCACTGACAAAGTGTCAGGCTTTGCAGCCTTTGCGCTTAGAATGAAAATTTTAACATCATCATCAGTCCATCAGAGGTAACTGGACTTAGATCAATTCTTGATTGAAAAGGTTTCAACACCTATCCAGGAATCTTTCTCAATTCTGATAGCTTAGACTGTGCAACAAGCAGTTGGTGAAGTTCTGTTTTTAAGGACACGGAAGTCCAGCCTCCTGAGCACATCCTAAGTCAGATGCAAATCAATGACCCGGTCGTTCCTAGGTCGTGTTTGATGACTGAGCTGTAAACACTTGGAAGTTGAAAGCGTAACCCTCTGTCCCCTCTGTTTAGGGAGGGCTTCTATCTTCGGACCAAGATGACTTCTTTTTCCTTTCCTGTGCTGTGCCAGCAGCTCGAGGCAAGATTCAGCAGTGCGCTTGTACCTCAAGAATAAAGGACACACTTTTGATGACAATGTTCAGATGGTTTGAAAGAGGCCATCTTGGTCAAAATAAATGACTAAATAGAGGAGGGGGTGTACTCTTTCAACTTTCAAGTGTTTACAGCTCAGTCATCAAACACATTCCAAAAAGATTACGTCAGCAGTCACATCAGGATTCAGGAGGCCAAGTACTCCACTCACAGCAAACAAAAGCTCCCATCGACCCAGGACAGCAACGGGTGGGTCATTGGTTTGCATCTGATTTAGGAAGAGCTCACAAGGCTGGACCTCTATGTCCTTAAAAACAGAACTTCATCAACTGCATGTTGCTCACTGCGAGCTACCAGAATTGACAAAGACCCCTGGATAGATATTGAAACGTTTTCAAAGAAGAACTGATCTAAGGCCGATTGCCTCCAATTTAATCCTGTTTGCTGTTGCGATGCCCCGGATAACTGAGAAATTGTACAGGCATTATCATTATCCACCAGGAGCTTTGTGATTACCTCTTCCTCACTGTCCAACTCCAGAACATCCTCTGCATGTGAGGGCACTGCAGCTAAGTCCAGCTGGGAGCCCCGGCTGGCTGGAGCACTTGGTCCAGCGTCCACATTTGCCTCTTGCTTGTAGTTGTTGCCAGGCAGAAGCCCTCTCATCAACATGTCTCCTTCCAGAGAGGGTAGCTTGGAGTGCTAGCCATCTTTGGAGGCTCTTTGTGACAAAAAGAGAACAGTTTGTTCACAAGCCTGGGACGTCTATGGCCCGATCCGCATGTTCCAGTTTGAGGCACATTGAGCACACCTGGTGTAGATCTTATCTCGAAATTTTGTTCCTGCATCTGCAGATGTGAGACTCCGAGTCGCTACCTCCTCTGGTGTAAGGGAAAGTAGAATCCATTCAGTTTAGTTGTCCTGAGAAAAGTTTCTGACTGGTAGATCCCAGTGACAAGTCAAACTACTGTACATTAAAATAAAAGATAAAGCTCACAGTGTCACACTTGTCTCATTTATTTATATTAAAATATTAGGAAGCTTCTGCTGACCTGGGCTCAGGAAATCTCTTTGCTGATGATGAAATCAGAAACCTACAGCCCCCTTTTCTCCTTGCCCTCCTTTAACAAGTTCTGCAGAGGCCTGCTGGATAACGGTAAGGCTAACATGCCTGTCCAAGAACTGTCTATCCTCTGCCCATGGTATGCATGTTGTTAAAAAAAGTTACTGAAATTCTTCAAATGTTTCTTTCCTTTTTTCTTGTCAGCTTTGCATGAAGATCAAAGTATTTGTCTTCAGACCTGCTACAGCTTACAAGCTCTCTCTACATCTCTGTCCACAGAACTTCTGCAAAGGTGAACCTATTTATTCTGTCAATACTACAATTGTTTTCCTGATTAGATTCTTCCATACATTATTTGAAATTAAGCGTTGCATACTTTGTGCTGTTTTGTGCTGTTTATTTGTTTATTAATCATAATTTTCAGCCCAATCGAAAATGTCATGCCAAGACATTTTTTGTAGCTTTTATATTATTTATATGTTTAACTGTATTTGAAATAAACTATGGAGAAATACATTAAGATTGCCTTATTTATATTATAACATTGTTTTAAAATGTGCGTTTAGCATACTTTGTTAGTCTTTTTATTCTTTTTTAGCTACTGTTCTGACACTTGTAGCTACTATTTTGCTGCTATGAGCTTTTCATTACTGTTCTACCTCTTGTTGCTTTTTATGGGTCTTTTAGTTACTTTTAGCTTTTACTAAAGCCACCATTTTGGTCTTTTAGCTGCAGTTTTGCAGATTTTAGCTACTGGCTTTTGAATATAGAGAAAGTTTTGATACCTCTGTAGTTTGTCTAAAATCTTTTTGGCCATTGAACACTGTTTTAGTTATTTCTTATGTTGTGCTGTTTATTTTAAAAATCTTGTAATGCATTTCATGCTGTGTGTTATTAAAGCCTACTCTGCTTGTGTGTTAGGTGTGTGAATATGTGCAGAGTTCAATTGGTCCACTCAGCAGTGAAGGTGAGGCAGGCATATGCCAAATTACTCAGGACCATCCCCCTGGATGTGGCTTTGAGGTCAGACTACTACTACTACTATTTCAGTAACATGGTTTGATGTTTTCTTTTCTGAATATTACCTTTGTTTTTGCTTTTTAACAGTAACCACAGTCAGTCTGAAATTAGAGACATCTCTCTAGCCATTCGTCACCACATGAGTTGTGCACCAAGCAGCACTTTTCACCCCCAGGACTTCAGTGATCTCATCAGCTTCATTTTATATGGAGTCCTGCACCGTGGAGGGTACTGTACAAAACAGTCAGTTATCTACTTGTTCCCAGACTTCTCTTTTATAATATTAGGGACAGGTGTTTGAATTAAGCAATAACGCTTTTTAATGTAAGTATGTCTGTGTGTGATTTTAATCAAACTCAGAAAACTATGCTTAGATATACATCTATAACTGTTGAGTGGACCCAATTTAAGATGATTGCCACATCTAATCAACCTTAAAAAACACAAAATTGGTTTTAACTCAATGTTTTGTTTTTTTTTTTTTACAAAAATTTACCTTTAACTTTGCTTTGTGATGGCTGAGTTTCATCCACAACACATAAGTCACATGCTAACAGATTGTGCCTCTGTTTTGTTTAAAGCTTTACCTAATAAAGTGATCTCTGTCTAGTTCTTAGTATAGTGCCTCATAAACCAGTGAACTGTAACTCTTAAAAAGTAATTTTTAAACATTCAAGTACAACTGATTGACTTTGAGTAAATGCACAAGATTACAGTAACTCTGTTGTGTAATTATTGAGCTTAATTTTGGTGTAGTTACAGATAAGACATCCTCAATAGGTCTGTCACAATAACAAATTTTGCAGGACAATAAATTGCTACAAAAAAATCATTGTGATACGTGATAATATTGTTTTGAGGAAATTTTACATTGATATAAAGATAATAATGTAATAATGAAAGAAGCTCTCAAAGATCAATAAACTTTAAATTTCTAACTAACATTTAACACTGGAACTGGAATCCATTTTAAATATCCAAAATAAATAAACAATGTTTTAGATACAGATGCATGTTTGTTGTATTGTTATTTTCAGGTTTGTATCCTAAGTGCTCCCATCTCTGCAGTTGTTGCATTCAACTTGAAAGCAATTCCATCTCTGTTTTTCTAAATCCATAATATTTCAAATATTTTTTTTATTATAAAAAATATGGCCAACTACCACACTAACAATAGCCTATAGACTATCTTGTGCTTAAGTTCAGTATACCGGCTTTGCTCGCCATTCTATAAATTCTGGCTAAAGATATGTAGCAATTTATCTTCATGCTTAGACCAACCTTATCTTAGCGTCACCTGCACTCTGTTTATTAGGTGACCTCACAGCCTTAGAATTGGTCTCAAAAAAATCACACATGCTACTTGTAGCTTTAAGCATCGCTAAGAAGACCATACTCATCAACTGGAAGTCCAGAAGTGCGTTAAATATTACACAATTTAGAAACTATCTATCTGAACATATCATAATGGAACGAATGTCTGCTTGTAGGAAAAATCAAACGATAGAATTTGAACAAACTTGGACTAATTTAGAAAAACTGCTCAGGGGTGTGGGTGGTCTGACTCTCGGGCCGTGGCGTGGCTTTGGGGATGGGGCGGTGGGGGGTGCGGGGGCCTCTTCTGGTGGGGGGTGGGGCGATGGGGGTTCTGTTGCTGGGTCTGTGCTGTTCCACCCTCAAGGGGGCGGGGTCGTGGCCTGGGGCCTGCGTAGCCTGGGGTCAGACTTCCCGGCGTGGCTGGGTGGCGATGGGTCTTTTGGGTGTGGGTGGAGTCGGGGCTCTCCAAATAACACCACACACAAGCACACACATTTATTAAAGACGGCGGTGGAGGGAATTATTCCAGCACCACTGGTCCTGTCTCGCCCCGCTTCTCTGCCATTCTGGTCGGCCTCGGTGGTGGGATCCTGGTGGCGGTACGGTCGGCCTGGGTTTGCCCTTTGGGGGCTGACCACCAGCCAGAGGCCAGTGGGGGCCGGGGCTTCCGTGGCGGGATCTTCCCGTGGTACGATGTGCCCCCCGCCGGTGGTTTGTGTGGTGGGAGGGCTGCGGCTTCCCCTGCTCCTGGGGGGCTGGTCTCTCGTTCTGCCCTGCCCTCCTGCCCCCCCCCCCCCCCGGGTTCCGGCGGGGCTGCTCGGTAGTCCTCCGCTGTCCCCGGCGGGTCTTGGGGGGCTCGGGTTGGGTGATGCTGGCCGGCATCCGTGGGGGGTAGGTTGGGTTGGCGTGTCTGCCTCTGTGGGGCTCTGGCATTCCCTCTCTGGGTGGGCGGGCTGCTGGGCTGGGACTTTGCTGCCGTGGGGGGCAGGCTTGGTTGGGTCTAGACCTCCCTGGACTTCCTGTTGCGTCTCCTCTGGCTGGGGGTTGATGTCCCTGCGCACCGCATGTGTTTCTGCCTCAGGAGCCTTGTTGTGGATTATCTGGAATCCTCCTGTTATAGAGTAAAACTGTCAAGGCATTAGAAAATTTTTCAGTTTCATCTCACTGAGTGCATGCATATGTCGGACAGGACAGGTGAAAAAAAAAAGTTCAGTAAATCGGCCAAATAAAGCTGCTACAGTGTGTTGCTGCTGTCACAGAGTTCTTTTCAGTTAAAGGTACTCATAGGTACGCTAGTCATTTCAATGTCCTCAGTATATTTATATGGTCTTTGCATTTGGCCACACTTGTACTGTCCCTCAGGGTCCCCCTTCAGCTCAAGGCATGGCTGTGTGTTATGGAGTGGAGTGCGAAGTTAGCTACTTCTGTTGTCACAGTCTCTGTGCTGGCTCTAAATAAACAATGCTTAGCCTGGCTGGGGAGCATGTAAGAACTGACTGGGTGCCAGCTTTGTAATGCACTGAGGGAAACCCTGGAAGTACGAGATCATGCACCTGGCAAATACCTGACGTGAGAGTTCTTTCCTCCCTACTCTATGGAAATGAGAAGTGGAGGGCTCATGCTGCCCATGCCTTGTACTATATTTTATGATTAAGGTTTCTCTGTAATGACACGCCTTAACCACCGAATTTGTGTATTTACAGCAAGGACCCATGGCTGGAGCGTCTGTACTACAGCTGTCAGCGACTCGAGAAGCGAGAAAATCATGGAAACTCTGATGGTAGCAGACTAGACGTTGTGCCTCAGGTCTTGCTGAAAACTGAGGTGGTGTTGTGGCAGTGGGCTGTTTGGGAGGCTGCCCAGTTCACCGTGTTGTCCAAGCTCCGCACACCACTCGGTCGAGCTCAGGACACCTTCCAGACTATTGAAGGTAAACGGAGTTTGTGTTCTCAATAAAGATAGATCATTACAGAGGGTTTAGGGTCCAGTCACTTTCATTTTGTCATCATGACTAATTTTAGTGACAGACTGGAGAAGACAGGCAGCCCAAAGCCTTTTTTGATTGTTTTATTAACAAAAGAGAGCTACCTTTGTTTTAGAGGTTGTGTATTGTTTTCATTGACACATGGCCTGTAAATAATTTTTTTTGCAGCAAACAGGCTTAAACTGGAGGCAACCAGACTTTTGGATCAGTTCATTTTGAAAACACCTGAAGAACAAAAATCTGTGTGTTCTTTTGGTTGAAAGCCAGAATCATATACAGAGAACCAGTTCTGTAGTCTTCATTGCATTTATAGACACCATATCTCTCCCAGGGCTGATGTTGCTCCTAGAGCCTCCTATTCAACACTCACCCAGTGTCATCGACGCATGCTCCTAAAGTCTCTTAAACACGTCAAGATTGATGACACTATAAACAAGGATGTACATACTGTTTAAGTAACATTCCCACATTAACCAATGCTTGTAATGTCTATCTAAACTTAAAGTTAAAATTTCTAACACACCTATCCAGGAGTCTTTGTTAATTCTGATAGCTTGCAATGAGTAACATGTAGTTGGTACAATGCTGTTTTTAAGGAAATAGAAGTCCACCCTCCTAGGCGCAAGTCAGATGCAAACCACAAGTTGGTAAAAACAAAACAGAAAAAAAACATTCAATAAAATATACACAAGATAAAATTAATTTTAAACAAATACAGTAAAAAGAACAAGAACAAGTTAAAACAAGGAGATGGCACAAAATGAGACTGAAACTAAGCATATCACTACCAATTGGTAAATGCTACCTTGACCTGTTTATGACCTGTTTTTTTCTTGTTCTGAGACCATTGTGGTTTGTATTTCTTTCTTGTTCTGAGAAGGTCCATCCATCCATCCATCCATCTTCTACCGCTTATCCAGGGTCGGGTTGCGGGGGTAGCAGCTTTAGAAGAGAGGCCCAGATGTCCCTCTCCCCGGCCACTTCTTCCAGCTCTTCTGGGGGAATCCCAAGGCGTTCCCAGGCCAGCCGAGAGACATAGTCCCTCCA
>JAVKLF010000021.1:16839072-16852541 GCA_034783495.1 Millerichthys robustus
TGATGATTTGTGTGTTGCACTGGGTAAATGTAAAACTGGGTGTATGGTGGGTAACAATCTTGTAAATCATTTAATGTGCGCAGATGATTTGGTCATCTTGTCTCCCTACAGTGCTGACCTGCAGCAGCTACTCAGTCTGCACTAGTTATGGCTTCCAGTTTGACGTCGTGTTTAATCCTAAAAAGAGCGTTATGATTGCTAGAACTAAGGAGGATCAAAATATGAATTTTCCTTTTTCTTATTTAGCAAATCAAGTTTTGAGGTCTGTCAATAATATGAAATATCTTGGTCATATTCTGAGAAGTGATCTCTGTGATGATGATGACGTGAAGCGACAGTGTAAATTATACATGCAAGCTAATATGTTGGCAAGGAAATTTGGCATGTGCTCAGACAAGGTTAAAGTTTCTCTTTTTAGAACTTATTCTACCTCATTTTATACAGCTCATTTGTGGTGCAATTACAGTAAAATTATAATGAAGAAACTGCAGGTTGCCTACCAAGATGCTTTTAGAATTCTCCTCAGGCATCCACGATGGACATCTGCTAGACGAATGTTGGTAATTTGGTCAAGTGTTGGTAATATTCCAACTTTTCATGCCTTACTGAGAAATTTTATGTATAACTTTAAATCTCATTGTTTGCATCAAAGAATTTTATAATAAGAACTCTGACAACTGTTACATATAGTGATTTTAGATATACTTCTATGTTTTTTTAATATTGGAATAATTGTTTATCTGTGTCCACTGTGTGATTTGTTTAGCTTGTGTATTTATTATTTATTTATTTTTAACGATGATATGGACTGCTTTTTTGTCTTGAAATAAACTTCTATATATCGTTAGTGCTATGTGAAGTCGCCGTGCTGTTGGTTTTTATGCCGCTGGAGCAGCAGGGAGCAGGGTTATGTTAAATGCAGCTGCGTGACAACACGAGGCCGCACTTTTAGACACACCCTAAAAAAATCCTGAAACACAGAAACTTTGGAACATAAATTTAATTATAGTGCCACAGTGCAATTATAAATGGTTGGGAGACTTTTTACACTTTTACAATAATACATTTATGACATTTATATTGTCTTTAGAAGAAAATTGGAGAATTGTCTTTACATGGTCTTTAACATTCACGCTTGATTTTCTGGTAAAATTTGATTTCTCTTGTATTGATTATGTTTGGTTTTGATAGTAGACAGTAAAATTTGAAAAGATAAATCTTTTCTGAATTTAAAAAAGGCCACACTAACTCCCCCTTTTATACTAAATGCCAGCTTATTTGAATACTGGTGTCTTTGCATCGTGTTGGCCTTCACACAAATATCCAGCTGAAGTCAGCCAAAGAGTATAACTCAAAACACTAAACCAAGTGAGAGGTTTTTATTAACACGTGTTTGTATCTTTTACAGGACTGTGTGATTCCTCTTAGCAGTGAGGTTTTAAACACTTGTAAGCAACAAGATGTTCAGTTTTTCCTTCAAGCCCTCAGATATTCCATGTTCCAGAGACAGCTGCTCCACAAGATCAAAGGTAAATATTACAGAGGAGCACAATGAGCTGAAATGGCAGATTCTACTTACAGGTGGAGTTTAGTGTTGATCAGAATGCAGCTGAAGCTTTTATCTAGGAAAAACAGATGTTGTTCAGATCAATTAGGAATAGTTCAAAACCTTGTCCTCTTTGATTGTTTGTCTCTTTACTCGGGCCACTTTCCTCAGGCCTTGAAATTTACAACAATCAAACCTCTCCTAAAGAAATGTAATCTGGGTGCCCCTCTAATAAGTAACTACAGGCCAATCTTTAACCTCCTATTTTTGTCCTAGTTCATTGTACAAATTCTTTATATTCAAATTTATTCCTTTTGGATGCAAAACTGTGCCTTCAATATGTCAAATCTGATTTTGACCACATCACAGCAATGGGGCTGCACTTTAAGAACGTTTAATAATATACATCCTTGCAATGATTCATCAGAAACGTCTGCCTTAGTTTTATTGGAACATAGTGCTGCATTTAACATTTAATGATCATAATACTTTGATTGACAGACTGGAACAGGGGGTGGCCCTATGTGGCACTATTCTAAATTGTTTCAGAAAAACAATCACACTTGGGATTCCTCAGAGCTCTATACTTTGACCTCTTTTATTTGATGTCTACATGTTCTCTCTTCAGATTATAGAGTATTACAACATGTCTTATCACAGGAGTCCTAAAGTCCAGTCCTTGAGGGCCACAATCCTGCATGTTTTAGAAATTTCTCTGCTCCAACACACCTGATTCGGTGATTGAATTACCTCTTCAAATTGTGCAGAAGCCTGTTAATTATTCTAATCAGGTGTGTTGGAGCAGGAAAACCTCTAAAACATAAAGGATTACGGCCCTTGAGGACTGGAGTTTGAGACCCCTGTTTTTTTCATTACTATGCTAATGACACACTGCTCTACATTTCTGCGTCACCATAAGAGCTTTTACGTTCACTGAGTATGTATAGTATGTACACAAGTGTTTTTTTATGCAAAATGCAAGTTGAGACTTCAGAATGTCAAAAACCTGGATGTTGTTCTGAACTCAGACCTTATTTCAAAAAGTCACCTCAACCAGACTTTTATATTCTGAAGAACCTTGCTAGAATCAAGGAATTCCTGTCTAAACAGGACAGAAAACTAGTGTCTGCTTTTATTTTCCGTACATCAGGTTACTATAATGCTGTTTTCCACTGGTGCAAAATAAAAAAAAAATTAGTTGTCACAACTCCTGCTGCCCAGAGTCCTGACTAAGACCAGAAACATTCAACATGTTATACTAATTCTTGAATCACTGCACTGGATCCTTGTTAGTAAAAGGACAGATTTATATGGCTTTGCGTATGAGTAATGCTTATGAATACCTTTAACTTGCCTTAAAAAAATCCAAGCTTTTTTAACGTCCTGCTACAATGTCAGAGAATTTCACAATGTGGATATTTCCACTAATAATAATAATGGGGAGCAAATTAGTTAGTCTAACTCAGACCCATTTTTGTCTGTTATGTGATATATTTAGGTTTTGTACGAACAAGACTTGAAGAAAGAAAAGCTAGTTTCTCTTCAGAATTACCGTTAAGAGGTTTTAAGGTTTGTAATAAAATTGACAGAAAGGCCAGATTAAGACATTTTATTTACACCTTTGTAGCATAAGCACATTGTTTTTATGGTCACAAAATAAAAAAACACCACCTCAAAAGTTGTAGTGTGAAATAAATGTTGGAAATACATGAACTGTTCTCAATTATGTCTGACATTTTTCAGTACACAATAAAAAAAGAGAGATTTCTCCACTTTCTTACCCGTCTAGGTTACTCTTCATCTATAAACGGCCATCTTTTGGAGCTTTGTCTGACTGCTGCCAAGTTTTCCCGGAAAAAAGGAAACACAGTTTTGGCATCTCGGCTTCTCAGCCAGTGTTGCGATGGGACACAGGAATTAAAACAACAGACAGATCTGTGTCAGGCTTTCAGGCAGCTCACCCTAGAGGGCACTCTGGGGGAGAAATGGGGACCAGAGGTTCAGATAGAAAAGGCCAAAGTCCTGAGAACAGCAGGTTGGAAACAAAACTTCTAAATCTTACTGTTGATTTCTCTGTTCTTGTTCCCTTTTCTGTACATCTGAAAATTATATTTGTCTTTATCTTCATGTAAATTTGTGTTCATTTTTCCATGTTCATAGTTACATTTAAAGGTTAACTAGACTTGGTTGTGACAATTTGCTTTAGTTCTCATATGCACTCCATGTTAACTCTGTGAATTACTTTATGAATACTTTATTTCAAATAAAAAAAATCTACTGCATGGTGGCTCAGGTGGTAGAACTTTTGCCTCCCAGCAAGAAGGTTGCCGGATCGAATCCTGGCCAGGAACATTTCTGGGTAGAGTTTACATATTCTCTCGGTGCATGCATAGGTTTTCTCCGGGTACTCTGGTTTCTTCCCATAGACCAAAAACAAGACTGTTACGGTAAAAGGTAACTCTAAATTGTCCCTAGCTGTGAGTGAGAGAGTGAATGGTTCTTTGTCTCATTTGTCTCTATGTGGCCCTGTGATGGACTGGAGACCTGTCCAGGTTAACCCTGCCAATCGTACTGTGACAGTTGGATATAGGCACCAGTGACCCCTGTGACCTTGAAAGGAAGAAATGGGTTAAGATAATGGCTGGAAGAAAAATACTACTGCTATATTTTACACAAGAAGCATATGAGAAGACTTGTCCAGACAGCTAAAAGGAATTTTAGCCACTTTATGTTTTGCTTTTCAAACTCAGACTCCTGTGAACCGTTTTGCTTGCTACTAAAGGCAGAGCATCATTGACCTTTTTACCCCTGTCTGTCTGTGTATGTTTGTAATATTGGTAAAATATCTCATGGACCACTGGACAGATTTTGATGAAAATTTTAAAAAGTACTCGTTGTTTTCAAGGGTGTAATAAGACACTTATGACTTGAAATGTGATGAGCTCCTAAGTGGGAAATTCTCACTTTCCAGTAGAGCTGGGCGATATGACCTAAGGTCAATATCACAATAAATTGGGCAGTTTTACCTTATTAACTATAAATGCGTGCATTGGCATTGGCATTCTTCAATGGTGCGTTCCCAACTATACATATCAGAAACAACCTCTGCCTCATTGTGTCAGATTACAGCAAATAATTTTTACAAAATGCTAAACTAAACTTGAACATAACATTAGCAAGAACAATCATTTCTGTTCTCATAAACATTATAAACAGTCATAGGCAGTGAAGTCAGTATTGTGGGTGTTTAAAGTTCTATATAGATCTGATAAAGAAGCAGGAGTTTTTTGGGGTCACAACAGTTTTGTACTAAGATAAAAGTATTGTTATTTCATACATGTACGTCTCAAAATTAAAATCAGATATTTATGATAAACTGCACACACGTTAAACTGACTCAGATACTGCTGCTGCTTGCGCCTACTGTGTGAGCGCTGATTTGACAGCAGAGCCAGACCGCTCTGTGTGTCAGTCTACCTCTGCTCACATGGCTGCTGATCAACACTTGGACAAAAAACAAAAACCTCATAAAGCTTTGACTCATGTTACGACCGTCGCTAAAAAATTGTTAGGCAAAAAGAGGATTGTTAAAATGAGTTCATCCAATAAGTTGGATGAACTCATGTGATATATGTATGTGATATGTGCACTCAAAGATTGACATGAGAGAAGTAGTTGCCACACACCTCTGCTTCAGCCAGCAGAGTTCTGTTCTGCTATATTTGTTTAATTTCTGAAAGTTTTAACTGTAATTTAAGGACTTGTCAGTGCAGCCATTTCATTGAACAGTCTTTTGGATGAGCCAAATTTTTGCTCAGTAGGATAACAGCAGTCATGCAAGACAAAAAAATGGTCAATATAAAAAAAAAAAAGAAAAGCCTACACCAGACCTTGACCCAACCCCAGTTCAGTCCCCCAGTCCATCCTTCTCGGTTGTTGTGTCTTTGGGCAAGACATTTCACCTGCCTTGCCTGCCATCAGTGTGTGAATGTGTGTGTGTGTGTATGGATGAATGACTGTGTGGGGTAAATTTTGTAGTCTGTAGGGACTTGATAAATTGCTGTACAGGTTTAGGGCATTTACCATAATTCATAAAGCAAAAGGAATCAATGACAGAATGCTTGAAGAAATCAGCGAAGCCATTGATGACGTATTTGTGTCATGTTTTCATTTTTATCTTTTCATTGCACAGATTATCTTTGAAACAACATTGTCTCTCTTGCTTTTTATTAAAAACATGTTTGAGTTTTGTATTGTTGAAGAAATTGCTCTCTTCAGATCCTTCTTTCAGTGTTGTCTGTCCACAGGTCCGTCTCTGACAGCCATGGAGATGTTAAGCGGGACTGCTTTGTCCTACTGCCACATGAGAAAGAATGAAGGAGCTGCTTGCCACTCTCTGCTGACACTCTGCAAGTGGCTGTTGGCTGACTGGAAGGACATAACCCCTCAACTCAAACAGGCATGCTTTTAGCTGAAATATGAATTTCACGTCAAGTATTTCTTAATGCAGTGGACAATGTGGTGTTTCTTTTTCTCTTTTCTTATGTTTTGGTAATACTAGCCTTTAAATTGGGAACAATGATTAGTTTTTACTTTATTAACAGTGTCAATTTTGACATCAAATTTTGATTTACATAGCCTTTACAAAACAAATTATTTAGTTTTCATCAGAATGTTGTCATCAGTAGTTGTATTCGTTTAGTTTTGGTTAACTAAATCTACAGTACATTCAGTCAACTAAAATCTAAATTGTAAGAGTTAGATTTCCAAAATGTAAGTAAATTTTTAAATCAATATTTGCATTTACAAAAAAATTTATTGTAATGGTAATATTTATGGTTTGTTATTAATGTAATTTAAATTTATTACTAATATGTAAGGTTTGGATGTGTGATACACAGACAAATCATACATAAATCAAACAGTTATATTTATCTGGCCTTGTTTTTCATTAATAAAAGAAAATAAAGTAATGATGGTCAGTAAATCTGATTTCACAATATTATGTGGATTGTGCATAGTATTTTGCAAAATGAATTAGCTGTCTCACTAATACGGCAAGTACAGTGAACCCTTATTTATTGTGGGGGTTACGATAGGCAAAATGCGTGAAGTAGTCCATTTTATTTTTTATATGATGACAAAAGGGAATGCGTGCATGTAAACAGCAGTGCTTCATTGGCTAATAACACAGACAGTAGTGAAGAATCAGATGTTTCATCAGATTGTGTTCAGTCACTATCAAAGTGAGATGAAGAGTCAGAGTTCATATAATGTTTCAATAAACAAAGATCAAAGAGTTCCAATTCATTTTCTGTTTCACTTTGGCCACGCCAAGTTCCCCAAAAATGTGACAGTTATGTGACAAAATGACTAAAATAATGCATATTGAACCAAATTTCTTAAATTTTCAGTTGGTTCTTTTTATTTGTTTGTTTTTTGTATTTGTACAAATAGCATGTGACAGTCATTTTAAAACTGTTGTATTTGTGGTAATGCCATCTAGATGTTCTGTCTCTTTTGTGCTTTATGGTGATACTGTAAGTATTATTATTATAATTGATGCATGTGATCAATATTATTATTATTTTATTTTATTCTAGGTCATAAAGAAGTCAGGAGCAGTAAATTCAGGTGCTATGAGCAATATGTCACCTCTGAGCCGGAATATCGCTGCTTTACTGGAGCTTCCTCTGGAACATCAGGGCAATCCCCACATCACTGCAGAGATTTCAGGTAATGTGTAGGATTCAAATAAACTACAAACTTTTCTCATTATTTCATTAAAAAAAAAAGCTTAATAGTTACACAGAAGCAGTCAAAAATACTTTGTGCATTTGCATCAATGACTAAAAGAAATGCCTGCAGTAAGATTGCCAAGTAATATTTTGACCTTTGCAATCAGTAAATGTGGGTGTTGGAGAACCAGACTTTGTTTTGGGCCAGCTCTATCAGCTCTCAACTAGTCTGGCACCAGAACTAGCCAAATCCTGGGCAGCTCTAGCCAGCTGGGCTTATCGATGGGGCAGAAAGATAGTGGACAACTCCAGGTTAGTCACTATTTTAAACATCTGGTTGTTGTTTAAGGACCCATTAGTGTTTAATGGTGTTCTGAGAACTAATATCCAGAATTTATTGTCTTTTTACAGCCAAGGGGAGGGATTGCCTCTACTCCCAGGAGAAAAGAAAGAGATAGAGGAGTTGCTGCCAGCAACTACCAGTGAAGAAGACAAAAATACCATCTTCAGCATTCTAGGACAAGCCATGTGTCGGCCAACTGGTATACAGGTATGGAATCTATATGTTTTTACTACCTTTCTATCATAAACAGTTACAAGCTTTAAACAAGGAGCAAAGCTGAGTTCTTTCAGATTTTTTTTCTTTTTATAACAAATAAATGTTGCTTTGTATGACCACAAGTCCATTTTTCAAATTTAAATCCATTAAGGAGTTATATTAAACATTTGAGTGACAATTGCTTTTTGCAGCTACTATCGAACTTTAGTGATTAAAATTTTTTTTGTGTATTGTCAGTTGTTATTTCGAAGATTATAAAATATTTTAACTAAAATTGTTGCTAATTACAACAGTTTCAAATTTACTGAGCAATACAACACCACCATTGTTGTATAGCCTTTCTGTCCAGTGTATGACAACAGACCGCAAGAATCATTAGCACAGCAGATCTCTTAACTTTTCAACCTGTGCCCTCATTGGGATGTGAAATGTATGTATGTTATAAATCTGGACCACTTCAAACAGTGCCTCATCAGGCATGTTTTGTTTTTTTTAACTCTGTATTATATTGCTTTTCTCAGCCACAATAGCTTTTTTGCTTAAACTGTTATGGTTGTGTGTTGCTGATAAAGGCAACACTTTCAAACGACATTTCCTTTTAGAAAGAGAGGAAAACTCTTAGTTTCTCATCACTTCTATCTGTACTTTCTTTAGAGTAAAGCTTGCTGCATACTTAACAAGACATAAAGCATCTATGGTTGTGAGACATTCTTTTTCACATGGACATTTTATACTGAGAAAGTTAGTGAGTGGTGGAGCCGAGGTTAGAAAAGGCAAGCTTGTAATTGGTAGGTCGCCAGTGTTAGTCAATAAAAACAACTTGTTTCTTTGCTCCAATTTTATTCCACCTCCTAGCACACATGAACAGACAGCCAGAGCACTCCCAGAGTAACGGCAACACAAAACATACACTCCTCGCATAACAGTGCCCCTAGTGGATGGACATGTAATACAAACAAACCAAGGAAGTAACAGCAAGTTTGCTTCCCCTGACTGTTATCAAAATGTGGGTGGGAAGATGAAGCATTCTCATGGTATTTTGTCGCACAACTGCAACAATGACAACAAATATTTTGACATCTTGCAGAATATGACTCAGCCTTAAGAACCGGAACCACTGTCAACACTTGCGTTTACACCATGCCTTTCGTTTGTCTAATTGTCATGGAATTTGAACATTTGCTTTTCTGTAGCATTTCATGTTCTGTGACTAGACATTGCAGTTCTTAAATGTTTTTTATTAGTCATAAATCGCTGACATGTTTTGTTGCACATCAGGATGAAGACATTGCTCTACAGCAGGACGATGACGAGGACGACATGGTTGACGTGATTTGGCGGCAGCTCACCAGCTCATGCCCCTGGCTCGGGGATGCGGGCCAGCATGTTACAGATGGTCTGATCCGGGTTTGGAGACAAGTAGTGGATCGGATCTTTGGTCTGTACCGTGTCTCCTGCCATGCCTATTTTACCTTCCTCAAACTTAATGCAGGGCAGGTGAGACTTTAGGACACATTGCTGCTTTAAGATTCTTGGTAAATCTGTGAAGAAGTGTTTCTTCAGCATTGCTGTTGATATGCAGTGGCTCTTTTTCTGCTTTGTTTTTAGGCCCCTGTTGACGAGGATGACCCTAAACTCCTGCTATCCTGTCACAACATCAAACAGAGCAGCGATGATGTGATCGTCATGGCAACTCTTCGTCTCCTTCGGCTCTTGGTGAAGCATGCTGGTGAACTCAGAATGGGCCTTGAGCTGGGCTTGGCTTCAACTCCTACTGCACCCTGGAGACGTATGTCATGCAGTAAAATATGAAAACATTTTGTTTTGTCTGTTTAAACAAAGATGGTTTTGTCATCACACTTCACATGTCTGGTTTTAGGATGTTAAAAACCAGTATAGGAAAGGAGTACAGAGGGGAAATATGAAAACAAATTTGCTTGAAGGAGGAGCTTTTATGATGGATTTTTAAAAAAGTATCATTCAGTTGATTTAGTAATTACTCTCTGTAGTCACAGTCTTTTCACCATGCAGATTACACATTTTCTTTCCAGCTCTACCTGGACCTATGGCCCATGACGCCTTGTGCGAATAATGTCAGCTACTTCTGATCAGTGCATTTTCCCTCATAGCAAGTCTTAGTATGATTGTAGACCAAAATATGTGGCAAGATTACCTGTTACCCCTCAAAAAAATATAGCTTATACCTACCTCTTGCACTCTCGAGGACTGTTGAAATGTGTTCTTATTTCAAGTTTATTGCTTTCTTGAGAAAAAAACTAATAGAAATCAAACTGTAGTTGACAGTAAAACCCAGAAAGTTTAATTCTGAAATACTGAATATTACTCATCAGATACGAATGTTGAATGAAATGTTTTCTACAGCAGAACTAAACAATACTGGAAATATTAAGAAATCAAAGGGCTTACAAGTTTAGAAGTTTTGTAGATTTGCAAAAAGTCCACAGACCAGTTCATCCTAAACAACTCTGGTTGTTCATACATCACAGCTGAAGCAGGCCACATTTTCATCACACACTTCACACAAAATCAAATTTCTACCAATTTTGTTAAATAACTGAAACCAGGTCTTATAAATAATTCCACTGGAATTCCTGGTCAGGCAAATGGGGATATTTCTTATATTTTGTGTGTTCCTTAGGCATTATTCCTCAGCTGTTCTCACGTCTCAACCATCCAGAGGCTTACATCAGACAGAGTATATGTAGCTTGCTGTGTAGAGTGGCTCAAGATTCCCCACATCTGATCCTCTACCCAGCCATTGTAGGGTCACTCTCTCTGGGAGGGGAGACTCAGAATGCAGGTAATCCAACACTCAGATTCTCTTCGATATGTGCATGTCTTTTTATAGAGTCTAAGATAAAGTGACTTTTTGAATCATGTCTCATTTATCTAATTATAAGTAAGTTTTGAGTGTAATAAATGTCTAATCTAAAGTGTTTGACTGTAATTAACAGGGGCAGACAGGGCTATAACGACCGTATTTTTCGGACCATAAGGCGCAGTATCAATGAATTTTCCGCTTTTTTCATACATATGGTGCACTGGATTATAAAGCCCAATATCCATGAACTGATCTATTTTCATACATAAAGCACCTCCTATTATAAAGGCACATAAAGCGAAACAAAACGGTCATTTAAATCAAACTTTAACTACCATAATTCACAGTAACTCGGAATATTGTTCAGTTGTAACACATAAAATACAAAACAATACACTCACATTTTCAGTTCATAACTCTTCCATAAATCCATCAGAATCTTCCTCCTCAGTGTCCGATTTAAACAGCTGGGCCATTTCAGAAACAAGCGTTCCCGGCCCTTCCCGTCATCATCCGAGTCGGTCTCGTTGCTGTTATTTAACTGTTCTTTGATTACTCCAGCCTTTGTGAAAGCTCGGACAACACTTGAGACCGGTACCTGAGCCCAGGCATTTATGATCCGTTGGCAGATAGTGGCGTAACTTGCCCGGCGTTGCCTTCCTGTCTTGGTGAATGTGTCTCTCAGCTGCTCTATTCCTATGTTCTACTGCGTGACATAACCTTTAGTTTGAAATCCGCTTCATAAGCGTGTCTCTTAATGGGCGCCATTTTAGGGTTTTACTACACACGATAATAATACCAGAACGTTGAAGCATGTTTTACTCTGCAAGCACCCCCTGACTACGATAGCTATAATTCTCCAAAAAGCAATCAAGCAGTGGTGCGGCTTCATAGTTTTCATAGTTTTTGAAAGCAAAGAAACACTGTACATTGTTATGAACATGTATTGCTAGGAGTTAGCCTGGTTACTAAGCACAATTAGCAAATCACAATACCTTTTTTACTTGGAACTCTGGTGTAACATTATTGTCAGATTTGACTTTTGAGGTAAATGAAAAGCAACACAAGCACTAGCCTGTTGATTCCGTTATATTTTTGATAATATTTTTCTGACTGTTATTGTTTTGTGAACCAAGGCAATAAATGTAGTCCGCAAAGTATTATGTTACAAGTTATTGAAATCAAATGTTTTGCAAAAATGTCATTTTGAAAACAACTGCAAAAAGTAATGGTTTGTCTTTCATAAAACATTTAAGAGATGGTCCAATCAACTTTGAATTGATGTTCTGCCTAATAGTTAGTACTTTTCCAGTTATGATCAGTTATTTCAGATATTATCTGTCACAGAGCACAGACGATGCTAAGCTAATTGCTAGCAAAATGGGCAGTTTTTTTATCACTTTCTGCCTGATTCAGTCTGATAAGTTTGTCACTAAGTTTAATCAACACTTCAGCATCCTTGGCATCAATGTTTTTGTGCTTTGTGTACACATATTTGTGCTCAGTGCAAACATATATTCATGCAATAACATGGACAGTGTTTTGGAAAACTTCACTTGACTATCAGTAATATAAAGGTTGATCCATTAATTGATTACTTATGAACAGGAAGCAAGTTGCCCCCAGCTTTGCCTGCATTCTTGGGTAGCATGCAGGGAGAGGACCTTAGTGAGGAGAAAGTGGAGGAGGAGCAGCAGCTGCAGGGTGCTGAACAAGGAGGAGCTGCAGACGAGATGGCAACTTGTTCCAGTCAAGACCAAGCCATGATGCAAGACTGTTACAGCAAGATTGTAGAGAAGCTGTCTGTAGCCAACCCAACCATGGTGCTTCAGGTACAGTGTAAAAACAAACTAAGATTTAACCAGCAACACTAGTTGATGTGACATGAAGCGTATAAGCAACAAAACAGAATCTTCACAACTACAATTTTTTAACCATTCCTAATTTTAACTTTTAGTAAGTTATCTGTAATCTTGACCCATAAAATGAAGACTTGTTGATCTCTGTTGAACATTACAGATGCCAAATAAATCATTGATCATAAGGGATTTAACTGTTAATGTTAATAGTGCTGACACATGATGCAGGGCAGAAAAGAGATCTTTTGTTAAAATAATTGAAAAATTTGTACGTTGGGCAAAAATACAAAACACTGTTGGAATTACAATTAAAAACAACTGATGCTAACCTCAATGAAACCAAAAATAATTACTACTTGTCAAGAAAACATTATACATAAATCTAAATAATCATGTTGTCCTTCTCATAATCTTGCATTGCAAGATGTCTGGGAAGTAACCTCTTTGTTTTTCTCTTTGTGTTGGATAAACTTAATGTTTGATTTCACCCAAAGACGTGTGATAAACTTTAATTGTTAAGATTTTTGACTTGTTCTGTTTTTTTTCTCCTTTAATTTTGTTTTTGGGTGTTATGTTTTTATTTGTTTTAAAAAGATCTATGATATTGACAGTGCTGATTAACCCAATGGTATTCAGAAAATCTTTGTTTACAGAAGGATTTAATGGGCTATGACAGAGTCAAGTGTCAAGTTTAATACCTGTTGTATTCTTACACTAGACACAAAAACATGAAAACAAGTTCTCTCAGAACTACAAGAAACAAAACCAGGTTGTCATTGTGAAGTGGAATTGTTTCTCAAATGACTTACCTGTGTAAGGACCACCTCAATATGAAATACTGAGTTGAAATTACACCTTCTCATAAATTGTTCAGTTATGAGGAAATAAAGGGGTTCTTTTAAAGTATATTCACCTTTTCTGTGTA
>JAVKLF010000021.1:16852838-16875625 GCA_034783495.1 Millerichthys robustus
TCTATTTTAAGAAATAAAATTGACTATTAAAGATTAACTCAGTTTGATTAGGAAGAAAGTTCAGTCTCTTCTTGAGGGGCTCTTCGAGCCTAGGGCAAAGACAGGTGACCCCAGTTTCCCCTTTGGGGTGACCACTACACCTGATACTGTGATTATGTTCTATTTTGGCCCTCAAAGTGTCTCGATGCATCTCTCCAAAGTGTGCAACATAAGGTGGTATCTCACTAACCTGCACCTGTCAGAGACTAGTGACTCAAAATTGTGAGGAAATCCCGAGATTTTAAACGCAAATGTAGACCTATTACTTTTCTTTAAATTCATAGAAGTTGAAGTACATCCAAACACTGGCTTTCACTGCAGAATGAGCCGTTTGTGTGTCTTATCACTGTTAAACAAATGGTTCAGGAGTTGAACTTTTGCACTTCAGGATTCTGATTATTGCAATTATCAACCTGACATTAAAAATACATGATACATTTTTGCCATTTCCAAACTGGTTTTGGAATCTGTTGGGTCTAAATTTCTATGCATGGAAAATACAAACCCTCAGCCCTGGTAAAGGTTACTGGCGCCACTTATTCAGTTTTTCTACTAATTAGGATATTTATAGCGTTTTATCCCCTCTTTGTTGCATAAAATTAAGCACATTTAATGTTTGTTTTTTTAATACCTAAATTAATTTAAAAAGCAGTTTATTTAACAAACTTTAGTGAAAGAGTGTTTCCCCAACTAGATCACAAAACATGTTTCCTTACACAATCAGTTGACACCACATACACACAAAAACAGGTACCTTTAAATGTACACCCCATCCAGGCATTTTTCTGCTGTGAGCTGTCACAACTCTGTGAAATCTTCAAAGTACTGTACCGCACATGGAAAGCAAAACAGGCAAAAAGATATTTATATATACAAAACCAAACTAAACTAAAAAAAAAGTTATAATAAGTTTTCATTTAAGCAAAATCAAGTGAAGTCAACCATTTTGTATCAAAAGGTCAGAGGTAGTTCTGACCTGCACTTTAAGTGTCAATTCACGTTGATAACACTTAATTATTCTAATCAGATAATCTATAATCCACATAAATTTGACAAAATAAAGATGTGTTTCTGCCACTTTATCAAAGACCAAACTGTACACAGATTAGAATTTTATCCCCTTCATCCAAGGGCACATCCAAACTCTGCTCATTATTTCTGCTGAGCTAAATCTCACTGCCTGCTTCATTTTGAATGCACCAAAATAATTAGCAGAGAAATTCTTTACAGATCTTCAGTCATTACAAAAATACTTTCTTAGATTTTTCTCTTTTGAAATTTTTTTTAAAAGGCAGTACTTTTAGCTTTGTGTAAAAGTTATCATTTTAAAGATCTAAACTCACCTTAGTTAATTTGTGCCTCTTTAAGAGAGGTTGTTTTTGTTAAATCCCATTAGGGAACTAATTCCCTCACTCCACAGACAAACTTCAGAGCAGAACAAGTTTGAGTACCTGAGCTCTCGGCGCAGTATTATTTGTACCATTACTTTGTACCATTACTCCCCATAATTCATTTTCCATTACACAATCTTGTGTCCCTTTGTCTTGTAGGTCCAGCAGTTGGTAGGAGAACTGCGCAGAGTGACTTTATTATGGGATGAACTTTGGCTTGGTGTGTTACAACAACAACACATGCACGTCCTGCGTAGAATCCAGCAGCTGGAGGATGAGGTCAAGCGGGTGCAAAACAACAACACACTGCGCAGGTGAGATGCATTCATCTTTGATCATCGTTTCATGCCAGAGTGTTAGGCTAAAATAATCTTGTGGAAAAGAATGACGTGTATAAAACGTGTGTGTGGCACCATGTAAGATCTCATTAGGTAATTAATACCATTTAAGTGTTTGCAAAATTTCTCACCTCTGGTGGCCATCTGGAAGAGTTTGACTCCAAAAGTTAAATAGTTGTACATTCAATGATAACAATTTCTTAAAATTTGTCCAGTGATTTATGTGATATTTTGCTAATGAATAGAGCGATGTTAGCAAAAAAAAAAGAAAGTTTTACAAACAGATGTGTGATCAGTTATTGCTCAAGTTACAGTGACTCTAAGATACTGTCCTGCAAATTTTAGCTCAGTTTCTATAAAATTCATCTAAATATTGATTTTTGAAAGTTTTATTGAAAGTGGTTCATGCTGTACTTGGCTAACAGATAAACAGACACAGGCAAAAACAGTGTCACTCTTGCTTTGGATGCAGGTGATTAGACAGTCCATGAAAGATTTGATGTTAACAGCCTTTGAGCTATGTCAGGGAAAAATTAAAAAGCTGATGCTTTTTAATTTTTCCCTGACATAGCTCAATAGTTTTTGTCCCATTGGTATTATATTGATTCTTCAATGACAATATTCTATCTAGACTGTTGATTTTCTGCATTGATTGATATTCATCATTTTCATGTAGATCTTAAACATTTTAAAATTCTGTCATGATTTTTAAACACATAATATCAAACAAAATATCAGTGCTTGTGTGTCCTTGCTGTTATACAGAGATGAAAAGATTGCCATCATGCGTGAGAAACACTCTGCTTTGATGCGCCCTGTGGTTTTTGCCCTGGATCACGTGTGCAGCATCACAGCAGCTTCAGCAGAAACGCCACATGAGACCTGGTTCCAACACACCTATGGCGATGCCATCACCTCTGCCCTGGAGCGTCTTAAGAACCCAGCCAACCCTGCTAACCCGGCTAGTAGTTGGCTTCCTTTCAAACAGGTGCTTGACTGTCCTTTGAAAACTTGTCAACCTTGTTCCTATGACTTATCATACTTTGCATGAATAATGTCTTCTGCTTCAGTGTATTTTCTTTTGTAGCAACCATCTCTGTCAACAATTTTTGACAAAAACCTGTGATAAAATTTAATATAATTTAATTAAATTGATTATTGATTAATTTAATCATCCCTGTCCCTTCAACAATATATGGGGCGGCTGTGGCAGAGGGGTTAAGCTAGGGGAGTCGTCATGTGACTGTTCAATCCCCCATCCCAACCTTCTCAGTCGTTGTGTCCTTGGGCAAGACACTTCACCCACCTTGCCTGCTGCTGGTGGTCAGGTGCATGGCAGCCTAAACTCGGTCAGCTTGCCCCAGGGCAGCTGTGACTACAATGTAGCTTATACCATCAGTGTGTGAATGTGAAAGCGCTATATGAGGACAGGCTATTTAGTATATGTACAATATGTTCCTTTTTTTTAAAGCCATAGTGTAACTTTGTCTTGTAGTAATTAGAGCCAAAAGCAGAGCAACTAATACTGGAGTGGAGGAAACTCCAAAAGAACAACTACCCATACCATGAAGACCAAAGCAATGTAACAAAACCATAAATAAATCTATTTAAAATAAATGTGTTAGAGGATTAGCCATCAAGAAGCTTTACTGCTTCTTACAGCCATTATCAATTCTACATGAAAGAGTTCATAGAAAAGGTTGGTTATACACTTGATTCATCTCTAACAAATGCAAGTGTGCACAGATGTGGATAATCCTCAAGTTTAACTGAAGTGTTTTCTTTTTTTGTTTTTGTCTATTTATACTTGGGCAGATAATGATGAGTCTGCAGCAGAGAGCTCAGAAGCGAGCCAGCTACCTGCTCCACCTAGATGAGATTAGTCCTCGACTGGTCTCTATGACAACAACACAGATGGCCCTGCCAGGCGAAGCATCTGCATCTGATGCCGTCACTATACAGAGTGTAGGCAAAACCATCACCATCCTGCCCACTAAGACCAAGCCAAAGAAGCTCTTCTTTCTGGGTTCAGATGGCCGCAACTATCCATATCTTTTTAAAGGTAAAAATTTTGTTGAAGGAAGTTATTTTGAATGGTAGTGTGAGGATTCATTTTAAAATTAAACAGTTAGCTTTTCTTGGAAGGAATACATATTACTCTATTGCAATATTGCGTGTTGTCTTTCATGCTGGAGTTTTAATTAGGATGATCTTGAATTTGAAAAACGACAGCGTTGGAGTGTTTTTTGTCAGATCTTGAAAATGACAATTTGCATATTTCTATTTCTTCTATAAATCCTATTCAACTGGTGGCCTGCAGGTGACTTCCATTCTGCCAGTGTATAAGCCACCCCCCATCCCAAGATGTAATTAACTTTTTATCTACTTAAATGTATAAGATTTATTTAAAATCAATGGTAAATTTTAAATTAATAAAATCATTATGGCTGGAATGGCCAGGTGCCCATCCACTGGTGGTACGTTTTTAAAAGGGGTTCGTAGGCTACGACCTGTTATGAAACCCAGTATCACTTCCTGGGATCTTTAAGTGGTGCTCGAGGCTCCTGCATCCAGTTTTCACCTGGTGGCTCCAAGGCTCCTACATCTGAACGCATCTCCCTATGTTTTTACCGTCTAACTACAGCTCTATGACTGCTGAGCTCTTGTGTTTTTACCCACCCCCTTTTGCATCTGAGGAGCAAAGGAGGTTGCATTTTTTGTGATCCTGCTTGCTTTGTGGTCTCCACTGTGGTTACATTCACCGCACACAGGATGTCAGATTGTGTGATCCTCTGTTTGTATGCATTGCTAACCCAGTCAAGGGCAGGGCTTTGTCCAGACAGAGACTCTCACGCTGGATTGTGGAGGCTTACATCAGCAAGGGTCGTCCAGTCCCTTATAGTGTGAGAGCGTACTCCACCAGGGGTGTGGCAACGTCCTGGGCCATATTTATTTGCCTACAAACAACCTTCGGAGTCTGTTCCCCCACCCATAGGAGCAGCTACAGACAGGGTTGCAAAAGGCTACCCTCTTATCTACTGGGGAAAACTCTAAAACACAGGTACCCAGTCAGGGGTCCAAAAGTAGACAACTATCAGCTTGGTGCCTCCTACCATGGGCAACTCCAGAGTAAAATAAGGTATTGCCTCTCACAAGGAGTTTGGTGTCAGTGCCCATTCTGTGCATTGAGGTGAGATGAACTATATCTAGTTGGTTACTCTCAACCTCATGCATAAGCTCAAGCTCCTTACCCACCAGAGAGGTGAAGTTCTATTCAACTGGTGCTCATTGATGAGCTCCTTTCTAGATCTGGCACCAGGGTGGAGCACTGGTAACCTTTGTCCGGTTGTGAGACATTGAGTTCCTTGATTTTTTTTTCTTTTTCTCCTGTTCAAATAAGAATTCTAATTCATTCTTTGGTCCTAGGTGACAGGCCAGACAAGCTTGGGAGACCTTATCAGGAACAATTTCTGTTACCGCAGACAGTATAGCAAAACAAGAGTCAATGGCAGAATAAGCTGTTTGCCATTGGTAGAGATTAGACAGGTTGTTCATGGGCATAACTTAACTCTGCAGCCATGATCCACAAATGGATTTTCCTTACAAATGTTAAGGAGCAACAAGCAAGCTTTCCAGTAATATAAGTTACTTTGCCAACAGGTATTAGTACAACAAAAGTAAAAGTAAAGGCAATGGAGTGTAATTAGTTTAAAATTAGTGTAAAATGTAATCAGTTTACATAGTCTAAACTTATAAATCGGGTAAATATAGTTATTCTACTAACCTGTAGTAATGGCAACAGATGATGAAAAGACCAAACTTAAGAAGAACTATTTAATTGAGCTGTATATTTTTATCTTATAATTGCTGTTAGATTTGTTTTCATTGTGAAAACGTGAAACCATTTCAGAGACCTTTTCAAAGCATTTAAGCCTCTTTGCCTATGGTTACTTTAGTATTAATGTTTTACTTGTCTGTAATTGAAGTTCTACAGAGCACTATTGCATTGTTGATCAAGTGTATGTATGTACTTTTTCACATTTTGTTTATATCCTCTTATTTGAATATATTACTGTCTAAATAAAAACTGCTGCATTTCAAGCTAAACCATTTGTTGAATATCTGATGTAATTTACAACTGAGTGATTTGGCAATTTTCAATGTCTCAGGGCTGGAGGATTTGCATTTGGATGAACGCATCATGCAGTTCTTATCAATCGTCAACACCATGTTTACCAAGGTCAATCAGCAAGAACAACCACGTTTTCACGCCCGCCACTACTCCGTCACCCCTCTTGGAACTCGTTCAGGACTAATCCAGTGGGTGGATGGTGCCACTCCGCTTTTTGGCCTCTACAAGCGCTGGCAGCAAAGGGAAGCTGTGCTGCAGACTCAAAAAGTAAGTTGTTTTTGGAAACCCATGCACTGATGTAAAATCACGCATGAGCACTACAGACAGCAGCAGTCAATAGTTTTTCTGCATTAGCACAAGTAACTGAACAACAGTAACAATGGAGGATAGCGAAGTGCTGTTTGTGCTACACAGCCTTTTCAACTCGTGGGAGTAAACCAACGAATATTTTCACCATTTTGGTGTTTGTATCAGACAACTGCGCCTGTCGTCGAAATCAAAAAAATGTCAGCTGCTTTAGACTTGGTATGGAAACAACAGTGGATTCAATGAATTGAACATTACAGTGTGAACATGTTTTATTTTTCACAATCAGCATCTAAAAAATCTTTTAAAAATTCCAGATATTTACATATAAACATTGTCTAAGCATATTTATAATAAGACTGTTTTCAGTGTAATAAACATTAAAATAATTTAGAATTACTGCAGTCAGTATGTTAATGAAATCAAATAACTAATGTATCACATTAACCAAAATAAAACATCAGCTAGGTACCGTTGATTAGGCATGCTATACACTCACCGGCCACTTTATTAGGTACACCTTGCTAGTACTGGGTTGGACCTCTTCAGAACTGCCTCTATCCTTTGTAGAATACATTCAGCAAGGTACTGGAAACATTCCTCGGAGAGTTTGGTTCATATTGACATGATAGTATCATGCTAGTGCAACAGATTTGTCAGCTGTGCATCCACGATGCGAAATCTCTCGTTCCTCCACATCCCAAATGTGCTCTATTGGATTGAGATCTGGTGACTGTGGAGGCCATTTGAGTACAGTGAACTCATTGTCCTGTTCAAGAAACCAGTCTTAGATGATTTGTGCTTTATGACATGGCACGTTATTCTGCTGAAAGTAACCATCAGAAGATGGGTACACTGTGGTCATAAAAGGATGGACATGATCAGCAACAATACTCAGGTAGGCTGTGGCGTTGACACGCTGCTCAGCTGGTACTAAGGGGCCCAAAGTGTGCCAAGAAAATAACACCCACACCCCACCACCAATCTGAACCGTTGATATAAGGCAAGATGGATCCATGTTGTTGACGCCAAATTCTGATCCTACCATTCGAATGTTGCAGCAGAAAATGACTCATCAGACCAAGCAACATTTTTTCCAATCTTTTATTGTCCAATTTTGGTGAGCCTGTGCGAATTGTATCCTCAGTTTCCTTTTCTAAGCTGACAGGAGTGGCACTCGGTGTGGTCTTCTGCTGCTGTAGCCCATCCGCCTCGAGGTTCTATGTGTTGTGCCTTCAGAGATGCTTTTCTGCATACCTTGGTTGTAATGAGTTATGTTTTTTTTGTTACTGTTGCCCTTCTATCAGCTTGAACCGGTCTGGCCATTCTCATCTGACCTCAGGCATCAGCAAGGCATTTGCTCCCACAGAACTCCCGCTCACTGGATATTTTCTCTTTTTTGGACCATTCTTTGTACACCTTAGAGATGGTTGTGCATGAAAATCCCAATAGATCAACAGTTTCTGAAATACTCACACCAGCCTGTCTGGCACTAACAACCATGCCACGTTCAAAGTCAATTAAATCACCTTTCTTCCCTATTCTGATGCTCCGTTTGAAATGCAGGTGTACCTAATAAAGTGGCCGGTAAGTGTAGATTAAAATCTGTTGCAGAGCTGTGCTGTAATGTATCTATCTGCTAGTGTTCCCATGTTCATTAAGTTGACAGTCATAAAAAGACTATAACATTGAACAAAGAGTTTAACTGTCTACAATTTTTTAATTCCTGAAAGGTACAGAAATAAATGTGAATAAGATAAATGAAAAACATATTAGACGTAACATTTTTTTCAGACATGTACGTTTTGCTGCAATGTCTTTTTTTTGTCTCAACTGGAAATTAAATTCCTCTCATCCCACCTAAGTAGGTGAGATGTATAACTATTCAACATATCAGGATTAGTAGGGTAGCTATTCCTGAACAAGCTGCACCTTTGGATATGGTAAAATTGCACAAAGTATGCAGAAGTTGTTTAGTTGAAAAACAGATAAAAGAAACTATAAATGGGAAAATAATGGTGTGGATGTTAAGTCCGCATTGTGTGCATTTACTGAAACTTATTTCAGTGAGAAGTAGTCTGCAGGATAACGTTCTGAATATATTTTTGATAAGCTAAATATGATTCTATTGTTTTTAGTGATTTCTTATGATAGTTGTTTCTAGGTCTCTACATTTTGTCCTTTTTGATTAAACATCTGGTTTGTGGTAATTTTAACCACATTATCAATGTAATTAGTTGTTTTTCAAAAAATTGTGGAAGATTCAATTATAATATTAAATTAACCTAATTTGACTTTTTATTATCTCATACAAGGCCCAAGAGTCATTCCCACCGCAGCCTGTGCCTCCAGTACCTCGTCCTAGTGAGCTGTACTACAGCCACATTGGGCCTGCACTGAAGGCAGTAGGGCTAAGTTTAGATGTGACCCGACGAGACTGGCCTCTCAATGTTATGAAGGATGTACTAAAAGAGTTAATGGATGCTACTCCCTCCAACCTGCTAGCAAAGGAGCTCTGGTGTTCCTGCACCACACCCAGTGAGTGGTGGAGAGTCACTCAGGTATTTTCTTTGGATTTTCTTACATTGTAGTATTTTTATTTTACTTCACATAATTTAACAGACTATAATATATTGAAGAGCAACATTGAGTCCTTGATGAATGTCTTATGTTAAACTAGGACTACTTTATTTCTGAGTGTGGTGTTAATGTAATTATCTTGTTTTTTTGCACTGCAGTCTTACGCCAGATCCACTGCTGTCATGTCCATGGTGGGCTACATTATTGGCCTCGGTGATCGTCACCTGGACAATGTGTTGATTGACATGACTACTGGAGAGGTGGTGCACATTGACTACAATGTGTGCTTTGAAAAAGGTCAGTTTAGTGGTTTGTTGAGTTGGTTTATTAGTCATAATACAGATTACATCAAAGATTTCAGAAGACTTTGGTTTAAAAAGTATGGAATTTGAGTTTAGTATTTTCCAGGCCTGGGTAAATCTGGTCAATCGAAAATGTATAGAAAAGCAGTGTTTCTAGACTCTATTACCTATAGTTCCCTTTCAGTCGATTCACTCGGTAGAACACATAGAGTATGGGATACCACGCCCCTGCGTTACCTAACTGAAGAAACCTTCAATCACGCCGTTAGGTAAATGACGTGTGACGTGTGGCAGGCCCCACCTGCACATAAATACATCTCCATCACAGTCATTATTCAGTTCTTATGCTCTTCACCTCGCTGAGAACACCTTTTTTTCCATTTAACCAGGTAAACCCCATTGAGATCTAGATCTCATTTTCAAGGGGGACCTGGGCAGAAGTCTGCAATACACAGCAACCTGGTTACAAAATAAAACTAATTAATACATATGCGCAAGCGTAAAACAATATACACAATTTAAAAACAGTGACACATTTTAATAGTCTTGTTGCCTGTTTTTAAGAACTGCTCGAAACAAGTCCATTGAAATGAGTTGTGATACCTTGATTTCAGACTGGAGCTGATTCCATGCTGAAGGAGCCATAACACTGTAGGCTTGCTTCCCGTTTTTAGTTCTAACACGTGGTACTTGCAAAAGAAAAATGTTATTTTAGCGTAAAGAATGGGAATTAACATATCTATATAAAAGAGAGCATAATTATGCTGGAGCCAAGCTGAGTAGAGATTTATAAATAAGGTAATTTTTTTTCTTTGTATGCTTAAATGAGGCCATTCAGCTTATATATACAATTAACACCTAATTTCCAACCCATGCTTTCTAGCTGCTGCTAGGTAGCATCGCTCTTGTTTTTTTTCCCTCCAAAACTAGCTTAACTGCTTGTTAGTCAGTAAAAATAACTTGTTACTCCAATTTTTATTCCGCCAAAACTCTCTTCCCGAACAGTACAACCAACGAAGAAGAACACAAACTCTAAAACATATGCTCCTCGCATAACAGTGCCCCTAGCGGATGGACAAGTAATACAAACAAAACAAAGGAGTAACACTGCTCCTGTTAGTGTTAGCTACTGCTGCCTGCTGGTTAGCGTGTCTGCCCGCTGAGCGCTAGTTGTATTTCCCATTTGTCTATTTTTCTTTTTTACTACTCTTTTGGTTTTGTAGTTCGGGATGATCACAAAGCAAAAAATGGCAAAGCCGAAGTCTTCCGTTCACCCCTGTCCTCAGGAGCGCGGCTTCACACTTCACGAAAAGGACCAGTACGAAGCATGGTCTGTCTGCCTGGGAATTGTCCACGCCAGAAGAGCGTTGTCGGAGCCGACCGCTTGTGCTTTTTGTAGCCAGCTTCGGCGCTCCACACTTGAACGGCGAGTCAAGTTTGTGCAGAAAGTGCTGGGAGAGGCTACCGTGTCACAACAAGATCCCTTGCTGTCTAGGAATCCGGTTTTGTCCGAGTCTGACGAGGACGATTGGGCCAAAGCTTCCACTTCCAGCTGGGCAGCCCCTGCTTCCAGTTGGGCAGATTATATGGAGTTTATGGACGGGTTAGCAAAAACGGAACAGGCTGTTCACTGGATTCTACCTTCCGATGGAGCCGGCTACGGTTAAAAACCGCAAAAGACCATGTTCCCAGATTTTGTGTCGGAGCTAACATCGTCCTGGAACAAACCATTGTCCACGCGTGTTACGGTGCCTGGCTACGGTCATTAAGTGGACCTGGACAGTGCCGACAAAGCGGGTCTGGAAAATTTACCACCAATGGAGGCGTCTTTGGCAGCTTACCTGGCGCCTTCATACAACCATGGTGTGTGCGGCTCTGCCACCCTGCCCTCAAAACAATGCAGGTTTTCTGCATCCCAGTTGAAGACCTATGTCGCTCAAGCAACCTTTGCTCGCTCCCTGAGCTCGACCACCATGCTTCAAACTTATTAAGCTATGTGCTTCTCTGAGCTAGGAGCTCAGATGCCTCCTGATAGCCATCTGATTCCCCTCTTGAATGAGATCAGAACCACTGCTGATCATATTCTTCGCACCTCCTGCTGTGCTGCTCTCTCACTGGGGATGGGGATGGCTTCCACAGTGGCTGCTCAGAGACACCTATGGCTAACTCTTTCTGACGTTCCCGATAGGGACAGGGCCTGGACGAGCCGGTGTCAACAGATGGGCTTTTTGGACAAACCTTGATGCAATCCAAGCGAAGTTTGAGCTTAAGAAAAAGCAAACTGAAACTCTTCGTTGCCTCATTCCCAGCGAGACTCTAAGTCCAGGCCCAACATGAGTGGACAACATTGGCACCGCCTACGAGAGCAGCATCACCCGCAGCTCTCGACACTACAATTTCACAGCCATCAAAAAAGCATACTCCCCGCCAGTCGGCTTGGAGCAAAGGCCCTCCTCCGGGTTTTCAAAGAGATCTCACATTATATAAGAAGAAGCCCCAGTCATCCTGACGGCGTGACAAGAGAGAAGCAAGGAGACCTGATTGGCGCCACTCATTTATTTTTGCGCAAAAGGCATGTTGTTTTTTTCTGTTCAGGGTTCCAGCCCCAAAAGGGGCTGCGTTTTTCTAACACAGTCTCCCAATCCCAGTTTGCACACTCAGCCCCAGGTTTAAGCAGGCTAAATGTTTCTTAAGAAATGGGAGAAAATGTTCAGAATGTTTGTGTAACTGGTCCAGATGTTTCAGTAAAGAGTGCAACTCCTTTGCCAATAAATCAAAATCAAAACGTTGTGTGCCACAACATGCACAACAGTCAAACAGAGCTGCTCCTCTTTTTTCCAATAGCCAACAGTGCTTCAGGTCAGCTGTCTGGCTGCACACGTACCTCTTTGAGGTATGCACACTTTGGACTAAACTGTTACTCATGTTAGCCACTCTTGCACCAAGTACAGTGTATCAGGCCTAGGCACACTCAAACATTTGCCAACAAACCACAGGAATCACCCACTCATTTCAAAAGTAACCTACAAAACGATAAATGCCCGACTTACCCAGCCTTGCAAGAACAAAAGGCATCAGTGATCTTGTCCACAGCTATATTGATGCTGAGCGTGTGAGGATCTGCCGTTTTCCTCATTGACCGAAATCGTGCACAATGTTGGAGGCATCGTGTGGCTCAAACACATTGATGTCATCCAAAAAAAGATGACATAAACTTGTTAGTTACTCTGTTCATTGTTGTAGCTGATATTTGGTGAAAATCCGGCAGAAACGATGCACTAATCAACTCAGAAATACTCCGCAGAGAATCCGTCCCAAGTGGAAGACGCCATGTTTACATAGAAAAAAAAGCGCAGCAAGGCTTTGTTTGTGAGACTTGCGGCCAAGTGAGATTGTCTTAGGTCGGTTGTGGGCGGAGCTTGGTATGGTCCATGAGTCATTCAACTTTCTATTTCCGGGGCTCACACAGAACGTAATCTCTATATGAGTGCAAATGGTCTGTTTTTGAGAAATGGTTCTCTGACCATTCCTTTTGGGAGATTTAGTGTTCTGTGGCTGTGATTCTGGCTTTCTCACAGAACTAGATTGACAAGGAAACCGCTTTTTCCACTATCAAAATTTATTTGGCATTTTTTCAGACTGATAGGCTTCGAGGTAAAACAGCAGGCCAGCATCCTTTGGTAGGTCAGTTTATGAAAGGGACTCACAGAAAACTGCCCGTCTCAAAATCCATGTCTCCTCCGTGGGATATTCCTGTAGTACTGGAGGCTCTCACCACTTCACCCTTTGAGCCTCAGGATCAACTGGAATTAAAGTTGAAAACACTAAAAACAGTGCTTTGGTGATACTTGTTTCCATAAAAAACAGGTAAAATTCATTCTTCATTAGTATATTCATCTTGCACTGTATTTTATCTGGACAAGAATGGGGTGAGCTTGCTTCGAAACTGCTTTTTATCCTAAAGTATTAGGTCCTACTCACCTATAGAGTTAGTGGCTTTCAGTCCTCCACCTTTCTTCCCTGAGGAGCAGGCAAGGTTACATAAACTCTGCCTAGTATGTGCTTCATGCATTTACCTAGATAGGACAAAACATATCAAGAAAAATGATGACAAACTGTTTATTTCCTGGGCTAAGAATCAGTACCGGAAATCATGTCTCCTGTTCTCTGAGTAGCATGGGGGTCTCACCAAGTCACCCTCCTTGCTATAATGTTGTGAGGAAGATGAGATCATTTTTGAATCAACTGTCAGTGCCTGAACAGCCCTTTTTATAGAGGGTGGGACAGTGCCCTTCATGATACTGACAGGCTTATTTCCATTCCTAGTGCGAGACACTCACTCATGCTACCCAGTGCACTGGGGTTACGACCGTAATCTAAAGTTTTTGGCTACTACCTACAGCCTATAGATGGACCCGTAGCATAATTAAAACTGTTGTATTTGGAGGGAAAACAATCATACATCTAAGCAGTCAGTTGTTCAATTTTCCAAGATGCAATGTAAATCCAGAGAGAAAAGTCATCCATTCATTCAACCATTTTCTCCACCTGCCTTTTTTTCTTCTTTTTTTTTTCAGTAGTGATCGTATGAGAGGCGGCATACACCCTGGACAGGTTGCAAGTCCATCCAGGGACACACAGAGATAAACAAAACAAACAATTTACACTTGCACACATACACCTACTGTCATTTTAGAGTTACATATTAACAGACCCACACATGCACTGGGAACACATGTAAATTTCCTAATAAAAGATGTCTGGTTGGAGATGAACCTGCAACTTTCTTGTTGTGCAGCAACAGCACAAACTCAGCCCTAACCCACGTGGCCCCAAATTACAAGAATTTGGTTCTCTAGGGAGGAAAAAAATTCAGTCAACTGAAATATTTGAAAATCTGGAAAAGGCTAGAATTTTTCAAATGGAAAATTACTGTAACTAAAATAATACTGAAATTAAAGAAAATATGGTATTTGAATTGTCTACGGCCTGATTAAACTGTGTGAGTTTGTGCATGTGTGTATATTATCAGGAAAGAGTCTGCGTGTGCCAGAAAAAGTCCCATTCAGAATGACCCACAACATTGAGACTGCTTTGGGAGTCACTGGTGTGGAGGGCATCTTCAGACTGTCCTGTGAACAGGTTCTTCTTACATTTAATTTTAATGTAATCAATGTGGAGCATGTTCAAGTAGTAAGACGGTGGTAACAGAAAACTGATTCGAAGTAAAATATTTGCGGTTTTAATTATTTCTTGTCTGTTGAGGGAAATTCTTAAACCAGATGTGTCTTTTCAGGTGGTTCAGATAATGCGACGAGGACGAGAGACCCTCCTCACCTTGCTGGAGGCCTTTGTCTATGATCCTTTGGTGGACTGGACTGCAGGTGGAGAGGTGGGCTTTGCTGGTGCAGTGTATGGAGGAGGGGGTCAACAGGCTGATAGTAAGAAGAGCAAAAGAGAGATGGAAAGGGACATCACACGCTCTCTGTTTTCCTCAAGGGTGGCTGAGATCAAGGTGAGCTCAAGTTCAGAGTAAACTCAGGATTACCACAATTGTTATTGTCATCAAGAATAGTATTTAACAAGGATGTAATAGGCCTTCGCAGAGCTTCTCTGCTCGGACCTAATGACCTTTAATATTTGTAACTTTCATGAATTATTTTCTTTTATTTACCAAAAGCCACCTGTATAAATACACCGTTCTTTATCTAGCTTCATTTGATGTTTTACTGTGGGAAATGCTTCTGTGTGACCATCAACGGAAGGTCCAGTGACATTACATTTGTCTGAAACAGACAGGTTGAGCCATGCTCAGGGCTCTGCCCCATCATAATACCACAGTCAACCAATCACCCCCAACTTACTCTCGCTTTGTTCTCGTGAGAAAGTAAAAACTCCATCAGATTTTGGCTAGCTAGGTTAGCTGCTAAACAGTTCATAGGTTAATGTTACCAATAGCAGTTCCCAGCTTCAGTTTCAATTTATGCTGAGTAAATTGATACTTCGTGGAAAGTACTTTGTTTCAATTGAGCAGTGACTGTGGCAAGCTATTCCGGCTACCGCTCGATTTTAAGTAACTAAAGAGCTGCATGCATGCTTGAGCCCCAAGCACACTCAAGTGCTACTGTCAATAGGTGTGTCCACATTGCTCTACCATGCCGGATAAAATCCTACAGAGCAGTGGTGTAGTGGTCCCATGAGAAGTGGGAATACTATCAAATTTTGCCCTTTTTAACGCAGCGCAGAAAAATGCCCAGTTTTAAAAACAATGACATGCAAGACTGCTCTAATTTGTTTGCCCAGAAATCCATGAATAGTATTTGCTCATTATTATAAAAAAAATATGAAATTAAGATTATGAAATTACTAAACCAATACTGGCCCACAGTGAGACAACTATGTATTTTGAATGAACTCGGGAATAAGAAATGACATTTATTCACTTAACAAGTCAGTATTTTTTTGTAAACTATCTCTTTGAACAGCTGATTTGAACAGTTAGCATGGGCCAGAGTGTGCTACTATTATCAAATTATCATTACTTACTCAGAAGCAGTTTGTAGGTATTACTGGTCACAAAGGCAGTCTGCATGAATGTAAAATACAGATGACACAAACATGGTGTTTCAGTTATTTCTGAACATTTATTTAAATAATACACTTCAGATCTGAATTTGACATCCTTGTTCATATTGTTCATAAAAAATGAAGCACATCAAAACTAACCAGATTAACTGGGAAGTTGATAGACTTGTAAAATTGAAATAAACACTATTTTATATATATACACATACATGCATTTACAACTTTGACGATCTCTCTCAACCCAGTACTGGGTTTCTACACTTTAAGACATTTCAAGTCAGTTAAACTTGCAAATGAAAGTCCACGTGCTGCCCTAAAATTGCATATTAACTCAACTATCTGTTTCAACTCAGAAATTAAAGTTTAAAAAATTGATTGTACTACACTGTTCTTGTTTTCTTAACGTAGTTCTTTAAGTTGTCAAAATTGATTTGATTTTTTATCACGTTCTGTCTCAACTTGATACTTCATGTTGAGTTAAAAAATCATTTCACATTACCAGTACAAGAAAACTAATAATCGCTTGTTGTTTTAATTTTATACTGTAGGTTAAAGCAATTACAATTAAAACATCACTAATATAATACTTTCCATAGCTAGTTGATCAGACATTTCTACATGATTATAACTCACTATTTTCAACAACCTATTATGTGAAATACAATTTTCCATTTCAAATTGCAAGAATTTTAATTAATAATTTGTTTTAACTTACATGATTCATGACAGAACTCACTGACTGCTTGCTTTTATCCAAATTTACAAGATTTATTAAAACAATCTTTAGCTATACATTAACATGCTTTCACAGCCAAATTGAAAACCACTTGGCTTTAAAAAACAAAGTGTTCTACAGGTATATTTATTCTTAAAAGGATAATTATAATAATTATAATACAAAACTATAGAAAAATACAATGTTGACCGTATAAACAATAAAATTAGCAATGCCTGGGTCATCGCAACAGCAAACAAGCTTAAACTGGAGGCAACTGGACTTGCCCCGACTGTGGAGTACTTGGTCACCTGAATCCTGATGAGACTGCTGGCCTAATCTCTTTGGAATGTGTTTGATGACTGAGCTGTAAACACGTGAACAAAGACTCCTGGATAGGTAGTGAAACGTATACAAACATGAACTGATCCAAGTCCAGTTGCCTCCAATTCAAGCCTGTTTGCTGACCTTTTAATTATGTTACAAGGCCTTTTCCTCAACAAAATAATGTTTATATTTTTGGTCGATTTGTTAACATTATAGCTTTCCTTCTTTATTTATAGCTAGCAATCTATCTAAACTCACCCATTTTTTTTGTTTTGGGATCCCAACCAGGGGTTCTTGGATTTAAAATCTTCTTTTTGTTTGGTGGTCCACAGGTCTGGCCAGTCATTATCAATGTCTACAAAAAACAACAGAAAATACTGAATTACAGGCTATAAATGTAACAAAAGTAACATTGACCACAACCCATTCAAAAGTCTGCCATTACCAGACTATGAAAAACCTACATTTATATTTAAATCTCATCACAAAACATGAAGTTTCTCATCTCATCACAAAAGGAGTAAGTCTCGTCTCTGTAATGCAATTCATGACTGTTTGTCATATAGTTAATTTCATGTGTTCATCAATTTTTTTAAAACAACAACTCCGCTTATGTCCCCTCCAGGGCTCCGTAGCAACCATATGATGTACTGTAGCTGTAGCTATATTTGTGACTGTCGAGCCCTGACATGTTATTATTGACATCATTTACAAGGTTCAGCAATAAAAAAGGCTCATGCCTGCTTACCGTTGTTGATTTCTTCATCTGAAGTTATACCAATGTCTTTCGCTGTGGGCGAAGAGTTAGCGTCCCGTTCACAGAACGCATCTTCTCCAACGGGGATGGGGAGCAGAGCTGGCGTTGGGCTAAATGCCAGTATAGCATCGACATCGCTAACATTAGCTGAGCTGCTGGCTAATGTTGGTACGCGAGGACATTTGTTAAATGAAAGTGTTGTTTGAATATCTCGCTTCATATTACCATTTTAGTACAAGTCCTAAAAGCAAATGGTTTAAGTTAAACTTATAAAAGTTAGTTTATAGGTTAGAAAAACTGACCTCAGCATCGCCCGCCCTTTTCTGCCTCTGATTGACTCGTCAATCATCATAGCTGAAGTTAATCAATCAGTAAATGCAGAGTGTAGTCGTAGTAGCCAATTAGAGGCAGAGTAGTGGAGGTCATTATGGCTTCACAAGCGTAGGGAGAAAATGAGTAATTTGGCTTGCAGATACTGCTGAATGGTGCACATGAAGGGGGATTTAGAAGTGGGTATACGCAATGCTGACTTAAAAAGAAGTGGGTATACACCGTATACCCGCATATACCCTGGACTACACCACTGCTAGAGAGGCAACAGATGACAACTATCAGCCATGAGCCAGCAAGAGCTGGATGGACATGGAGGAAGACCCCTTGGTCTTGGCGCCACTTTTTTTCAAGGGCTGGTGGAACGTCATACTTAAACTAGGTCAGGAGGAAGTAGATGCTGACACTAACGCTAACCTCCTCAGACAGATGTAATGTCATAGGAGGTTCTGTAGATGATCACACAGGAGCGTTTCCCAAAGTAAAACACCTCCCTCTATTTTCAAAGAACCAGGGTTACCTTAAGTAACCTAAAGATTTTGCAGTTCCTTCAAAGACATTGTTCTCTGAAATGTACTTCAACAAACTTATTTTGATTTTCTTTTCGAATGCTCCTTTTAGCTTTTAGCTACTGTCTGCTGCTTTTGGCATCTAGTTATGTTTTTTCTACTAGCCGTTAGATATGGTTTTGTTAAATTTAGGAAATAGCATAACTGTTTAGGTAATTTGAGCTTTTAGCTAGTGTTTTGCTGATTCAAACCTCTGTATATTTGTATCCCTCCCTCAGGAAAACAGATAAAACATCTGAATAGTGCTGCATATAGAAAATGTTCAAGGTTCTGTAAAACCAGTTCTTATCTTTCTGTAAAAAAGATAAGAGGAGATATGAGGTGGATCTAACTGTGCCCCTCCCGAAGGGTTGAGTAGAAACAAAATTTATGTTTTACTTGTTGACTTTTGACGACTAGAAGTAAATAGGATATGAAAGGAAAGAAGTCCGCCCATGTTGTATGCTACAAAAATACAACATAAAGAAAAAAATATAAAGAAGAAAATGTTCAAGTTTGTATGTGAATTATTTGCAGGTGAACTGGTTTAAAAATCGAGATGAAATGCTGGCAGTTCTACCTCAAGTGGAAGAGGCTGTTGAAGAGTACTTGGTCCTTCAAGACTTGCTTTGCCAGGGGGAGAAACTACAAGTCAAACTGCAGGAGGAGATGGATTTTTTGGAGAGTGCAGAGAACTGTCCAGACCATGTCATCCTTACTCTGGAACAAAGGTATATGCATGTTTAAGTTTTTCTACGTGTTAAACTTGCTCAGGCTTGGTGAGAAGTAAGGTTATAACATTTAAAGATATTTAAAGTTTTAAAATATTTAAATATGTCGATAGTCATACAAAATTCTCCAGGTTTTTTCTACATAACCTAGACCTCTTTTTAAGAGCTTGGCTAGTAACTTTGAAGTCAACATTTAAGAAATAGATCTTTACTAGGGAAGTCCCAATCCAGATTTTTTGGCTCCCAATCTGATTACATTTTTTTAAACGATTAGTCTTGTCAATATCGTGGGACATTTTTCACTGGTTCTTCATTTGGCATGTTGCTGCTGGCTCTGCAGACCTTCTCCGCCATCTCTATGAGCTACTCTTTGGTATGCATCTGGTTTGCTGGACTTGTAAAATAAGGCAAAATAAGAAAAATAACTTGCCTGTCTTTGTATCTGGGATCCAGTAAAGTGCAGTGCAGTTCATTTAAATTCAATTCAGTTCAACTCAACTCAACTCATATCAGTTTATTTGTATAGCGCCAATTCACAACAGAGGCACTCAAGTCTAAACTCGAGGCACTTTACAGGTCAAAATAAATAAAAAAGAAAGAAAGACATACAGACATTCCAATTACTTGGTAACTCTAGTTATCAAACAGCCCAATTAATTATTTAAGATATTTCAAAAGGTTTCTAAGGAAACCCAGCAGATTGCGTCAAGTCATAGACTTTACAGCAATCCCTAATACCAAGCATGCATGTAGCGACAGTGGAGAGGAAAAACTCCCCTTTAACAGGAAGAAACCTCCAACAAAACCTGACTCAGTAAAAGCCATCTGCCATGACTGACTGGGGGTTTGAGAAGACAGAGCAGAATACACAAGAAAAACAGATGAACTGATAAAGAATTATTTCCAATGTTCTTGAAAGTAAAAGTTAGTAACAAAGGCAGAAGAATGATTACTTGATGGCAGCATCATCCCAGCTGAAGCCCCCCTATTATAAGGCGCAGTATCAATAAACTGATCTATTTGCAGTATTTTCCATACATAAGGCGCACCGGATAATAAAGCCCGATATCCATTGACGAGTCTATTTTCATGCATAAAGCGCCTCCTATTATAAAGGCACATAAGCTAAACCAAACGGTCATTTAAATCAAACTTTATTTAACTACCGTAATTCACAATAACTCTCAACATTGTTCAGTTGTAAGACATAAAATACAAAACAATACACTCACATTTTCAGTTCCTAACTCTGCCATAAATCCATCAGATTCCTCCTCCTCAGTGTCCGAGTAAAACAGCTGGACCATTTCAGCATCAAGCATGCCCGGATCCGTCTCGTCATCATCCGAGTTGAGCTGTTATTTAACTGTTCCGTTAATATTCCAGCATTCGTGAAAGCTCGGACGACACTTGAGACCGGTACCTGAGCCCAGGCGTCCACGATCCGTAAGCATGTCTCGTAACGGGCGCCATTTTATGGTTTTATTACATGCGATAATACCACCACATAACATTGAAGCACGTTCATCCGCCATCCCAGCCCCCCGACTACGGTGGCCGTAATGCTTCCAAAAGAAATCAAGTGGTGGTGCAGCTTCGTAATTTTCAAAACTCATACGAAAACATTTTGACATTTTGATTTTTAAACGCCGTGCACCACATAAAATCTGTTAGTGAGCACAATCAAAATTCATATATAAGGCGCACCGGATTATATGGCGCAGTGCCTATTTTTGAGCAAAAAAAGAGATTTTTACGTGCGCCTTATAGTCCATAAAAATATGGTAATCGTAAAAAAAAAAGTTTTAAGCCTTGTCTTAAAAAATTAACAGGGTGTCTATGATCTGTCCAATTGGAATCAAATAAATAATAAAGAGAATTGGTTCAAGCACAGAGCCCTGAGGTACTCTGCAAGTAACCCTAGAGGGAGAAGATGATTTACCATCGACATGAACAAACTGGAATCTATCTGACAGAAGATAAATTCAGTAGAGTGGCACTGTCTCAATATGGGAGAAGCTTCAAGGATGGTGCTCCTCATTGTCTTTATTCCTGTGCCATTCTTTTTGTCTCAAGAAAGAGCTTGCTTCAGCACTGTGATGACAGGTATATTATCAGCTGCTGATAGGTTGCTGTCTCTGCACACTGCCCTTGTGACCTCTTCAAATGATCTCAGGACTAAGGTAATCGTCTCCGCCAACATCCACTAGTTTATTCTCAGAGTAGAGGTAAGGTTGTGCTAAATTGTATTTAGACTGAGGGGACATTTTTGTTCTAAGAGGCTTTGCATCATGTACAGAGTGTTAATTCCATCTTACTTGCACATCCAGCTTAAGGCATTTTGTCTGTATTTTAAGCTCAATCTGAATGTCCTCTGAGTGAGAATAGGCCATATAGGGGATGCTTAAAATATTCCTACAATTTTTCCTGCGACAGCTAAACTGTCACTCACACTGCGTTGTGAAAGGAGACCCTTGTATACAACAACGTTGAGTGTCTGAGGCTCCACACTTCCACTTCATCTATGGCTTTGCGTATGTTGCATTATTTTCTAAACTCGCATACACTCGTTCTTTATCTTTTTTGCCATTTGACTCTTTTCTTCCTAACTCATCATCGTTTTGATAGTATTTTTCACGTGTTAATCTGTATGAGAGCCGCTGAACTCATTTGCGTGCAGTATAACATTTACGAGTTTGAAAAAGGAGTTAATTAGCGCATATATCAGTTGGAAATGAAATGGCTCTTGCATCCATTAAAATAGTATGAACACACAGCAAGTCTACAGATGTTTCAAGTTGCAGACAAACATGGAATGACCAGTCCAGGTGTATGATAGTGCTTCATCCTCACAAACAGAAACTGGAAGTTCGTTCCACAAGAAAAGAGACTGATAACTGACGCTGAAAAGTCTTGTGAAAAGTGTATTGACCCAATCATGTGATGAAATCCAATCCTATTAGATTCTCTAAAGTGAGATCTGTCAGGAGCCGATACCTATTCTGAGTTTCTGATTGATACATCCCTTGTCTTTACCTGTTTTCCAAAGCAACGGGTCAAAGGTTGGGTTCAAGGTTTGGTGATGCATGTTTGTATTAAGACTTAATAAACCACCTTCTAAAGATTTGATTGTTTTCTGAAGCTATACTCCTGTGATAGGACAATCCAGTTCTTTGGCCAGACTATAAACTGGTTTAGGAGTGTTATCGCCACTTAGAAGATCAGGTTTGCAGAAACATACGGACAATTGGATGATATCTGTCAGCTATGAAAATAAGGTGAAAAGAAAACATTATTTTATTTTGTGGTCTTGCTAAAGCCAAACAATCTAATTATGAAACAGGGATTAAACTTAAGCTTATTTCTACAAATAAAGCAAACCATAGCCATAGTTTTACCCACAGCAGAATGGGGCAAGTTAGGCCTGTCACGATAGCAAATTTTGCTGAACGATTAATTGTCTAAAAAATTATTGCGATAAACGATAGTATTGTTTGAAGATCTTTTTACATTGATTTAATGGAAATGATGTACTATTGCATGCGATTTCCTGCCAAAGATAAATGCACGTTATTTTCTAAAGAACACCAAACACTGGAACCGGTTAACAAAATAAAACAAGCAGAAAAAGTCTCTGTTAACAAAAGATGCACTTGAATAAAAACTAAGTACAAGATAAAACCACAGTGGAAATAAAAACTACATT
>JAVKLF010000021.1:17441288-17459648 GCA_034783495.1 Millerichthys robustus
TGTGTGTGTGTGTGTGTGTGTGTGTGTGTGTGTGTGTGTGTGTGTGTGTGTGTGTGTGTGTGTGTGTGTGCAGCAGAACCTGGGACAGGTTAGTGTGAAATAAAAACTCTTCGGTCAACTATGGCAGCATTTGATGGAACTTGGTGAGAAAATGCTCTTTATGAAGAAGCTCCATGGGCAGCAGACTCGGCACAACATTTTTTGACTCCAGCTATCTTCAGCTGCTCCTTGAACTTTGGCTGATTTAGCAAGCACAACTAAAACAATGAGCTTAAAAGGGCAAAAAAGTCATACAAGCTGCTGAGCTGATCTAGTTCTCTTACGATTTAGATCTGCTGGTGATGACTGCTCATGCCTCAGGTTTAAAGGGATGGAACAAATCTGTGCAGCACATTAGAAAACTGACACCAAATATTTATCATTTCTAGCTAATTCTATTTCTGTAGTTCACTACAGAGCTCTTACTCTGAGTCACCAGAACCCTCCACCAACAGGGGGTCAGAGGTCTCAGTGGGCTGTTCCAGATCTCTGTCAATGTACAATTACAGTGAGGACAGGACACACACCCACACGAACACACGCACAGGAAAAAAGAGAAAGGGTAGGAGAGAAAAAGACAAAAGACAGTCACGTACAGATCAAGATAAAGAACTGACAAGTGCAGCTGACCTGTCAACCTGCAGAACACTTCAGAACCTTTGGTCCACATCTCCTAAATCACAACTTGAACAAACTTCTGAGGACTCCAACTAAGTGCTGAAGAACTTGTTCTCTCCATAAAAAAGTCGAATAAATCAAACACCTGTCGACCTCTCTACATCAAGATGTTCATGATGACTGACTAGATCATGTGGTTTCAAACAAACTGACAGAACATTATCTGTCTTTACTGTTTAATTAAAGTACGACCCCACTCAGGATAAATTTTACTGCATATTTCTGATTAGAAGTAGATGTCAGTTGAGTTTGTCTTTGGTCATTGAGCTTTAGAATCAGATTTTTTTTACAAAACAGAAGTGCTTAATTTAAACAAACTTATTAACACACATTTAGAAGAACGGATCCACTTACAGATAATATAAAGACAGCACTTTGTGCTACAGCACGTTGCTGCTGCTGGTGAATGACTAAACATCAGATTAAAATTATTCTGCTGATTATTCAGTCCACCTTTAATTCTAAACACTGTCACAGGTTTAATGTTCATCTCAAAGCAGAACATTTTCCAAATCATTATTCCAGAAAGGAATAATCATAATGGGTTTTTAGCCCCAGAACAGCTGGAACTCTAAGTGAACATAACTGGAGTTCAATCAACTCGAAGTACAGTTAGTCATCCCGATGAAGTCACCATGGCAACCTCCTGAAGAGCAGGACTTTATATTTACCTGGTCTGACTCAAACCTGAGAGCTTTCATTTACAGACTGTTTAATATTTACATTCTACATAAACAGTTTAATATTATTCAAACTAAAATGTCTCCTTCTGATAAAAGCTTGATTCTAAGGCTACACTCACACCGCAGGTCTGAACAATCAGTGGACCTCCATCAGACCCTGATGCAGACGGGACATCACAAGCAGCACTCTGCGTTTACAGGAGATCCTACATATTAACGTTGACAAACTGTCAGCAGGTTTACTTCAGAGATGGTTCCCATGGTGACAGACTCAAAGTTTCCCTGAACTCAAGGTGTTTTTATGGCAAGTTGTTCTCTGACTGTAAAGATCTTCAGGTTGACAGGTCTGACACAGATGAAACAAAGAACAAGCCACATCCAACAGAACACAACATGAAAGCACACAGGCTGCCTGGTCCAGTATGAGAGCTGCCTCCAGATCTGTTCTAGGGTTAGAAAAGCTGCCCAAGTTTCCCAAGACACCTCTTTTCATTGTGTTTTTTTACAACTAAGCAGGCCTTCTGACTACAGTGGCACAGTAACTAAGATTTTTACAGATTATTTCTTTATATGAACATTTTATATTAAAAATCTAACTAATCCAAAACAGCCACCACATATTAAACAAGTTATTTCCTAGAACTGAAAACCGTTTCCATGTACACATTGCTCTTCACTGTGTGAACATTTTACTGTATTTATGAATGAATGTGTGTTCAGTGGTTCTGTGGTCCAGTTTTAGAGGTGGTGCCATTCTAGATTAGAAGCCGTGATATTTCGACGGATTCATTAACAGATTAACGGTAGTTGCTGCAGCTCATATTGGACTCTCAGCAAATTCTGCACCATTAGCCCAACGGATGACTTTTTACCTTAGGAAGCCATCGTCGTTCACGGCAGCAGAAGGTGCCGCCGGCCCGCCCTCTGAGAAAACGTCCACCAGTAGGCTGCCAGCGCTGGGTGGAGCAGTATTAACTGGAGCAGAGGAACGAATGCCAAGAAGGTCTGCTGACGGTGAAGGGGTGGACTGGAAAACACAGGAGACTTTAAGTAAAGCACACTTGACACAAATGGGCGTATGAAACCCTACAGGAAGTCGGTTTACAGCATTAGAGGCAGCCATGGCTGCTGCGTCCGGCCCACGGTCACCACTTCCGTTCAGTTCGCCAGCCTCCCTTTTGCCATCTTCCAGCTCTGTCACAGAGACGGCCCCGGGGCCTTTCTTCTTCTTCAGCTTTGCCAGAATTGAAGACTCCCTCTCTGGGAATGGAGGCATCTCCTCCAGAACTGTGGCCTAAAGGACAGATGAAATAACACAGAGACCGACCAGCCAGGTTAGCACCCATTTTATGGACCTTTTAATGATCCGAGTATTCAGCACACTGGGTTATCAGAACTAACCAGGACATCTGTGCTGGCAATGGAAGAGAGCTTCAGATACTCGACAGCTCGCTGCTGCAGCTCCACATCAGAGTTGCGGATTTGGCTGTCGCAGCGCAGCACTTCCTGGATGGTGGCCTTGGTCTCTGGGAACAGGTTGATAAACTTGATGTAGGCCGACAACAAGAGGGCGCGAGTCGGCACGGAGCAAAGGTGGAACTTGGAGTGGAGAAGGTTGAACTGGACCAGGGGGCTGGATGACAGCAACAAGGTCACCACCTGATTTCAGACATGTTACCTATGTGGTCTGCAACACAACACTGTACGCACCTGGACCGCGGGTCTCCAGCAATCAAGTTCCCAAACTCTCCCAGAATGTAGCCTCCAACCTTCACCATGTTTTCATGGCAGGCTGGGGCTTGCAAGGCCTGGAGGATCAAATTATTCCATTTAATATTTAATCCAATTCTTGGGTCAAAAACAAAAGACTAAGTTTTGTTAAACCAATAGACAAAAGATCTAAAACATGATCATGTTTAAGCTTTGAATTGATCAAGAAAAAAAATGAAAATGACCTAATCTTTTTGACAGACAGACATTTTGATGCAACACTAATCTTGCTGTGATTCACCATCTCTGTCCTTTGACCGGACATGAGTCCCTAACGTGAAGTTTTCCTGTGATGATACCTCAAACACGGTCTTAGCGGCGTAGCCTTGCACATCATCTCGGTTGATGACGATCTGAATGACGCGGTACCACACCTCTTCACTGACATAGTCCCCAGCAATGCGGATGAGGTTCAGAATGGTGTCTACATACCAGGAGTAGTCCACGGCATACTTCTCTGCAAGTATGGCCACTTTCAGCACCTGAAAAACACAATTACAGCTTCAGAGTGTGAAAGAAAGAACTCTAGCTGACTTATTTTTAGCATCACCTCAAAATTTAATGAAATTTAATTTGTTTAGTCAAACTAAAATTAAACTCCAATTTATAACTCTTGTTTCTTTCTGCTCTTTTTCAAATAAACTAAATCTGCAAAGATGGAGCTTAAAAGTAGTGCATTCATTTTCTTCTGTCCTGCTTGCATCATGTGGCTCCAACTGTAATTTTTATGGACAGGAGTGATCTGCTTTAACAGCAGTGAACAGGAAAGTCTAAACGTTGTTTCCAGTTTTATATAAAAGATTTGTTTGTAAATAGAAAACATTTGTGAACAGTGTGTCACACCCACCATCTCCTCTCTGATGGAGTAGTCTGCTGTCTCCAGGTAGCTCAGCATCTCTGCTACAATCTGCTTGGCATTGCTGCGGTCACACATGGCATACAGCAGGTCAGCTGCTCGCTGTCGAACACTGACATCTCTTTCAGTCTGAAGAAACACATGAGCAAAAACTAAAAAAAAGACCCTGACACTAGTTATTCTCCATCTGACCTAAAGACAAGCCATTTGGTCTCCTGTCACAGTAAGTATTTCTGGTAATAAAAGGGTTAGGGCGCCACCTTGAGGGCGTTGATGACCGTCTCAATGTGAGTCTTCACAGCTTCATGTGAAAACTCAGAGCTGGCCAAAGTGCACATGCTTTCCAGAGCCAGGTAGCGCAGGTTAGTCTCTCTGTGCTGCAGGAACTGACCGAGCTGATTACAGGCTCGCACCAGGAGGTTTGGCTCACTGCAAAACAAAAATAAACAAAGCTCAGCTCATACATAGCCCAAAAAGTCTAGTTACACGTAAATAAAAACAAATTCATGGAACCAGAAGATTTTCCTGCTTTTATAAAAGAAGAATTTCACCATTAACGTTTGGTGGAAAATCAACACTTCATACATACTGTGTCCAGAACATCTATTCAGTGATTTAATAGCTGAGCTCAGCAACATTTAGTGTTTCACATTAAATTCACTTTTCAGGTTGTTGGAACACCGGCTGACTGACTTGTAACAAGTCATAGGCAATACACTATTCTTCAGCGGTGCCTGGTTAAGTTATCTGATATGACAATTAAAAATGAATATTAGTCTCTCAGGAGAACCAAAAGGAGGATCTGTAAACAGAAATTATTCTTAAAGGGTTGCAGGTTTAAAAACAATTGTTTCTTAAAAGGTTTCCAAAACTGAAATAATTGTCTTTATTTAGGGGCTGGTGGTGAGTTTTAGAGTGAGTCTCAAGACTTGTTTTGAATTTATTAAAATAAATAACGTACATAAAAATGATCAGTGACTAAATCTGAATTCTGCAATTTCTGGAAATAAATTCTCTAAATGTGTACCAAAAGTTCTGTTCCCAGTTAAAGTCTGTGTTTATGGATTTTAAAAAGGTAGTAATTCTTTAAAAGCAGCCGTCACACTGCAGACTAACATTAAGTATTTAATAAACATCTCCATTAGTTGCGTTTGTCTGCATGTTACTGACGTACCTGTCATAGTGGATGATGAGTGATATAGCCTCAAACAAGATGGCATTCTTGGCGTTGGAATGCTGAACCTTTTTGGACTTTGGCGGCTCCTGAGCTTTATTGAGAATGGTCTCCAAGCACTCCACCAGACGGCCTTTCACGGCCCCGTCTTCTGGTGGAGGGTAACACTGCAGCAGACGCAGCAGCTTACAGGACAGCCATGGAGCTGGCACAAAGTAGTAGGTGTAGTCCTGCAGATCAGTGGAGGCTGACGACACAATCTGGAAAACAACAGTTTTACTTCTGGTTTATCAGACCTAAAACCAGTTCCTAATCTTAGTGAAACAACAAAATGTTTCAATATTAGTTTTACGACACATAAGAAACAAAACGGCAGCAAAGAATCGTGTTCTCTACTAACCAGAGGTTATTGACACAGTAAACACTTTCTGCTGCATGTTGTATGCGGACTAAACTCATGTCCAGACAAGCAGGTGTACAGTTTGGACTCCAGGTAATGTCTTCCAGTTACTAAAACGTTCAAGGGTTATATTGCTCGTTTTTATTTTCCTCCCCAGATTAGCCAATTATTTCAGTCCTGCCTGTGAGCCTCCTCTCCCTCAGCTGCTCCAAGGAAGAATAAAACTTTCATGTAGGGGTTTGAAACATGACAGAATGATCAAATCTATAAAGGTTTGTCAACAAGAAGGTAAGCAACCAGACAGCCTAAGAGAGAGTGACTGATATATCAGTTAATGTTCTAAAGCTTTTAGTCTTAAATTATACCCAGACCACAAAGAATCAAAGGTTTCAGCACTAATCTGTAACAGCTTTAACAAATGTACTGATTCTGAGAATCATTTCACAAAATGTGATTACCTGATTAAAACCAGGAAACACACAGATATCAGTGGCTGGTATAAATACAACACACTTACCCTGCTGAGTCTGGAAACTGCCAGGGAGACACACGTCTTGAACTCATCTGGATTTTTCTGGCTCAAACACGTGATGAGAGAGATGGCTGCAGTCACCACACCCTAAACCCACAACACATACATCAACTCATTTATCACAGAAAACAGCAGAGTGGTAGATGTTCACATGGAACCACATGTGGAACCACAGGTCAGTTCTCACCATGTGTTGGTCATTAAGCAGGTGCACCACACGTGAGGTCCATTCCCCCATCAGAACCAAGTCAGGAGACGTTTTATAGAGCCGCAGCAGACAGAGAGCAGCCGACTGCTTCACGCTGTCCATCGTATCACTGTGGTCCATCATGCAACAGTCAGGGAAAGCTTTTTATATTCACTCTTTGCATTTATTTCAGTTCCAGACTCTCACCCAGCCTCTCACTCACCCAGCCAGACTCTCACTCATTCACTCACCCAGCCACCAGGATGCGAGGGATCTCACTGGCGAAGGCCTCTGCCATCTCACGACTGCCCACATTGGCGATGCAGTGAAGAGCCAGGCACATGAAGGTGGGGTTCCTGCTGGACAGGTCGTTCTTGATGGCATTGTTGATCAGACGGATGAGCTCACTGTTGCTGTTTACCAGCACTGAGATGAACAAGTACCCCTGCAGAGAGGAAATAATAGTATGTTACATTAAAATGCCCCACAGCTGAAACACTGTACAGAACTTACTGAGGTAACATTTGGTGTAAGAGTGCTTCACAACGCGTACACATCTTTTGCAGACATCAGGGCGCACCTTCATTACCAGGTGAGCAGCTCATTTTACTCATTTTCACAAAGACTGAGCTGTCAGTCTACAAGTCAGACATGGTGCTGATCTGACTGCAGGTTAAAGATCTACACATGTATGCCAGGGAAAGTATACCAGACAATAACAGCTGGGAGTGTGTACAAACTAAACCTGGTAATTCTGGACTAAAAGCACCGAAACAAAACAAATAAAGAACCTGCTGGTTCTACATAATCTTGTTCTACTATATCTACTAAAGATATAAATTGTTATCAATCATTAAGTTCTTTTTTCAATTACTTTAGACAATGCTACTAATTATTATTAATAATTATTACAACAACAATGCTAAAGTTATAATTTGCTTTCTGTAGAGCTTTAAAGATAAATCCTTCATGTCAAGGTGTATGGATTATTCAGAAATTACATGGATTTTCACCCAGTTTATATAAATCCAGACAGAAAATCTCACTGAGAACCTCAGCTTCCTATTTATTTTATGTCTCAGAACTTTGTGTGAACAACATTGACATACTAACTGATTACAGGGCATTTATCTGAACATAAAGCTTTTAATGGACTACCTGCAAAGGTTTGTTCTGTTTACTAAACAGAGCTGGGCTGAGAAAAGTAAACAACTTTCCTGAGCTACAAGTCTATGGAAAAAGTCTGCATTTGCATCAAAATCTTGACGTTTCTATGGGGCATAAAATGACAAAAGCAGGGAAAAAAGTTTTTTTTTTAAGTATTTAGAGTAAACCTGGTATCTCTGCTTTAAGTTCAGCTAAAACCACCCTGATCCGGACTCATCCTTTTTTCTGCTGACTAAACATTTCCTGTTCCTGAGAAAACGGTGACAGAATCAGGAAACCATGTTTAAGCAAAAAAAACAATCACTGTAGCTTCAACCATGAGGAAGATGATTGAAGGACAGCTTCTTTTCTTTAATGGAATCGTTTAAATATTGCATTTTGTATTTACTCTGTCTGGTTTAACATTTTCTTTGATTTGAAACATTTCAGAGAGGCAGAAGCAGTTCTTCCACATCACTGTACATTTGTTGTACATATGTTTTCCTAAGCTGAGGCTCTCTGTACCAAAACCTGATCTTTACCCGACTGGACAGGCTCACCTGGAGAAGAGACTCCTAAATAAAGAGATGGTGAACTCACAGTAAACAAAGCTGTACTTTGTAGCCACTGTGTGATCCTGACACTGTGTGGGGAATGACTCGTAGTTCAGTCGTCTCTAGTTGTGTCAGAGTCCAAAACCTTAAATCAGGGGTCTCAAATCAAAGCAAAGATGAAATTGTAATACTGTTTTACAACCATTTCCAGAGCATCACTCTCTCATGCCACATACTTGAGAGCCTTTATTCTGTGTATTCATCCCATCCTCGAGGTTTGCATGTACAGAAACATGCACACTGTGCACGTTTCCTCAGTCAAAGTACACAGTGCAGCGTTCTCTCATGAGGCATTTTAACCTGCAGCATTTAGACCCTCGGGACCAAAACAATTTTTAAGGATTTTAAGTTGATGTGACATAATAAATAAAATACTTTTATTGAATATGTTGCCCAAGTAAAATATAAAGAATTGGTACAAATTAGACCTTTTTCACAATTCTTCAGTGCAACTTACTAAATGAACTGCACAAAAAACAACAATATTCAAAGTGTCCTCAATGACAGATGAAATCAAACAGCTCAACTTTAAATCCTGTTGGAAGGTGTTCCATGTGAAGGGGGCGGAGTCAGAGAAGGCTTTTTGCATACGGTCTGTTTGTACAGAGACTAAGTGAATAAACAACATAAAATGCACATTTCCATCGTGCTGTGTCAAGTAGGGCTGGATCAGCAGCAGCTGGTTTATTTACAGTGTGGAGTGGAGGTGCGTCCCTGCTCTCAGCTCAGGACAGGAACTGTCGACTGATCAGAGACCTGCAGTCTTCTCTCTGCTGCACCTGGGTGTATGACCCACTCAGATTGAGTAAAACTGGTTCTGGTTCACTTTGTCGAAGACAGCATTTGTTTGAGATTTGAAACATATTTAACCCCAACCCTTTAACAAAACCACAACTAAAACACACTTCTTTTTTACTTCTCATTTTTACAGACAACAGAAATCAGTTGTGGCAACAGAGAACTTTAATCCCTGAATGTGAGTCAAATTGTCACTGTCAAGTTTAAGGCAGTATCCTAACACGGACTATGACGTTCATTAAAAGCACTGTGCAGCGTTTATTCAGCTTTCTGTTTTTGACCCTGAAGATCATGCAAACTCCTGAAAACTAAAAATTGATGGTTTTTGAACTTCCTGAACAGGATTTTTACTCTCAGGCCTCAAAACACCAAAACCATAAATCAAGTTCCTCCACAAGGATCAGTCCTGAGATCTGTAGAAGTAAACCTACAAACTGATGGTACAGAAACGTTCTGTTGTGCTGCTCATCAACGGCTTCCTGGCTTTAAACTTTAATATAACAGACTGAAAGAATTCAGCAGAAGCACTTTGTGTGCAAGTTTGAACCTTTTCCACATCATGAAGAACAAAGGCTTTTCAATGAGTCTAAGCTCTCAATGTTCAGTTCTGATTTTTTTTGCGTGGGTTCACATATTAAATGCGACCTTCATCAGACTCTGTGTGAACTCCCCACAGCTCTGATGTGCCTCACATGTACAGAAGATGATGTGACGTGCCATTCAACTCGCTGATACACAAGTAATGTTACATGTTGATTCTGAAGTTGTTCTTCAATCAGAGCAGATTAAATAATAACCTGACATGCTTGTTTAGTTCACTGTTTACATTTGAACTTGCCTCTGATCGGCTGCTCCGGTGCAGAGTTTAAATTTAGGAACAGGAGCGACGTGCTGAAAGTAAAGTATCAATCCAGTAACTTTAGCATTGACACAGTTCGACGTGAACGTTACCATCATAGAGCTCTGTGAATTCTCAGTCATCAAGGACATGGAAATAAAAAGATGAAGCAACTGGACTTCTGTTCTGTAGCTGAAGATGTGAGGAGTTATACGATTTAAAACAGCACGATTCCAGGTTAGCATCATTATTATTATTATTATTATGACTGATCTGCTCAGCCCCACCTCCCTGAAGTAAAAATCAGATGAAATGAGACCTGAGTGTTCAGACTGAGGTCACTTTGGAAAACATCAGATACGGATCTGGTTAAGTACCACATACTAAAAAAGACCTGGGTATTTGAAATGAATGAATGAATGAATGCGTTCAGATTGTCATGAAAAAAAAATCTGATAGTGTCTAGGAGCAAACAAAATGCATAAAATATTGGATTTAGGTCACATTTGTCTGCAGTGTGAGCGTAGCCCAACACTCATGTAGCTGCAGCTTTAGTACAAGAAATAAATCACACTCACATGACAGACGAGGACTGAATGGAGTGCAGCAAACAAGTGAAAAAGGTTAAAATATCAGACATTTGGAGCTCTACAATTCACTATTAGATTATGCTGTAAAAAAAAATATAAGACTCACAATCTGTTTCTCTGTGTACTTGTTGGAGCTCAGCAGGTTAACGGCCTCCATGTGTCCAAAATCAATGTCATGGCCGAGCAGGAAGATGAAGAGCAGCTTGCACACATACTTCTTCTTACTGTAGCCATCCAGAGCCTTGTCCCCTTTAAACTTGGAGCGGATGTTGGCCAGCTCTTTATTTATCCGCTTGATCTCGGCCTCTTTGCTCTTACCTGAGAGGGGACAGAAGGTAGCACAGAGTTAAAGTCCGGACACATTATACATGGAAACAACATTAAACTTATATTTCAGAATCAAAGAATTCACCTCTGGAACCTAAGGGGCATCACTAAAATCCATCTTCAGCTGAGCTCAAACATCTTTGACAGCTGGGTACTGATCCAATGTTTGGTAATTAAACATCTGTGTCATCAATAAAAATGTTTTCAGATGCTGTCAAATCTACCAGCCCTGCAGCCTTTGAGGATCTGTTTATGTGTCGGCCAATCTGTCTTCTCAGGTTGTGAAGATGAGCTTCAAGGCTTTCTGCACCTTTGATCACAATCTGATAAAAGACCTGAATACAGTCCAAACTATGATGATTCCATAGATTCTGACTTCAGTCAAGGGACAAAAACAGTCCAATTACTAGTCTACATATATAGCTTCTTAATTTACAAATCAAATAGGAGCTACTAAAGGTGAAGGTACAACAACAAAAACAAGTGAAAAGCAATCATATACTTCTTTGTTGTGGAATTAAAGAGGAAGTGAATGAAACTGGCACATCTCATCTGCAGTTTATAATAAATAACCTGGGGTGTCCACTACAAAAGATTAGCCCAGGAATCACAGTCTAAAGATGGTTGGCTAAATAAAGATAATGTTAACAAAGCATCTTTAGGTTAGTTGTTAGAAGTCTGAGACATGTCCTCAGTCTCAGCAGAACCACACGACCAGCCACAAAAGGTGCATGCTCCTGAAGGACCTCCTCCCAGACCTGGATTGAAGTATCAGTCAACTGCTGGACCACCTGTGGTGGATTTACTGAGACATGCTGTCCCAGATGTGCTGGATTGGATTCAGGTCTGAGGAACTGGCAGACCAGTCCATCGATGCCTTCGTCATGCAGGAACTGCTGACACACTTCAGCCACGAGGCCCTTCATGGTCCTGCTTAAGGAGGAACCAAGAGCCCACTGCACCAATATAAGGTCTCACAATGGGTCTGATCCTGGTACCTAATGGCAGAACCTTCTCCAAGGAGTCTCCAGACTCATGTCTGTCACTGAGCTCAGACTGACCCTGCTCTGAAGAGCATGGGGCACAAGGACTGAATCTGCCAATCCTGGTGTTCTCTGGTAAATGCTAGTGGAGCTCCAGGGTGCAGGGCAGGAAGCTCAGAGCCCACTAGAGGATGCAGGGCCCTCAGGTCAGCCTCATGAAGTCTGTTTCTGGTGGTTTGGCTCTCTGGGGGTCACTTTATAGGACTCTGGCAGTACTCATCCTGTTCCTGCTCACACCCAGGAGCAAATACCGGTCCTGCTGATGGGTTCAGCACCTCTGACATCCCAGTCCAGCTCTCCTAGAGTAACTGCCTGCATCCTGGAATCTCCTCCATGCTCTGAAACTGCAAACCTTCTGACAATGGCAACAATTGATGTGCCATCCTGGTGGACTTGGACTGCCTGTGAAACCTCTGCAGGGTCCAGGTATTTCCTCATGCTACCTGTAGTAACACTGACCCAGTTCAAATGCAAAACTACTGAAAACAAGTCAACAAAAGATGGATGACGGAAAAAATGTCTGTGGCCTCCAGCTGCAAAACCATTTCTGTTTCTGGGTGGTCTCATTGTTGCCCCTTTAGGGCACCTGTCGTAAATCTTATTAAGACCAAACAGCTGACTCGGATGAATAAGTCCGTCTGCTGCTGACCTGACCAGATCCATGTCCCTCAGGTTTACCTGACTGGATATAATACTCTGAAGAAAACCTGGTCCTTTCAGATTTCTGAGCGGTGGATTTACTCCATAGTAAAATCAAAGTAACCTTAAATAAGAACAAACAGCAGAAGGGACAAAGTTCCGGCTTTTTGTTTTAAAACTACTTCCAAACATGATGAGTCAACCTGACTGATCAAAACAGTCCAATAAAAAGTTAAACAACAACTCAACAACAGCTGAAGAAAAGCTCCAGGGAGCCAAAGCAGGGCCGGTTCCAGGTGCTCCAGGCAGCCGAAGCAGGGCCGGTTCCAGGTGCTTCAGGCAGCCGAAGCAGGGCCGGTTCCAGGTGCTTCAGGCAGCCGAAGCAGGGCCGGTTCCAGGTGCTTCAGGCAGCCAAAGCAGGGCCGGTTATAGGCAAGCATACCCTAGAGTGAGTAAAGCTAAATCCTGACTTAACTTGAAGCAGGAGAGTTTAGAGTTTCTTAGAAAACCAGAAAATAATGGATCTATATCTGCCAAGAACTGCTGACCCAGCGTCACACGATGCATCTAATCAAGGTTTGAACAAAACAAAGATGGATTCTTAAGGACACGAAGCATCATTACTTGATAAAATAATACTTCAAGGACACAAGGAACAGTAATGGGAGTGAAATTTAAAAATGGATTTTAAACTTGGCCTACACTTTATTTGTTATAAAAAAAACTCAGCAAGTATTGCACACAATGGTTTCCCCACATGATTTCTACATTTATCAATGAATAAATATTTAATGAAGGCTTGTTTATAAATAAAAACTGTTGGTGGCTCATCATAGGAGGATCGGTTATGGTCTCCTTTACTCCCTGAAAAAGCAGAAAGACCAGCTGGATATCCAACAGTCTTGAATGTTGAATAACGCTGCTGTGTGAAGATGGTCCTCGTATCAAATTAAAAGAATAAAGCAAACTAAAATTCCATGAAACTAACCTGAGAAGATAAAACCAGTTCATAAGGATGGTGCACATTTTTAGTCTCTTACAGATGTTCAGGATAAATTCAGGGGACTTGTTTAATCCAAACAACCATTAAACCCTTGAACAAAACTATCTAAACCCAATAATAGTCGTTTCCATCAGTCCTTACTTAGCTAGTTCCAACCCCTGAAGGTTTGAGTTTCAGAAAGTCCAAGAGGAAGGAAGATGAAAGGTTCAAAGCAAACCTTTTAAAATATGTACAACGTACACTAAAATTTGTGACAACTTTTCACCTTGTTGAACAGAAACGCCAACGTTCAAATTTTACAAAGCTGGAACCTTTGCTTTAACCCAGAGAGATAAACTTCAGCCCACTGGAGATCTCCTTCAAGCTTCTTCTGTTGACCTACCTCAAAAATATGTATGTATGGACTCTAAATTAGTGGTTAGCGAACACTAACAATAAATCACAGACCAAAAAGACTCTCAAACAGACTCACTTACAGACCAAATAAATAGTCTCTAATAACAAACAAAGTGACTTACAGTTCCTAATGTCTGAGATGAAGACTGCTAATCCTCGCATCCCGTCTCCCTTCGACACAGCCGGCATGTTGGCAGCTTTCCGTCCTCAGACTCCGGCCTTCTCTGACAAACAATCCGACACAGGGCAGCCGCTGGTCACAAACCGGACAGCTCGGGGCTTCCTTACAGCTTTATGGATGCCCGCAGCTAAAGACGGTTTCTACTAGTGGCTGGGAGGCCCTGGTAGTCTCGGATGGATCCGCTGAACAGCAGAGGAAAACCCGATCCGTGGTAGCTGGTCGTTTCCGCTGCTACGGCAAGCTAAAGTTATTTCATTCAATCCTTATCGCGCTAGGATCGGAAGCGGCGCCTAACATCTACAGTTATATGTAGTTAAAGTTAAACAGAGCCACTGTTTACAGGTCTCCGAGATGACTGTGGTCAAATGTGCTAATTACAATGCTGTCCGTTAATTTAATGAGTACTTACTTCGAGTCACGCACCGTTTAGCTATCCTAACAGCTAGCTAGTTAGCTGGTTAGCATTGCCGTTCAGTTACCGGAGCTGACCGGAGCAGCAGCACAGTCTGACCGACAACCGACGGTAGAAATCTGCAGCGCTACCTTCGGTTCGCAAACTAAACTTGGTTAGAATAAACGGTGTCCGTTAAAACGTCCAGCTCACAGCTCGAATAAAGCTCGTGACAGCAAATCAGCGTGACCGCGCGACGCACCCGTGAACGCGCACGCATCTCGTAGAGGATGAAAGGTCAGAGAGCCGAAGAGAAACCAGGTGTGTTTTATTAATTCAATTAAAAACCGGCCATTCGTCAAACAATGCGTATGGTTCGTCGCCTTTCATGCCAGAGGGTTAGAATAATTTGATGTCAGAGATTTATAAATAGTTATGCACGATTTAAGAATGTGTTGTGAAGTGAATGACTCTCAGCTACAACCAGATCTGACCGAGCTTTAGACAGTTGTGTTGACTATATTTACTGTATATTTACAACACATTGAAAAGTATATGTAAAGTACATTTACACAGACAGACTTGGAGAACATGTAAGCCCCACCGCCTTGCAGTGAATCGCTACTAATAAAAAGAAGTGCCTTTCAGTGAAGTAACAGTAGGTGGTAGTAATGAGCTGACAGGTCAGAGTGAGAGCTGCAGTCTGTAAGAAGGTGAAACAGAAGAAGAAGCCCTACGTCGCTGATAGAAGATGGAAATGGCGGCGCCAGCTGAAAGGATGGAGGTAAGGTCTTAACGGGGAAGCTACGACAACCGGCTCGTTAAACATCACACACATATCTTTTCGGTACAGGTTAGGTCGTGCGATGCGTTTCGAGGTTTTTACCCGAGTTTTTACAACCTAAACCGATAAAACACCGACGTCTTTGTTCAAACTTCGCCTGATGTTGCCGCTCATTCATTTCGTGTCGCAGTTTGATCAAAGCAGAAAAAATAAAAATAATCCAACTCTTTGATCAGTGTCGTGTTGATGTTGTGATATAAAAGTTTAATGTCGTTGTAGGTTTGAGTGAGTAACAGCCGAATGTTACTTGAGTCCTCCTGGTTCTGAATACGGAGCCTGTGGGACCGCATGGGTTCAACAACGCGTGTTAGCCGTAGAGCTAACAGTTAGCCGCTAACACTGGTTCGACCAGCCGAACTCGGAACATCTTCAGTTTATAAACTATGTTCAAGCCTTTAATTTAATCCAAATTGGAGTACAGCAGGGCAGATCGGAAAGGTTTTGTCTGGAACCCATAAATTTGAGCGGCCGATCCACGAGTTTCACCTGAAACCTGTAAAATTAAAATAAAGGTGTTTTCAATTACCGGATGTCAGATTAACACCTGAGCTCTGCTTACCACGTGCTCCTGCTCGTTTTGACTTTTTACCCCACATAATATGGTAGTGTATAATTTCTAATGAAGGGTTGTCTTCCAGAATAGATTTTATAATTTATTAGATTGTGCTCCATCGTACCTATGGTCCACACAGCTACTGCCCAAAACAGAAGAAATGCCTATTTTAGACATCAAAACTCCAAAAACGTTTCCATATCTGAAGAGAAAACTGAGCTGCTCAGAACAGATTCTGTTCTTACTTTTAAAGCAAAAACCTCAACTCCCGATTAACAGAGACACTGGATTTAAGAATAGTTTTGTTTAAATTGTATATTAAAGTGTTGTTGGACGTTTATTGGTACAAACTTAATGTTGAACATTCTCTGGGTAAAATCTGCGATTGTAATAAGTACAAATCAAAAAATACATAGTCCAGCGTTTTTCAGATAATGCATGTCTGCAGGCAATGTAACCAAAGTAGCTGAATCACATGTGAGTCACATGATATCCTGCAGAAAAATATAATGTAATAAATTAACCGCTAAAGGTAAGACACCTCCCAGAATTTAAACAGAACAGTAATTCACTGCAACACATTTTTATCTGAATGTTCTCTCAACAATTCTCAGCTTTAAAATAGATCAACCGTTTACACTTGGCCCGTAGATCCGCGTGCACGCTTGGGTTCGGTTGGGTCGGTTTTGGTGCTGAGGTCAGATGCCCGAGTGATACCTCTCGTTAGCGTGACTCATCAGTCAGTTCGGTTTCGGACGTCACGGCACACACCTGTCAGAGTTTTTGAGCACAAACTAAATGTAGATGATTCCATGCAGTCATAGCTGTTCTGAGAGAACATTAACCTGTTAAATTGTTAATTGAGAGCGGGGTTTGAACTCAAAAAGAAATGAAAACCTTCCTGAACATTTTGAACAAACGACCTCCCAGCAGTGAGATACTCCATTTATTGGGCTAATGCTAACTCAGTCGTCTCTGAATGCTAATAGCAACATGAAATGGTTTTAGCTGTGAAGTTTGCTTCAGGTAATAATTGTGTGTCTTTGTTGAGGTGTCTCAGGGGGAGAGCTCAGTGAAACCTGCAGCTGAAGACATGACGTCAAAGGATTACTACTTTGACTCCTACGCCCACTTTGGAATTCATGAAGTGAGTTGTTTGTTAGTTTACTATCAAAATGGCCTACCTTCTTGAGTTGGGTTGTTTGTTTACTATGCAAATGGCCTACAGTACAATTGTAAAACTTGTTTGCTTCTTTCCTTCTCTCTCTGTAGGAGATGCTGAAAGATGAGGTTCGCACTTTGACCTACCGTAACTCCATGTTTCATAACAAGCACCTGTTCAAAGATAAGGTGGTTCTGGATGTCGGCAGTGGGACGGGCATCCTCTGCATGTTTGCTGCCAAAGCAGGAGCCAAGAAAGTTATAGGGGTATGTTTACTGGACCGTTTGAGTCTCAGTCAGGAACCAGCAGGGTTTGACCAGTCAAGAGTTTTATCCTATTGGACTGCAGAGTCAGCATTCACACTATTCATGTCCTGTTCTCATCTAGGTTTTGGATGAACTTCTTCAGACTTTCTGCTTTTTTAAAACAAGTCATACATGAAAAGTAGAGATTCTTTCTCTTGTAGCCTCTTTTTGTGCAGATCAAGAGTTAGTCTCCAGCTGTCAGTGTTTGGGAGACTGGACACAAGTCCATTACAGGGACATAAAGTCGGTTGTTTTAAATGCAACGGATCAGTTTCAGCTCTTTTTTTTTTCTGTTCCTGACAGATCGAGTGCAGCAGCATCTCTGACTACGCTGTGAAAATAGTCAAAGCCAACAACCTGGATGATGGTGAGTGGATGAATGACCGATGTCCTCCGGGTCAGAGAACAATAGAACATGGGTGTTTCTCGTTTGCAGTTGTGACCATCATTAAAGGGAAGGTGGAGGAGGTGGAGCTGCCAGTGGAGGGAGTGGACATCATCATCTCAGAGTGGATGGGCTACTGTCTCTTCTACGAGTCCATGCTCAACACGGTTATCTACGCTCGGGACAAATGGCTGGTAGGTCACAGTTGCGTTTCTGTGATTGACTCTTAATGGACCCAAAGCAATAATTGAATGGCTCTGTGGTTCTAGGATGTATCGGGTCAGACTCATGGAGAACTTTACTTTCAGAACCTTTAGGTCCAGAGTTTGATGACCAGTGTTGCCTGCAGAATCTTCACATCAGTTTTTATCTTTAACAGGGTGATCACACAGCCGTAGTCTGAATCAAACTGGAAGAATGTTTAATTAGATTTTAAACTTTGTTTTTCACCTTTCAATAGTACATTTTACAATTACAGCTGCTGCTTGTAATATCAGACATCCACTGAATGACTCTCAGCTACTACCACACTAAAGTTTTGCTCTGAATCTGTAAAACTGACTCATTTAGTCCTTTTTGTGCGTGCAAAGGTTTAGGTGTGGCAGCCATCTTAGATCAAAGTGATCTAAGATCTGATGTATAAAGCTAGAAATCTGATGTATAAAGCTAGAAATAAACGACTACCAGAGAATATTCAAAAGCTGTTCACTGACAGAGTGGGGGGTTATGACTACCGGGAAGACCTTAATTTCAGAACCTTGATGGTTCGAACCACCATGAAGAGAATGTGCATTTCAGTCTGTGGGGTGAAGGTCTGGAATAAACT
>JAVKLF010000021.1:17489188-17509614 GCA_034783495.1 Millerichthys robustus
CTGCAAAAGGAGGCTCTACACCATACTAATAAATTACTGTGGTGTAAAACCAGGTGTTTCAGTTTCATTGTCCAACCTCTGTATTTGCGTCAAGTAGAAGTTTCAAGTAATAAATGTTGATAAAGTTCTTATTTTACAGCAGGGCAGTGGCTCTCTACGACCTGGAGGATTTTCCTTTTTAAATTTAGCTTTTAAATTAAATAAAAACCCTCAGTTTAACATAACAAAACTAAAACGTGTCCACACGATATTTAAAAGACTAAGGCTTAGACTCTCACTCGCTTAACAACAACACAAACCGCACTGGAGACAGGCAGTTCAAACTGACATCAGGCCAGCATCGCAGGTTTTTTTATTGTCTTCATCTAAAATTGTTTGTCACAAAGCAGCTTTTTTAAATTCAATACTCAACAGAAACATTTTCATCACAAGGATGTTGATCTGTGGGAAGAAAAACGGATTCAGAATCAAAGACTTAACGTTTCTTTAAAGCATTTTGCTGCATTTTTGTTGGCTACTTCTGCTGCGGCACAGTTGTATTGGGAAGTGCGGTACTTTTCGGTGTTTATATGAGGATGTGTTAAAATGCTGTTTCTATGCAGGAAATATCGGGTAGAACTCAGTGTTTGTTAGCGGTGCTCAGTTGTAGCAACGAGACGAGGAACGTGACGTTTTGTGTTTATTCAAAGATAGACACGAAACATTTAAGTTAATTAAACCTGGCTCTTTGAGGGCCACTATAACGCTCATGTGGCCTTCAATAAAAATGAGTTTCTTTCCCTTGGTTTAAAGGATGCATTTCCCAGAGTTTTATATGATCTGAAATAACTATTGTAGTCATTTTTGCTAACAGTACTGTTGTGGTGGCCATCTTGAATTGGTTTGACTCCATCAGTCTCAAATGTACGGCCCTTCCAATGATTGTGAACATTTGAATAAAAACTGGTCCAGTTTGCTAACATACAAACACATTTTGCTAAAGAGAAGCTGCAGCTGACCTAGCCTGCGAGGACGCCATCCTTTGACGGTGCGTCCTCTTTCTACATCCACTAGCACCCTCCTGCCGTCAATCTTCTTTCCGTCGGCATGCTTGTAGGCAGCTGTAAGAGAGGGGAGAGAGGGACAACAGACATGAGAAACAAGAACATTATCCTCAACGTGGGCAAGGGAGAAAAAAGGAAACGGTGCATTATTATACTGACCAGGAGCAGGTGAAGCCGAGATGGCTGCTCTCTGGGCAAAAGCCGAAGGATAATGGCAGTAGACTTCCTTCCACCCGATGAGTAATTCATACCTTACTTTAAACTTCATTTAAGTACCCAGGAATCACTGTTCTGTCTGTGTCTACATTTATTGAGACTTGTTTAGAAGTCTGTGTTGAAGTCATTAAGGGATCATCAAGATGTATCAGAAGGAATATCTGTACTGCTCAACAAGTAAATGACTTTCAAACTAAAACCTCTAGATGATCTGACAAACCGTTCAAATCAGACCTTTATACTGTAAACTGACTCCTGCACACACACCTCTGTAATCAGGGTGATAAAAACAAGATGTGAGAGGACAGCTTCACATTAGCCTGAGCTTATCTAGCAGAGTTAAAGGTTTAACGTTCAACTGCTGCGATCACCTAGTTCACTGTACTGGAAGAATTTAAAAACATGAAGAAACAGCAGCGTTAAACAGTAAGATGTATCAGAAATATGAAGTATTTAATATTTGGTCTTTTCTCTGCCCTGTGAACCTTCAGAAATTCCCACTAAAAATAAATTAAGCACACCAACATCCAGTTCATCTCTGACAAATCCACGGTCTCAAAATCTAATAGGTTGGTTTCACCCAACGTCACAATACAGTACAGCGAGAGCGTGAAATGCAGACGGAGGGCAGGAAGTGAAGTATCGGAGCATCTGCTGTCTGACAATATGCTTGTGTTTTGTAGTTTGCGGCTGCTTCAATCGTTCTAACCCAGAAAAGGGGTTTTATGGAGTACCAAAGATCGCCACAAACAAACGTAAGAAACGTAAAACAGTCACTTAAAAATAAAAAAAAGCCATAAAAATTGGATTTTAAACCAATGTCTGCATTCAGGAGATGCAGTTTCTGTCTGCAGCAATCTCTTGGTCAGAGGTTTGTCAGCTACCTTTTTTAATGTGACTGTGTTATAAAGCATTAGTTTGTGGTAAAACGCTCATTTACGTAGTGATTATTAAGTTACCATAAGTCTAATGTGGACTTCGTTGAGATATGATTGGGCTACTCGTCATAGGCGTATGTCGACATTAGCTGCTACTGCTATTATCTTAACATATAAAACAATATAAAATCAAACATTCACCTTGAAGAAGACCAAATGGAGCCGTTTGGTACAGAGGTTGTGAACCCACCCGCTGACAAAACCGTTATACTCCTTCAGACTTATCTGCTCTGTGGTGTAACAAGATGTCTGAAGGATCAGATACGGTTCTGTTGAGAACTCGTTCGTCTTTATGAGAGAAGGGTCACATCCGATATATTTAACTGCTGGTATCTTTGTTATGAAACTGGATCTAAATCCGTACAATACAGACTCTGCAAAGGTTTCCTCCCAAGACATTTTACTTCCTGCCCTCCATTTGAAGTTGTGCATCATCAAAACCAGGTGACTGCAACTTAGCTATTGGATGAAATGACGATTCCCAAAGGTTTTTATTTATGCAAGTCAAACCATGAAGTCAGAGGGCCTTACCATAATCCCTCCCTCATGGCACACTGCGCAGTCTTGCCATAAGCTTCAAGTCTCTGTCCCATTTACAGAGCCTTACCAAAATCCTCTGAACCAAAGTACCATCACAACTACGAGGGGCCTTACCATCACCCCTCAACGTCCTACGTTTACCAAATATAACAACCCACCCAATGATAGGGCCTTACCAAACCCCCAACAGTCCCACCAAAACCGACCAACTGAAAATAAATAAATAAATTCAGAAATTAACCCCTCCCAAAAAGAAAAGAAAAGAACAAAAACAAAAAACAAAACAAACAAAAAAACACAGATCTGAGCTAAGACTTGTCGTATCACAGCTGAATAAAAGCATGTTCCTGACACTGGCCTGAGATGTCGCGGGTTTACTCAGTAACTTATTTACCGACAGAGGTTTCACTGTAGGGTTTTTTGTTCAATGTAAACATTTAGCTTACTCTCGTGAACTTATCTCTAAAGCTGGAGTGGAGTGTGTCTACCTAGTAATGTAGTAAATATTGCATGAACAGTCCATTTCACTGAATTACCAAAGAATTCCCCTCATCTGCCTCTTCTATCAAAGCCAGCTCTGAAAATAGTTTATTAGTGAACAGTTGTAGTATTCAACGAGAAAACAGGAAAACTGTAAACAGTATTAAAAAATACAGAAATTATTAGAAGCAGTCTGATTTCCACAGACTGTCTCTTGTAAGACATTTTCTACAGCAGCCACTGATGCAGAACTGCTGACCAAAGTTGACACCAACAGACAGACTATTCATACACTTTTTACCGTTAACCTTCTGAATATCTGTAGCGCTCCTAAATTCTCTTTTAAAAGTCTAATTAAAAAGTTTCAACTTCAGTTTTGTTGGTAAATGTTCGTAATTCAGATAACTGTTCAAATCATCGGGTGGTCCTTTGAATCGCTCCACGGTGGGACCAACTCAGAGTCCTGGAATAAAGTCTGTACTAATATTTTTAAGTCCTGCCAGAAAAACCAAAAACTACATTTTTTCCCTACAGCCTGAAGATATCGTACTTTCTTTAGAAAAGGATAAAAATCGGCGACTTTTAAATCAAAACCTTGTTTTCCTAAGTACTTTCCTTTATACACCGACTCCTAACCCAAACAAACACATTTAAAATGTCTGTGTTGCAAAGCACGAGCTCTCATTAATCCGTGGTGGCTTAAACACAAGGGGCAGAATCACTGGGCAATATCTGAAAGGCTAGTGGACAGGGGAGCGTTCAATGGCCAAAGCCTAAAACCCAGGTTGCAGTCAACTGATCAAAATCTCTTTAGGACCTGCAAGAAAACGCTTTACCCATTGAACGTAGCTCCACTTTCCTATGTAGGAGATGGAGGGTGGAAAGAAATCTTACCCATCATACAAACCCATTATACCAACCATATACTGAGCTGTGGTAGTAGGGTGTAGATGTATCATAACCATCATCATCTGCCAGCCAGCTTTGGCCAAAAGCCATCACAGATTGGCGGCTGCAGTGGCAATGAGAACAACACACAGTTAATATACTGTTTAGCCAGCCCCCCCTTTCAGTTTAACTCCTGTTACTACATCAGTCTGATTCAGCAACTCTGGTCTTGAAGTGCTGATTGCACGAACACTGGAAGCAGTGTGAATTGTGTAATGCTAACTTTATGCTGCCTATGTGACACTTCTGCAGAGCCTTGTCATGTACTAAACACTGACATACACTGCACTATTACACAGAAACTGCAGAAAGCTGCACAGCAAGCTTCTTGTTTTAGTTCATTTGTTATATTGTTGTAGCTTTCTTTGTTCGTTTACCTTGTGGTTGTTGTTGGACAAGTTTCATTAAGAAATTCTCTATCCGAAGTCACAAAAATTGCCTCGTCCCATCTGCGATGCAAATTGTGTCATTCTGTTCACAAAGCAGCTTCGCCTCATCTTGGCTAAAGACTCGGGACAAACTTATTCCTCACAGGTGAACACGCAGAGTTCTGTGTGATTGGTCAGAAGTTCACAGGCGTGTTTGTTTGTGCTGGAAAAGCACTCAGACAACAATGGAACAACAATAAAAACATTATGCTTCAACTGCTTCTCTTCCAGAAGTCGACTGATGTTCATCCATACAGCACGGATAATTCTGAGGAGCAGCTGTCTGAGGCAGCCAGAGAGTATGTCCATCTATATGACTCTTCCACACACTCATAAAGACTTAAAACCATTCAGGAGTGAAAAACCCTGTGTTGTTTCACGTACTGTAGTGGCATCGGTGTCTATAAGACATGAACAGGAGTTGATCCACTTTGCCGGGCCCTTTAGTTTATGTGATACTGTCGCAAATTAAGTTTATTTTGTTAGTTCACCTTGTGTTTGTTGTTGGACACTCTTCATTTGTTTATCAAGCCTTTTTATTTGGTTTATCACATTATCTGATAGCTAATAAATCCATAATTTATAACAGAGGCCAAATAAATATTTACATTTATAGTCACCTTCACTGGAATTCAGAGGGTTCTGACCAAATCAGACTGTTGCGATTTCTGAATGGATTGAGACAGATAGATAGGTTGAAGCTAACCCATTCAGATTCATTTGTGCCATGAAGCGACATAGTAACAGAGTAGAAACCGTTGCCGTGTGACCACCCAGCTGCAGGATTAAACCAACAAACAGATTTATAAACAAGAGACTGAAGATGACAAGCAGTAGCTTTGTATTTTTGTAAAAATATATAGTCACCCACAAAGAGAAACTAAACTGAATTAATTCATAATATTGTAATACAAAAGGTCACATTTAACATGCTGCTTCACTTTGACAGTGGAGTTCTGCTCCACATCTCTCTTGGGTTTGATGCTTGCTTCAGTTCTGAAAACTCACATCAATGTGTGATTTATGAATGGTCACAGGTGTCCTAAAGTCTGGGCTCAAACGTCAGAAGTCAATATTTAACGTGCTGTAATTGTCTCACACTAGCTTTTGAGTCAACATGGCAGAAAACTACCATCCATTATGGTGGTCTTCACAAACACTGCATGGGCTCTATGAGGGGACACCAGTTGTTTTGGACCAATGTGAAGAACCACGCTGAATGATCACAGATTGTACAGTTGCAATGAAAACAGCTGAAATACAGAAAAGCTTTTGTGACTTTCAAACAGCTGGTTGTGAACACCCTGCAACAGTTGACTAGTTATTTGACTACCATAAAAGGCTTTTATACTACATTTTAGGCTCTGCACAAGTCCACATGGAAGCATAAATTTTGCTTTAGATGTTTCAATTTTCTAAAGAGATAGCACTTAGCTTCAAATCTAAGCCCTACCTCAATAATATATTAAATTTTAGTAAGCTCATCATGACCAGAATTGAAAATCAGCAATAAAAAACTGACAAACAGCCTCAAAAAACCTAGTCATATGAGAAGATGGAATTTGATGGATGTCAGGCAAGAAGCCCCATCAATGTTTGGTATCCAGTCTGACCTTGAGCTTACCATTACAGTCCAACCAGGAGAGCGGCTCTTCCACAGAACTACAACACCTCACAGTTAAAAGACAATGTGCCTTTGACAAGCAAACATGTTCAGGTTCACAAATAAAAACACACAGCTGTACCTCAGTTATTACACTTTTACCCAAATGCCCCGTATGAATGAGTCGGCCCCCACCCGCCCCTCTACAGACCTGACTATTATCCAACCAACGACACACACCAAACAAGCGCACACACACAAACCAAACAAGCACCAGACTATTTCATGCAAACTGGACGCCCGTAAACAGCGCTGTAAAAACAAATCTTTTGTCCTTTTGGGTAATGGTCACGTGTCAGGGTAATGGTGAAATATTGCACCCCAAGAAAAGGTTGTTGAAGTAAAATAATAAATAACACCCTCCATGTCAGAGTCTGGCCTTTATCACCGTGTGTTGATTACAGGATGAATGATGTGATGGTACTCACAGTGCATGTCCCGTTCATGCTCATACTCAATGAAAGCATAACCACGAGGCTTCCCCGTCTTCTTGTTGTACACTATATAAATCTGGAACAAGAAAGGACAGACACGTTAATTAGACCAGGAAGGATTTGGTTCACTGGAGAGCTGCTGCAGCTCCTCAGTCAAACCCAAAAAGTAAAAAACAAAACAAAAAGTGAAGACCCACGTTGTTTTCAAAGTTAAAGACCTAAATCATGATGTCACTTTCTGTACTAAACGTTGTATTCTGAGTTGAACCACAGTGCAGACAGGATGTTTCTCTCCGCAGATCCAGGCTTTGTCTGGTTCTCTCTGTAAAAATCTGCCTGATTAGATAATAATGTATATTACACATCTTTAAAACAATATTATTTGATGCTGGAGTTATAGATCTGAGATGTCAGAAGATGTGTTGGCTCTTTGTGGGAACAACACTCAGCTACTACCACACCTAAATCTAGCTTAATGTGTGTTAAATTCCCTGAGTTAGAGCGATTTTTGGATTTTTAAAGTCTGCCTGCTTAGGTGGCTAAAAGGAAATCAGTGGTAGATGTACATCCAGTGATAGATTTTCTAAGGCTTTCTAAGGTGACTCACGGTGTTTGCAAATGCACAAAGCACACAGTTGTGTATCACTGTCTTTGTGAGGACTTGCATTGACTTCCATTCATTTCTAAAACTGAACCCTGGCCATAAAACCAACCTCACAGGTATATATATATACCTGACCCTAAACCTAACCCCTGACCCACACATGATGTGTTCCCTTGTGTGGACTGGGCAAAATGTCCTCACAGGTCATACATCATAACGTCAAAAAAATGACCACACAAAGATGGCAAAAAGCACACACACACACACACACACACACACACACAGGGAACAAGGGCAGGTTGGCCTTAGCCCTCCTTCCACCTTTCTCTTGAATAAAGCGGACTAAAACTAACTGGATATTTAAATGTTTTCATTGGTTGTTGGTTTCTGTAGTTACTGATGATAGTCGAACATTAACCCGTGCTTTGTAGATTAACTCACCCGTTTAATGGGACCATAGACTTCAAACTCACGGCGAAGCTTGGACTCTGTGGTATCATAGTTCTACAGAAAAAGCAGACCGGTATTGAAAATAAACTGCAACAAAAGAACGTCGCCTTTGTCCACAAACACAACACTTTAATTTATACTAACCACGCGTGCCACAAACAATGTCTTGAAAGCATCTCCTTGTGCATTTTGGTCATTGTGAGGGTCCCCTGACACACAAACATAGTCTGAGTAAAACCTCTGTATCACGTGTTCTAGAAACAACTGTTAGAATAACTTTTATCACTTACAAAGCTTGAGCTCCGTCTCCAGCACCGACTGTCGTCTCTCTATCTTTTCCCGCCTCTGAAGAGAAAACAGCAGAAAATAATTCAATATTTAATACACCACATGTGGTTTGTGTTTGCCATCGTTGCTCCTGGTTTTTAAAGTGACTGTGCTTACAGGGGCTCGAGACACAAACAGGTACAGAACATTGCTGAGGTCAGAGCTAAGATTAATACACTTGATTGTTAAAATGCAGTGAATAAAGGTTTCATATAATTACATCAAATTTATATTACTTCATATCCAGCCCTAGAACCTTACAGAAACAAAACCTCTCAACGCCTGCAGAAACCGTGACCCAGACTGTGGCTCTGTTCAGACCTGACACAAATCTCAGGGATGGGCAGTGCTTTTTGTTTCAGCTACTCTAGTTTAGTTAGAAAGAATTATAAAATGAAACATAAGCTGACAGAAACACATTGAACAATCAGACGGGTGAAAAAGTTCAGAAAATGAATACCTATAGCTATTTAGGACACTTGAATTAAATTGTGAAGACATTTCTCCAGCAAAAACATGAAACTGGCCACAGATCTAAATCATGACGCAGCAGCTGAGATTAGCACTCATTGAGATGCAAGATGCAAACAAAGGTGAAAGCTGTAAAGATGATCAACGGTGCGAGTCAGACCACATTCAGAGGTGTCAGAGAGAATATTGGTTTAACTCCTCTAAAGTTGCTTCAACCTGGAGTTAACCAGAATCCACTGAGACGATTGGTTTTAGAAACAGATTCACCTCAACGGACAGTATTTTTAAAATTTATTTTCAAAGCAGAATCTGATTCCAAACAACTGAAACGTTTTTAATAACAAATAAACTTCATTTCAGAATGCCTTCAGACACTTTTTTATTAAAAATATAAAAAATACAAATATTTCACAAATAACTTTGTTGAAGCAACTGAAAACTATCTTATTATGAAACAGTGAATTTTGAGAATTTTTGAAAAACTGGTTCTCCATTCCGGAAAAAAAAAGAGATGAAAATTTTTTATAAAAGACTGGGAGAGTTTTTAATTTAATAAATTACAGAAAGATTAGGGGCACTTCAATCTAGATGTAAATACCAATTTAAAATGAAAAACATTACATAATACATAAAACTAACACATTAGTAAACAAAAAAATACTTAAATAATGATGATGACTAAAACAGATTTAAGTGAGAAGAATAAATTTATTGTGAAGATCTGACCTTCCTCTCCAGGCGCTCCTCTCGGGTCTCGGCTCTTGTTGGTGGAGGAGCATCTCTTGGGTCCTGAATAAAAAAAAAAAACACGGATCAATAATATAAAATAAATTAATCCAACCACACAACATATTTACATGTGTAAACTTAGCACAAAAATTACTAAAATTTGTGTTTTGTAGAGGATTTCTTTGTTGTAACGATGCTTCTTGGTAATAAATCTTATTCTGTTGGAAAGCTTGTTCATTTCCTTTTTATTTGGAGCCACATTTGTAAGGAACATGCATCTGTGGAATGAGCAGAACAGAGTTTGTGGGTTCTGTTGTTGATTGTTGTTTTGAGGTTATGGTACCTCCAGGTGCTGCTAGATTTACAATTCATCTTCCAAACATTAATTTCAGTACTTTTTGTGCCAAGTATAGATGAATACCTCGAAGTGCCTGATGAACGGTGCGATGCCACAGTACGGCTGGTTGTGGTGCTTCTCATGGGGCAACTTCTCCAGCTGAGGCAGGAAGGGTATTGGGTCCCGTGGTGCAAACAGGGCCAGCAGGTTCGGAGGTAAAAACTGCGTCATCTTTCACTGAAATCACATGGAGCTCATCGTTTCAAACTCAGCCGTAGCCGTCACAAAGCAGTAGGCTAACGTAGCACGACAGCTAGCATTGCGCTCATTGTGTGAGACTTTGCGCCATCTTGTTAAAATATATCTCTATAAAAACCTACATACTATGAACCCAGCTGCAGATATAATTACACACCGACACAAATCAATTTAACTCTCCATTTTGTTTTTAATCTGGTCTTAAACCTTTACGAACTCCTTCACATCAAGCTAACGATGCTAACAACACGAGCCTGGAGCAGTCTCACCTGCTTCTCTCCTCCAGAACTCGGATAGTTTCAAACCATAGATCCGAGACGGAACCACGCGTTGTGAGCAGTCCTCCCGGACAGACCTGCTGATCCAGAACTGGACAAACGGTACTTTAAACTGATTCGTTCGGGGATCCAAAGACAAGTATCAAACATTAGCACAATGTGCAATGGGTCGCTACTCGACTTCTCCAAAGTACAAAATGGCGGGTTGCCGGAAAGCAGACGTAAATTGACGTAAAATAATCAGGAAGCGTAGCGCGCCACTAAATGGTGCGACAGGGTACTGCAGGCTACAGTGCTTGGATTGACCCGGATCCTCTGATGGGACTTTGTTAAACTTTTTTTAATAAAACCCCAGAAATTTTCTACTTATACGTCCACCAGTGTAATAAAAGCAATTGCCTTATTTTGTGTGCACTTATATGTGTGTTTATAAATAAGCTACTTCTCAGAAAAAAAGCCCCGATATCCGTTAGTTATTAAAATCAGTCACCACGCCTCCAAAAACATTCATGGCTGCCTGCTTTTCTTGACTCCTAAATCCAACCATGCTTCTAAGTTTTATGTTTTTCATATTATGATAATGAAATGTTGCCTGGCAGAGCTGAAACAGGTCAACTATTTAGACAAAGTTTCAACTAACCTGAAGCAGACATGAATATATTTAAACTGCATCACCAAGTCCTGACTTTGAGCGTTACTTACCGGTACTGTAAAAAGGTCAATATGCATCGTTTTATGATTTATCTTTTCCATATTTTTAGATCATTTGAGATGTTTTTCAAAGTAACGTTTTGTTTTTGTCACAAACAGAGTCCTTTTTGCATATAGAGGAACTTTGGTACAACTTTGTCTGATTGTGAGGTTTTATTCACTCATCTTTAGATTGTTTTATATCTCTGGTTATACTCTGTGATTTACTTATGAAATAAATTTTTGTATTCAGCTCAGACAGCACCTCTGCTTTATTTACTTCCTTTCTCTCATGGACACATTATTTAAACGTACACAGCTTCTCATCATTCTGTACATTTGGATCCAGAGTTTGATCTTACATTGTTTTAGTGTTTGTTGTTATTGTCAGGGTCTCATTTTCCTGCATTTAAAAATGTTTTTAAAAGAAGTAACATATATTCACAAATAAAAACAGCTGGATAAATATTCTCTGAACAGTATTTTTACATTTTCAGCCTGGTGTTGTCTAGATGTGCAAGAGTCAAACTCAAGAAAATGACCACAAACTGGTTTTTGAGCAACATTTATGTTTTTGGGTGGAGTCATTGCATAAATGAGTGTAATGACTCGGCCCAGCTTGTGTCACACATGCACACAACACAGACACAGACACAAGAAGAGAACTCAGACGTTAAAACGGATCTGAACCGCTGCAAACCGTCTGTCCAGAGACACGGGACAGAAGATGGGCACATGTAGAGACAGGAGGGTGTCTCTACGTTGTCCAACACATTTCTGGTGTGTGTGATTAAAACCAGAACCCATCCTTAGCCTGGTACGAGTGAAGTCAACTAACGGATCTCCAGCAGATCCAGGCAACAGAAACCCACTCTAGTTCAGAGCTAGTTCTGGACAGCAGAACCTACTCCCTGGACTCTGAATTCATATTTACAGTGAGGATAAAAGCTTTAAAAATGCCTCTCCTCAGGCAGAGGCATGCAGGCCTCCCGCTCTTCCCGCTCCTCTTCATCCATTTTACGCCCGTGTTTCCGAAAATATTTGTAGCGCTGGACGTAGAGCTTCACAAGGTTACTGACTTTCACTGGGTTGATTTCTCCGGTACGGCTGTGGCAGATCTGAGGAAACAACACCAAGTGATGAAACTGACACCAAGGAGGAGAGTCTGTAAGCAAAATATCTCTTCAACCACTGGGCAGATTGCAAAGACATTTGCAGAAAGTAATTGTTTGATATAGACAACTGATCAACTGGCAATCCAATTCAAGATGGCTGCAACAGTCAATCAACATCAGCCAAAAGTTGATGATGCTAACATTTGATGCTAGTAGCTAAAAGTCTTGAACATTTCTGATGAGATGCTGACCTTATGCACTGCCTTCCTGAGGATGTCTTTGTACTCGTCCTTGTTGATGTCTTTGCGCTGATAGTACGGTTTGATGGCGAGCTTCACCTCCTCTACTGCACGCTCCTGAGTGTGCAACTTCTTCAGATACTGCAGAAATCAAACACACAGAAACATCTACAATATTCTGCCTCCACTTACTGAACACCTGTAGAAACTACAGGAATTGCATTTCCTGTGAAAATGTGTAAATGCTTCTTGCTGAAAGATTTTATGGAAAGCTGCTAGTGTGTAGCTGAAAATGTTTAATAGCAAAACTGAAATGTGAGTTAAATTTAAACTAAAGGCGAATTTTGCTGAAAGAAAAAAAAATGAGTAGAAAATAGAAAAATGTATCCAAAAAAACTGAACAGAACAGAATTTTAGCTAAAAGTAGCCGAAAAGTAGCTTAAAAGCAGAAAATTGCTGAAACTAAAAGTAAGAAGTTGCAAGAAATAAAAACAATAACAACAAACAGATGATGAAAAAAAATCAGAAATTTCTTAGCTTAAATCAAAAGTTGACCAAGTTAAAGCCATTTGAAATTAGCTTGGGGGGCCATCTTGGATGTTTTCAGCTTCAGTACGTGATAGAGCTCGCTCTCAGCTACACAAATACCAATTTTTAGCTCAATTTGTCAAAAAAATGATGGAGGCTAAACCACTTGAAAACAGAGCTGGCGGCCATAATGGATCTTTGAAAAGCATTCAGAATTTAGTATATGTTGTTATTGGTTAATGTGTTGCCAGATTAATCGTTCACATGTCCTAAAATTGCTGATTTAGAGCCCCATCAAAAATTAGCATTAGCTGTTAGCTTGAGTTTATGTTTATGCACTTTGACAAGTACACACCTGGTAATTTATAATCAACACAATGATGATGAAGGATAACTGGTAAATACTTTGAACCAATGAGGAGTTGTATCGTGGCACCACAGCAGGTGATCAGTCGTACCTTATCTGGGTCTTTCTTCTCGTTATCCAACAAGGCTTCACCAGAGCTGCCCGTCACCCCTGACAACCCCACAGGCATGATGGGGGGCGGAGTCTGTGCACACCCACCACCCATGGAGGTGTGCAGGTGAGATGGTGGAGTTTTGGTGCAGCCAACTAATGGGAGGGAGCTGTGGAGGATGAACTGGGCCGGGCTCAGACCAGGAGGCGGAGGGATCTGCGAGGATGAGGAGGCAGAGGGAGGAGGAGCATGCTGCTGGGACTGGCTCTGATTGGCCTGTGAGAGTATCTGCATGAGAGATGAAGATTACCTTCAGACAGGTTTGAGACAAACCCACACCCTCTCTGACCCAGCATCAACCAAAACAGATACAACTCCATTGTTTCTCCACGTAGATGATCCATGAAAGACAGTGGGTGATGGGCATTCAGCCCCTTTACGTGATCCACCTGTGGAGGCGGGACATGTTCAACTCACCTGGCTGGTTGCTTGAATGAACTCCTGTGCTTTAGCTCTGCTGGCGATATTGGCCTCCTCCATTTTGAAAAGCAGAGCAGTAACTGAGGGGAGGAAGATGAAGATGGAGTCAGGACTCAAACATGTCGACTGGTTATTACTTTTGTGACTTTTAAATTAATTTAATGACCTTTGTTGGTTTTTCTTTCTTTAACTAAAGTGGACAGAAAAATCTGGCAGATGTAGTTATTTCTCTGTTGGGTTCTATTTGTTCAAATCTGTCAATCTGAATATTATTTGTAGATTTCAGTGAGAAAGAAAAAGTTTTCCCTGTAAATATTAAACATAGAAGTAAGAAAAAAAAATCTACCAACTTTAAATTGCCCAGAGGAAGTGATCAAGATTGACTGCAAATTCTTTACTGTGTTTGACAAACATTTCAAACTTTATATGACCCAATTCAGCTGTTCAGATGAAGTTATTAAAGAATTTATTATTTAATAAAGCTGTGTGGTTATAAACTTACGAGCTAGAACGCCCCCGGTTGTACAGTCCACACCTGTCTGCAGACTCCAAGGAAGGGCGGAGGCTGGTGGAGGCGGGGGTGGAGGAGGAGGTGGTGGCAGCTTGCTAGCAGATGAGGAGGATACGGAGGACGAGGAGGAGAGGTCGGATGAAGACAGAGGCAGAGAAAAAGACGTGAGGCCTGCTGATGAGGACGAACATGGAGGCGAGGCCGGAGCTTTGGAGGCATCATCTGGAGGTGGGGGCTTGGCTGTTGGTGTTGACAAGGCAAGGCCAGCTCCCTGAGGAGCGGACAGGCTGGACAGGCTGGACGGGCTGGACGCCGGTGGGGCGGGGCTAGTCTGAGTGGGGCAATCCTCAGCTAGAAAGGATGGGTCTGGGGTCTTGCAGCTGCTGTCCACAGTCTGGGAGTCAGGGGAAGACTCCCTGGTGTCCCTCAAAGGTGCCGTAGATGGTGGAGGAGTGTGTGGTGGAGAGGTGGAGGGTGGGAGGGCGCTGGTGGAGGAGGATGTGGAGGAAGAGGAGGAACATGGAGGAGGGCCTGCTTGGACAGTATGTGGACTGACAGACTTGGTCCCCTCTCCAACAGCTGACTGAACATCCAGTGATCCCCCGCTCCAGCCTTCGGGCAAGGCTTTTGTTTGACTGCCGTCTCCAGCAGCTAATCCGGCACCTCCACCTTTTTTACTGGTTTTCTTGGCCAGGCGACGGCGGCGCTTTGTTGCTAGAGATGAGGAGGGTGAGGATGCCGAGGAGGAGGTGGATGTGATAGAACCTGTTTTAGCTTTCTTGGATTTCAGGACTGTAGGAGTGGATAAGGATGAAGGTGGTGCAGCCAGGCTGCTTCTTTTTCCCATGCTGGTTAGATCCTTGCTACGACCACCCAAAGACAGCGGCTCAGAACAAGGTTTAAGGAACGGTGACCTGCTTTCATTGTCTCTGCAGAAAACTACTGCAATTGAGCCACCCACAACTGAGCCCCCAGATCCCCCTCCTGTACCTCCTGGTCCTAGAAGGTCCATGCTCAACTTTCCAGAGCCAACTGAAGACCCTGTGGTACTGCTCACACCCTCACGCACCAGCACAGACACTTTGGACTGAAGCTTACCTTTCCGTCCACTGCCACCTTCTTTTTTAGATTTGCCAGAGCGACTCAAGTCCTTTCTGCTGCCTTTGTCCCGGTCTTTATCTTTTCCCATTTTTCTGCCTTTCTTACCTGAAGGAAGGCCAGATGAGATGGAGGTAGAGCCTGAAGTGACTGTTAGCGAGGAGAGACATTTACTAGTGGTTCTATCAGAAGACGAGGAGGACTCAGATTTCTTTAGTGTGTGTGACTTCTTCTTTGGGTGATTCCTTCTGGTCTTGGGAGGAGCTTTAACTTTAGGGCTGGGGACAGGTGGTTCAGGAGGAAGAGCAGCAGGAGGTGTATCTTCCAAAGAGGGGTAGTCCGACTCTAGAGCTTCACCGTCCAAAGAAAGCATGTCAATTTCTAATTTATCAGAGTAGGGGTCTGACTCGTAGCCATGATACCTCGATGGAGACGGCGACTGTGATCGACTGCGACAGCTTTCCTGGTTCTCCGCATCTCCAGAGTGCCATTTTCTCTTCTTCCTCTTATGAGAATCATCAGCCTGTGTGGGATGGGAGGGAGATGCTTTGGCAAGCCTCGGGGAGCCAGGTACGGTGGTGGTGGTGGTGGTGGTTGTGACTGTAATTGTTCTCTTGATAGCAAAAAGGTCAGATCCGTTTAGGTCTTGGATAGATGGAGGGACAACTGGACGACCATCCCGTCTGTGCTCCCTCTCATGCTGTCTCTCTCTATCACCATCCCTTCTTTCCCTACTCCTTCTAGGCCTCTTTGAAGGTCCTCGTTCTCTGCTTCTTGAACATTTGTCTGTTTGTTCCCTCTCGCTCTTTCTAGAACTGGAATCTCGTACCCTTTCATCTTTTCTATGACTACTGCTGCGGTGATGATGTGTGTCTTTGTCTCTTTCTCTGTCTCTACTTCTGCCTCTTTCTCGGTCTCTGTCCTTCTCTCTGTCTCTATTTCTGTTTCGGTCTTTCTCTCTTTCGCGCTCTTTCTGTTTTTCCTCTGACTGGCTGGAAAAGGAGCGTGTAGAACGACCACCTCTCCTAGAAGAGTTGTGGGAAGCTTCAGGGCTGCTGTGCTGTCTTTTCTTTCTTTTTCGACTGTTGCTTCTGCTGCTCCGCCTGGTTTTAACCTCCTTCCCAGCCTTGAGTCCATGCTCCTTTTCTTTGCTTCTCTCCCTTTCCCCCTCTTTTCCCTTCCTTCTCTTTTTCCTCCTGGCTTCCTTGTCCCCAGCCTTTCTGTCTTTGCTTTTCTGTTGATCGTGGTCACTGGAACTTTTGGAGGACTTGTGATTTTTGGCAGCTTGCTCTACAGGAAGGATGGTAGGGGACGAGAATGTAGAAGCTTGAGGAACGGAGGGAGGCAGTGGTGACTGAGAAGGAGGAGGAGAAGAGGCAGGAAAGGAGCGATATCTCTCCTTCCTTCTACTGACCAGCTTTCTTCTCAAATCCTCCATTCCAACTGCAGGCTCATTTTCAAGTTCCCTGTCATCCTCCCAGGTTCCCTCAGTACACACAGACACAAATCCATCTCCATCGAGCACACGGAGGATGCGCTCTGGTTTCGAACCAAAGAAAGAAACACGTGGAGAGTTTGGGGACATGTCTGTTTCGGCAGGTCTCTTATTAGACCCATCTTTGTCAACAGCTGTGACTATCTCCCCCTCTTCTATCTCAGAATGGTCAGAGTCACCGCTCTCATTCTGCCCTTCAACTTTGGGAGCGCTGCTTTTCACTCTCCTCCTCCGAGGGAGCTGGGTGGACCGACAGGGGCTCGGCTGATCTGTCAAAGTGTCTGTGGAATCAGGAGGTTCTTCCTCTTTATCCACATCATCTACCTCAGCACTTGTGTTGATTTCTCTCTCCCTCCTGATTTCATCATCCACATCTGATGCTGGAGAGCCAGTGGGATCAAAAGGGTCATATTTCTCCCCCTCCTCCTCCTCTTCCTCCACCCTTCTCTCTCTATCTCCATCAGTTGGACTGAAGGGATCATAAATGTCCCCTTTCCTGTCATCATCTTCACAATCAACACTGGACTGCATTGACACGAGAGGAAAGCGATCCACAAAGGTGAAGTTGAAAGCTGAAGCGGAGAGAGGTTTTCTAGTTAATGGTGAAGAGGAGGAAACCTTGGCTACCTCCTGTTGACTTTTTACATGATTCTGATAAGTGGACGTGTTGGCACAGAAAGAGGAGGATGTAGACAGCGGTGAAGATGGAGCAGAGGAAGGCGATGAGGAGGGGGAGCAGAGAGAGGGGCTCCTGGTTGACTCTCCAACAGGAGAGGAGGTGGCAGAAGGCCTCCTTTTGAAGACCGGAGCTGGAGTTAAGTCCATGGGCCAGGAAAACCTTCAGTGTAGGTCGGCCAAAGCCACACAAGTGAAACAGCCCTGCAACAAACCTAAGAAAAGGCAAACAAGTTAAAACAGTTCAGTCCAACAAATGTAAAAGTTCCTCATCAGGATGAATGCAAACTACCATACAGCTGAAAAATCTATCATGATATAAGCATTTCATATTAATATCAATAATTATTAGGGGTGTAACAATATATCGATCCACACTGATATATCAGTGAAATGATTATTGATTCAATTACATCAGGGCAAAACCAAAACATTGATCCATACCATCATCATGTACCTGATATTGATCAATATCATATGACCATCTATCATTCATTTAATGATTGTGTTAGATGGACATATATCACATCAAATCGACTGCAGATCTGTGAATGGAATTGAATCGTATGATGACAGTCTTTGTGATAGAAAAACATTGTCACCCAATCAAATTGATATAAAGCTGCTGATTTACACCCCTAGTAATTATTGATTAGTTTTTGTTATATATATAAGCTTCAGACTCAACAGGTATTATAAGATTTCTTAGTTTCTCAGCAAACAAATAAAAAAACATACAAAATGTTAAAGTACACTGACATTATGCTGCATATAATGTCCAGACAAATGACATTACTAACAAAAACAAGGTAAATTAATACTTTCGCTTTAGTGACAGTTGAAATCATGTTTTCACCAAGGTTTTGAACAATATGTGCCTTTTAATGCATTCATCTGAAGAGTCCTGTTCAAATGAGAGACTAAATATGAGCAGGAGATCAATTCAGTCCTCAGACTTGAATATTTATTTTAAGACATGTAGAGTTCACCACACACAATTCGGATCTGGTCCATCTGCCCCCCCGCCCTGGCTCCCAAAACCCTTATAGTAAGCTGGTCCCACCCCCTGAGGGTGGTCTCTCTTACATCATCATTGGAATGTCAGCATAATCAAAGAAGTGAGTTCTCTTACTGTTTACAGTAATAATAATTAAAAAAAAGACTGTATATAAAACTCAGTTAACCAGTCAAACAATATCTTACAGAGCTACCAGTTAGAAGACCAATCACACACAATAAAACTCGTTTCTCTTAGGAACACAGAACCCATCTCCATCCTGAGCTGTATGATGGCAGGACATTCTCAACCCACTGCCGTTATCTGTCATGTTGGAGTTGGTACTTTAAACATATATAAATACTTTATTCTGAAAGTCTTTGTTTGCATTTTATTTTGGGACATATATACTACAGCTGAGCTAGTTCAAAGCACCACCTGTAATCTGCAACCATTTTGTAATTTCCCTTTGGGAATTAATAAAGTATGTTTGAATTTGAATGTACAACAGGTAAGATATTTATTGTTAATAACTTTTACTTTGAAATGCACTTCAAAATGTCCCAAATATCCCTATCAGATGACCAAGTAATCTTTTTAAATTGAATAAGTTACATATTTAAACTAGAATTGTTAATTTTAGAAAAACAACAGTGTTTTAGAAAATGTTGCAATACAAAACTTGTGTTGATCTTAACTGTAGTTAATGTGAAAGTCAGTAAAACTGATGTTTATCAATTTAGTCATCTGTAGAGAAGACGTTCTAACTTTACAGAACCATGAAAAAACTTAAACATGACATTCATTTAATAATTAAACAGTTAATACAGAGACACTTCTTTAAAACCTGAGACAATACTAATACATATATAAAAAACATATTTATTAACTTAGCTTTGGAAAATATTCTTCGAAGACTAAATATTATTATTATTTATCTCATTTGTGTCCCAATAAGTCCCAAGTCTTACATTTAAAATTGGAGTTGCATACATTTCTATTTAATACAGCTTCAGTGACTATCTACAGCATAAGAAGGCTTTTATTTAGTTATCTTTGTGGCTTTCACTAAAAAGATAACTTATAGGCAGTTTATTGGTTTGACTTTTAGTTTTAAATAGTCTGATTAATGATTCCTTCGTGTTCGTTATAAATATCTGAATCTTTCTGTTTGTGGAGATAACGCTGCTGGATGCTTAAATCAACACTTCCACCTTTCATTGCATACAAACGCAAATTATTTTCACGTTCAGTTTTGTCGGAAACATCAGATATTTCTTTTAAATCATGTTCGCAGCAGGTATTCAGCTGCTAGCCACGTAGCTTTTTTAGCTAACAGTTGTGTGACAGGAGGCAGCAGTAAAATAGTCCGTGCGGATAAATACCTTCAGTCCTGCGGTCTTCAGTCTGTCTGTCAACCCTCCGTTTGACATTCACCCACAACTATTTCTAAAACATCAAACCAGACTTTAAAACAAAATATATACGGATTTTAAACCGTTTCAAAAGAGCATAAAACCTATTCCATTAGTCACCGCCATTTCCTCACCCTGAAGCCGGACAGCAAGGAATGGTGGGAAATGGAGTTTTTTGCGTAGTGGTCGTAGCTCAATGAAAGCATTCCTCTGTTGAAAATGGTCACTGTGCATTCACCTGGATCATATACAGTACTTTATGATAAATATTAAATACTAGTAAAGAGAAATGCATGGAAGTCCATTTCTGCCATATAGGTTAAAAAAATAATTCTTTAAGTAATCACATTTTTAAAAAATTATGACTTAGGGTCTAAAATTATGAGATACGACTTTATAATATTATATTGATACTAAGATGCTAAATCATATGTATGGAATAGTAAAAGACTCTTTCATTAAAACAGTGAAATGACTGAATTTATGCTTCCTCTGCCAGGTCCATCCATTATGTTAACCTGCTTCAGGCCCATATGCAGCAGTCACAGTGCGAGGGGCGGGGTTAACCAGGACAGGTCTCC
>JAVKLF010000021.1:17667524-17678982 GCA_034783495.1 Millerichthys robustus
TGGTTTAGGGAAAACTTTTACACACATTTCCAAACAAACAAGTAACACTGCAATTAAATCTGACGCAGTTATGCGATATTGTTATCATGTTTGCTGATATTAATGAAGAAGCGCGATACCTTCATATGGCTCTGTACACACGTTTGCTAATCAACATACTTACTTTATGTACAAATAAACAGATACACACAGACCTGCATATTGGCTCATCATATACACACACCTATTCCCATATACGCATGCATACACACACACATTCAAATATACAAATATACCCATACATATACACATACACATACTTATACATATATCCATCCATACACAGACACACAAATATATGTACCCATACTCACACATATATACATTCAGACCTGTATACATCCATACACCTGCGTATGTGTATTTAAGAATAAGGTAGAAATCTTTAAGAGGTATCTATTTTTGATATTTAAGAATTTAATAATTATAAATTCAATTTTAATTGTGTTACTCCGTTTTCACTTTTATCTTGTGTTTCTTAATTAGTTTAATTTTTATTTGTTTGTTTTTCTTTTCTTTTTAATCATAGTACAACCAAGTAGTGATTTCTGGATCACGAAACAACTGACCGTTTACATAAAGCTTGTCCACGGAAATTGTCCTGCGGGCATCTAACATCATTGCGCAGTGCTTGATCTGGGGACACAATGAGCAAGGCAACAGCCGGTTCGACCGTGGGCATATGATCCAAGCCTGCCTTGACCGAATCATGCATAGTTACCAACACCCGACCATCTGTGGAGAGACGTGACAAGGCTCTAGGGCAGTGGTTCTTAACCAGGGTTCGATCGAACCCTAGGGGTTCGGTGAGTCGGTCTCAGGGGTTCGGTGGAGCCTCCGCCAAGGAGGTCAAGACATACCCAACTCACTTTGTAAATTTGTGGTGCTTGCACACCCTGCTTGGCCATCACTTGCTGCAGATGATCAGGTTACATTACCGTACTTTCCGGACCATAAGGTGCACCGGATTATAAAGCCCGATATTCACAAACAGATTTTTTTTCACACATAAAGCGCTTCCTATCATAAAGGCACATTAGGCGAAACAAAACGGTCATTTAAATCAAACTTTACTTAACTACCGTAATTCACAATAACTCAACATTGTTCAGTTGTGTTATTTCATTTATCACTAAAGAAGGGTTCGGTGAATGTGCATATGAAACTGGTGGGTTCGGTACCTCAAACAAAGTTAAGAACCACTGCTCTAGGGTCCTGCCAACAAGCGTGCAACTCCCTGAGGTACTCCTCTGATGGAAGGACCGAAAAGGGAAAAGGCACTGCCAGGAGCGGACTCCCCCATTTGCAGGACATCTAGCTGCAGCTCTCTCAAGGCCAAATGCATGATGTCCTGCATTGAACTGTCACCTGAGTCATTAGCCGGACTTTGAGACGAAGAGTGTGAGCCAGTCTCCGATGGGCAAGACTGCTGTGCCTCCTTCTCCTCATTCCAAAAGTGAGGAAAGGTCGGGAAGAGAACCCAGTCCTGGGAGCATCCACCTAAGGTGCCTGAAAAAGTGATTTAATCTCTGCCAATTCTGCAGCCAATCGCTCAACCCTTGTGGAAAGACTCTGATCAGACTTAGCTCGCCTCTTCTTAGGAGGAACCACCAAGGTTGTGGCCTCGGTCCTGTGTTTAGAGCACCTAGGAATGGCCACCTGCCCAGAAGGTGGAAGGTCATTTCCACGCTCTGGTTGTAACTGAGCCAGTCGAGCCACTTTCACTGCATGATGTGTGCAGCTGCAGTTCTTGCATGAATTGTCTGGCTGGGCCGGAACCAGGTGATCATGCCCGAGGCAGGCAGGGCACAGGTCATGACCATCATCTGCCTAAAGCACAGCCCCACAATCCGCACAACAGTGAGAGCTATTCATGTCTAAAACTGAAGCGAGTCCCACCACAGGCAGACAGGCCAGACTACGATTGGGAGAGGGGGCGGAGAATGCTACCGTCACCAATCACAATAAGAGAGTAACAAAGAGGCTGACACCGTCAGCTATGTCCAGAATAAAGGACGAGAAAATAAACCTGCAAGAGGGGGCGAAAATGCTGCCGTCACCAATTAAATAAAGATGGAGGGGCAACACGTAGCCCAACCCAGGACTCAGAACAGGAGGCTTGCTAAAATTGGGAGACAGAATGAAAATGCTGCTGTCACCAATTAAGGCAGCAAGAGTCAGGTAAGCCCAACACAAAACTACGATCACAAGTCGGCTGAAATTGGGAGAGGGGGAGAGATGCTACCATCACCAATTACAGAAAAAACAGCGGACCAACAACAGGCAGACGCGGTCCGCTACGTCCAGTCTCCAATGAAAATTAAATCAAGATTGGTAGAGGAGGTGGAGAATACTACTGTCACCAATCACAATAACATAGCAACAAGGAGGGGTTATGTCCAGAGGGGCTGACGAGGTCAGCTATGTCCCGACAGGACGAAAATCAAAATAAAACTGGGAGAGGGGACAAAAAAAAGTTCCCGTCACCAATCAAAGTAATAACAAACCATTTATAAGGTCGGCTAAAATTGGAAGTGAGGGCGAGACGCTACCGTCACCAATTAAAGCGAAATGTCAAACTTTAGAAAGGCTAACACCGTTAGCTAACCTGCAACATGTGTACAAACATAGTGGAAATAAGTTGCAAGTTGGGAGAGGAGGCGTAAACGCTGTCATCTCCAACAAACGGTACCTTGAACGATGATCCGTCGCAGCCCTAGGAGGGCGATACACCATTACTCTGGCCAACAGGCAGTCGGGCATCGAAGTGATGAAAAGATACAGCAATCCAAAAGGCCGATGCCATACAAACCGCATGCAAGAAGAAAAGAGGAACAGAGCCTCAGATAACATCATGCTATATAGCCTCTGATTGATCATCCGATATGTCACAGGTGTGACTCTGTTGACATTATTGCTCGAATGGCGCATGTGCGAAGGGAACATTGAGTGCTTTCAGCACCGCCCTCTGGTGGTCAGTAGCGATGAAATGGAACTACAGTGATCTGTTTGTCCTTTTGAATATTATTTGGTCTGTGTCCTCAGCCTTTTTACTGCAGGTTCACTCGAAGTTTAAAAAAGGACCATGGTGACGTTTGATCAACTGTAACTCCTAATAGTTTGGTTTCTTTTACTTGTTCAATATGTTGGGTTTTTAAAGACTGTACTGTAGTACGGAGGACCGATCCTGTCATAACTGGAAAAAAATCATAAAAATTTGGCACCTTAAGGCATTTATTGCGCACACCAACATAGCGTGAGCGCTGACTGTACCGTGGTTTGGAAAGAGGAGGCTAAAGGAGGCTATCTTTACCACAGTCATAGACTGACTTTCACTCTCTTCATAACTAAACTGAAGTCAAAGCCGCAGGCAGGCACCATGATACTTCCTGTTCGTTGACCAAAAGTAGAGGAGCTGAAGCAAGAAGGCAGTCCTCCTCATTCGCATAATGAAGCAGAAATGCATACGGAAAAAGACCAATCCGAAATACATGAAGGAAAAATACATGGATAGACGAAGGAGAAATAGAGACAGAAAAAGAGACGAGGAAATATAAAAAGAATAAAGGCTTTTATAAGGAAAAGACAAAATAAAATATATACATTTCTTGATGAAAATGCATGTCTAAGGAAAAGGAAAAAGGAAATATTTACATTAATTGATGAGAACACATGTCTGAGGAAATAGAAAAAGGACATATATATATATATTTCTGCTTTTATTTCCAGGTATGACAGAATCGGTCCTCCATACTGTAACACTTGTTCTGTAGTGTTATGTACCTGCCTCTAATATTTAGAACCATCCAATAACTTGGTTCCTATTATACAATAAACTCTGAAAGCATCAAAGTAGAACACAAAGATAGTGAGCCTTCATGTTTGTGTCTGTGTTTTTTCAGGACCTGCAACCTGGGCCATGGCAACCTCTAAACCTGACATTTTAATGGTTTTGCTGAGTAAAATGATCCAGGAAGGAGACAGACTTTATAAGGTAACTAACACAGAAGCATCATAGCAGCTAATATAAAGCTAATAATCCTGCAAATAATCTGTGTGTGTGTTTGTGTGTAGCATGGAAAGTTAAGGGAAGCTGCTCACTTCTATCAGTCAGCCCTGCAGAAGTTTCCTGGAGACGAGCCGAAGGCCTTCAAACAGCTGAGAGTGTGTGTGTTGCTCAACTTGTCCCGCTGCCACAGAAAAATGAACGTAAGTCTCCATCAGGCAGGGTTGGTTCTGTTTTCAGTAAGTAGAGCAGCTCAGATCATGACTGCAGGTTTTCTGTCTTCAGACAATCAAAGATTCAGCTTCCAGTTCTCAGAATAAACAACGTGACAAATATGACTGCAGCATGCCTGACTTCAGGTTGCTGTTCTACGTCCGTGGTATGACTTCACTTTGAAGCATGACAGAATATAATGGCTGTCAGGCCTGTGCAAATTCTCAGTTATCCAGGTCATCGCACACGAGCCACACATCCAGATCCAACTCAGTACAAAATTACCAAAGCTTAAATCCAATGCTAAGCCTTACTGTCCATACTGCAATAACCGAAAACACTATTTGAATTTCTGTCCCCAATTCAAAACCTTTTCGGCAGCCAAAATTGCCACATGGATCAAAGACAGATGCTGTTGGAGATGTGGTAGAAACCATGATTCAGAGTCGTGCACTCTAAAAAGTCCTTTAAATTATGTAAGCGGCAGCATCTTACTGTGCTCCACAATGTTTGCCACTAAGAAGGTGTTAATGGTCCGTGCCACTCCTGACTGTCTATGTTGATCATCCAAACCGCCCACAAAAGTTCTTGCTCAAGTTAGTCAAAGTACGTCTGCACAATGGTGAGCATTCTCTGGAAGGTTTTGCCATTCTCAACGATGGGTCGGAGAGAACAATTATCCTCCCATCAGCAGTGCAACGCCTCCACCTGACTAAAGAGCCAGAGAGCCTTTATTTGCGTAGTGTCTGCCATGAGGTGATCCACCTACATGGAGCTGTGGGTTCATTTGAAATATCACTCAAGTTCATGTGGCATTCGTGATGGCCAGATCATGCGTCTGCCCGCAAACAACTGTCCATGCCACACCTCGAGCTGTGCACTGCTTTAGCTGGGGCTCAGTTAGCTAAAGTTTCTATGACAGAACTGTAAATTTCCTCCCATCAAGTCATACTGTGGACGGATTCATTCACAGTGTTGACATGGCTGAAGTCGGACTTGTGGCAGTACAAGGATTTTGTGGGTACAAGAGTTGCTGAAATTCAGGAACTTACTGAAGGGTCAACATGGCGATACATCAACACCACTGACAATCCAGCAGATGATCTTACATGCGGTAAAACCCTCCTCGAACTCAGCCAACCCAACCGGTGAAGTCAAGGTCCACAATTCCTCCATCAGCCTCCGGACACATGGCCAGAACTACATGCAGAGGAAGCTCAAGTAGAAGATGAGGATGAGCTACGGTAGACAGTGTTTTGTGGAACAACTACCTGTCATCGTATGTTGTCCATCTCAGAGAAAGACAATTGGAACAACCTCATTAAAGCTATGCATGAGACCCTTCACAGGACGACCAGCTGCATTGGAAATCATGCTATGACAGCCTCAGATGCGCTACAAGCAGAGATACATCTCAGATAAACCGATTTCTAAGCAAAGCCGCCTAATCATGCTAGCTCCTGAGTATGATAAGACTCTCAGCTTGGTGAGAGTGGGAGGCATGCTCCGCAGAGGATTTGGATCCATATACTAAGCATGCTATTATCCTGGATCCAAAACACTCTGTAACTAAGCTCCTCTTTAAAAAGTACGATGATCAACTTCTGCACCCAGATCTTGAGCGAGTATTTGTAGAGATGAGGAGAAGATACTGGATTCTACGAGGAAGAGAATCCATCAAACGGCACCAGTACAACTGTATGGAATGCCAAACGTGGTGCGTTAGCCCTGTAGTTCTGCAGATGGCAGATCTTCGCCCCGCAAGACTACGTTTATACAAGCCACCTTTCTGGTCTACTGACTGGAGTGGACTGCTTCGTCCCCTATTATATCAAGGTGGGCCGGCGGACAGAGAAGAGATGGGAGATTATCTTTAAATGCATGACGACGAGTTGTGTGCATCTTGATCTATTAAAAAGCATAGGCACTGATGCCTTTCTAATGGGACTACGTCGCTTTGTCGCTTGCCATGGCAAACCATTTGAGATCCTGGCCGACAGAGGAACCAATTTCAGAGGCGGGGTGTCTGAACTGCAGGTCAACTTTCAATCTATTGAAGCTCCCCTCCAAGAAGAGCTAGCAGGACAACAGATAGAGTTCCGCTTCAACCCTCCAGGTTCCCCACATTTTGGAGAAACATAGGAATGAGAAATTAAATCCATCAAGTCTGCTCTTCAAGTAGTGCTATGGGATCAGACTATCACAGAACCTGTACTGCAGACTGTGTTAATTGAAGTGGAGGGGATACGCAATGCCAAGCCGCTTGGGTATATTTCTGACCCAAGCTTTTTTCCTGACCCAAGCTTGATTGTATGCAAGTTTGTAATAGAGTTTGCATCGGGTTGTAATATGACACCAGACTCTTGCAGGGTGCATATTGGTCACGTGATATATTTTACCACTGTTACTTACTTATCTAAACCACTAGATGTCTTCAGAGACCACATAATCTCTTTGATTCTCAGACTCTGAGAAGAACTGTTTTATTTTCTCTCTTATTGTATTTCAGTTATTTCTAAGAGCAGTTCAGGTGTATGTGTTTATTATATAGCCAATATTGTAGCCTAATATATGGTTGTATATTATATTGTACAGTTTACTCTCTGACCAGAGTCCTTGTCCTAAGGGAACATCAGACCAGCAAATCACCTCCAGAGTTCCAAACTCTATCACAGATAGATTTAAAACGTTACAGTCAGAGCCGACCACTACTCTGCAGCCCATTTATGTTGCCGTGCAAGTGGAAACTGTTATTGTGTCACTTAATTAGACTGTGAATTGACTCTTTATTTAGTCATTGTTTGTGTGTGTCTGTGTGTGTCTGCAGGATCTTAGCCTTGCTGAGGAATTTGCTACAAAAGCTCTGGAGCTCAAAGCCAAGTCTTACGAAGCATTATATGCTCGAGCCCGTGCCAAACGAAGCCGCAGGTACAAATTGCATCACACAACTCATGGGGTTCTTATTATTTCAGCTATTTTGTTTATTGATGACATGGTTGAATCTGATGTATGTTTTTGTTCACTTGAAGTTAGTTTTAATTAATTTTGTTTTGATTAAGACCAAATTATGTTTTATGTCATGGCACAGAAAACCCTAGAATTTAAAATTAGTGGACTTCCCTTTTAAAATGACAGATCATTTGAGTGCTCACTTGTGACTCGTTTGTAACTCATTATGTGGCTTCTTAAGGTAATGGTTTAGACTTCAAAGCCAGGGGGTGATTACATTTGCACACCGCACATTCTCCTTATCCTGAGTTGCACCCAGGGCCACATTGTCTGACAATCAAACAATTTGCTGCTTCATGGTTTCTAGATTTTGTGTCAGGTGTGTTTGTGGTATACTGAAGTATAATTATTAGCATTTCACGTTTTTCAAATTAAATTACTGACATTTAGCAGAACCCTCTGCAATAAGTCAAAACTTAGTGTTGACCCTTGTTATTCAAGACATCTGCAGTACCTCCTGATGTGCCCAATACCTGTCAGTCATCTTCTGAGCTGAATCCTTACTGATGTCTTGCATAACCAATACTTGGAGTTGGTCAGATTGGAGGGGTTTTGTTTGTCCACAGGGGTTGATGCAAAAAGTTGACCTATTTGACGTTGATAATCGATCAACATGCTTCACCAATCTCCATCACCTGTAGGTTTGCCTGTATCTTCTCAGAGCTGAGCGAGAGTTTCTATCAAAGGCTTCTATCCAAACTCTTCCCACATCCAGTAGCCAGGTCTTCATCTCACATGACCCACCCATTCTCCAAAGCAGCCTCTGGAGTTCTTCCAGGACTCCTTTAATTTGTCGGTCCTCGTGTTTGAACATTAGGGTGTCCCATTTGTTGTAGACAAACATGAGTAGGACAGAAGTCCAACAACAGGTTCAGATCAGAGAGCTCATTTTCCTGCAGGTAACATTAAAGTCCTGTCTTAGAATGATGGAGTCCCAGCTGGAGCACCTAACTCTTTGGTAGACAAGGTCAAACCAATCGGTTTAGGAAAACTAGGAGATGAAACATTCTGTATGATACAAACATTTTTTTGTGTTGTTGGTGTCTTTTCAGGCAGTTCCACGCTGCCCTGCAAGACCTGGATGAAGCGAGCCGTCTGTGTCCATCTAACCGGGAAATCCAACGCCTGTTGTCGAGGGTGAAAGAAGAATGTTGGCAGGCTGCTCAGCAACCAGACTCTGTCAGTGAGTCCAGGTCCAGGGACTCAGACTGCCCGGATCATGACAGGCAGGAGCAGAACAAGAAACAAGAGGAGCTGGGGAAGGAAGAGGAAACGAGACACTTATCTCTTTATCCTCTGCAAACAAGTGAAAGTCTTGACACCCACTCCCACACCAGGGTGAAACCCCCTTCATCACTCTCCCCCAGTCCCACTCACTCAGCAGGCCTCTCTTCATTCAGTCACCATTTCACTGCTCCTCCCTCACCACAGCAACATCTACAGAGTTCATCTGGAGGACCATACCACCATCCACAATCTGTCCCAGCACTGCATCTCTCAGATCAGAATCAGCAGCACCTTGTGTCTAGTCAGAGGTCACTCCAGAAGCAGAACCCTGGCCAGGGTCAGTGGCCCCAGCAAGCCAAAGTGGAAGTTATCAGGACCAGTCAGCCTAACTCATCAGTACACTACAGCATGGTTTTGGGTAGTTCTGCGTATTCCCAGTTTGCTCATCTACCCCAAGAATTAGCAGAACTGGGGGAAGGTTTCTACCCAAACCAGACTGTCAGACTGATCCCACAAGTCTGCTCTTCTTCTAATGCAGTGGATGATGTGGATGTTGACCTTGTTTGCCAGACAAGAGCTAAGTCTACCCATGGAAGAGGTTCTGGAGCAGAGAGGACAGGAGTCAGTGTCTTTGGATTGTCTGGACAATTTCACCGCAACCCATCCAAGGCAGCCTATTACCCGATGGAAGTGACCGAAGCAGCTATGGAACATCTCGACAGACTTCAGTCTTCAAACAACTACCACCAGGGTGGGCTTCCACTTAGTGCCCACCCAACCTCCAGCTTCACCCCGCCCAGGCCTCTCATCCAGTCTCAGGGTGTCAGCATCCGTTTCTCTTCCAGCAGTGGAAGCCTTGTTAGTGGACCACCACCCGATCAGGGCAAAGTCTTCAGGACCTCCACTTCGGCCCAGCACATAGATCTGCCTTTGGATTTGATGGGGGGTGTCTACAGTTACCATGACAATCTTTTTCTTAATTCCTCTCCCCAGTCAGGAGGCGGGACCTATCCTGGAGAAGCAGGACACTCATCTAGGAGCACTCCATTTATGGGTGTAACTGACAAGACTGTGAGGGTACACCAGCAACCAGCTCTTTCCAGTTCACCATCCTGCCTGAGTCCCTCTCACCCCTGGGCCGTGTCTTCAGTGGACACTGTAGTTACCTCACCTGGTGAAAACCACGGAGGCCTCGCTCCACATCAGCCTTCATCCATCGCCTATTACAACTGCAGCAACAACAATGGCCGCAACCTCCAGGACAACCAACCAGATTTCTTTGAGCCAGTTCCAGGCCATGGTCGACAGGGTGATGGCTTGGCGCAGTTGACTTGTCAGAATCCTTCCAATTTAGACATTAAGGTGGTCCGCATGCTGCCAGATATCTACAGTTGCTCAGACAGATCAACGGAGAGGACAGTCGCTACGTCTCCCGTCAAACCAAAACGACCCTTTGTAGAGTCAAATGTGTAAGAATTGAAGACAATAGATAAAAGTAGTCATGAAGAATTTGTGTACCAGGATTATCTGAAACTGATTAGGTCTTTGGATTTGTTAATGTTCTGTTTGAAACTGATTTGTTCTTAAATCATTCAGGAGATAAACAGGCCCGTTCACACAGATTTAACGGCTGAACTCCATCCTGCAGACCGAGAATGACACAAGAAGAAACAAATGGACTTAAGAAAACCCACAATCTTGGATTTAGGTTCTAACAGTCAGATCCTGGTCTGTGACCCGGACCCCATGCCATAGTTTTACATAGTAGCATGATGTTGTCAATTCAGCACTAATTTGATGTGCTTAAAATCTGTTATTTATATTTAATGAAAATTTCCTTTTGGTTTTATGTTTATGTGCTAAATTGGGGGGTCTTTTTTTTTGTTTTATTTGTTTTTGTACAAAAACAATTTATATTCTCTAAGAATAGTCCTAATTTATTCAACCTAAAATTATTGATACATCAGGAAAGTAAAGAAGGTTTCATAATAAATGATATGACATCAGTCAGTTTACCAAACACAATGTATCATGTTTTATTACTGCAGCTGATTAAATTAGATTCAAACCAGCAAACATGGGGGGAATCAATCTATCTTCTGCTTTCACAGCGTTTGTGCAGAACAACCGTTTTGGATTTTGGACCTCCAACCTTCTGAGTGAGAATCTCAAATTTCAGAGTGTTTCAGTTCTTTACCTTTTCTGACCTCCATTATTATCTAAACAATTCTTTTACTTCTCACCTGCCACAAGCAGAAAAGGTCTTTACTTCTGGTTCATAGGGTGTAAACAATTGTTTAGTTGTTGATGCAATATGTGGAACTGTCATTTGATTGACAGGTGAAGATAGTGAGCAACACAAAGCTCAGATTTAGAGCTAGTGATCAAATTCAGTTTAGCATCTGGTTCTGCTGAAGCTGGCTTCAAAGTCGAACAGACAGCAGAAGTTCATCTTTTAAAAAATTTTGCCAATAGATAGAAAAGTAACAACGTGGTGGACGTAATGAAGGGCAGAGCACTGAGGATGAAACAAAGATAGTTCTGAAGTTATAAACAACAAATATCTTACCTGTTTCAGACAGCTCTTTAACTGACCTCAGATGGAATTAATGGAGTTTAAATCTGACTGAACTGATAATTTAAAGGCAAGTCCAAATGCAGCCAAACATAGAGAACCAACACATATTCACTTGTGAAATTGTCCTTTACCTTTTACAACCAGGCTGAAGACACAGAAGACCAAAGTGGATCACTGTTGTCCTCAGACAACTCTGGTATCTAAATGTTTCACAGCAGTTCAAATAAAAACTCTTCACAGACTTGAACATTAGACAGAATTCTGCCTTTGCTTCCCGAAACAAAAACTGCCAGCAGCAGCAGCTAGCTGTAACACTTCAGGTGCAGCTCAGATTCACTTCCAGTATAAAGATTTATTATCTGTTAGTCAAAAAGAACTGTGGCAAA
>JAVKLF010000021.1:17708829-17723184 GCA_034783495.1 Millerichthys robustus
TGTGTGTGTGTGTGTGTGTGTGTGTGTGTGTGTGTGTGTGTGTGTGTGTGTGTGTGTGTGTGTGTGTGTGAGTGATTTAATTGCAAACTTTTGAACAGCTGGAGATACTCCATCAGGACTTGCAGCCTTCTGTACTTTTAGTTTGCAAGCCAAGCAGTTGTTGGTTGAAATCAAGCCCTCAAACTATACCTAACAATTAAATACACCTTAACATGACTGCTGGTAACTCCCAAGCCCAAGTAGTCATTAATAGAAAGAAACAAATGTGTGTTTCTAGTCATCGGGATAGGGAGTGAGTGTGGAGGTGGTCCTTTTAAAGTCCTGTCAGCCAATCAGGTCTGGAAACAGAGGACTTGTTAATTAAGCAGACAATCATTCATTTCATGACACACGTGTATGTAACAACTGTCATTCATCAGTGTGAGTTGATCTTAGTTTAAAATGTTAATATTCATTCCACACTAAAAGAAACTTATTTATCCATCAGGATGAAGAACCATAGTAAAGATAAAAACTGTTTTTTTTTTTCAGATTTGTCCTTAATTCTCAGTTCTTCTGAAATAAAAGCATATTGTTTGACCTTTGACAGAATTAATTTGATAACATTACTAATGTTTGTGTTTTATAACACAGCTGGTTTAACTGACATATTGTTTATTGTTGGATGTTTTTCTGTGTATGTAATACAAATAATAGGCAGAATGACTGACAATAAATGTTTCTTGTGTGTTTTACAGACCAAGTCCATCCCGAGATGAAAGTCTAGTTTTCTACCTGGCTGACTCATGGCCAAGTCCAAAGACCCGCTTTAACCCCAACATATGTTCTGTGGAAGTCCACATCTGGCCTTCATGAATTCATCCTACCCATCTGGTGAGTTACTTCACCTCTCCGTCAAACCCCGGGCTTTATAAAAGGAGAATAAATCCAACAGGGATTGTTGGCTCATTATGGGATGTTAGTCATTTTTGGTTGTCTGCTGTATGGTTGCTGTGCTGACTAGATGAATTGGTCTTCTTTACTGGCTAAAGGTGGGCAATAAAGTTTTTCTATTTGTGTCTGTTTATTACCAGAAATATGTCATGGATGACATTCAAGGTGGTGAACACAGCCAACTAATCTTGGAAAACAAACAAACAAAGAAAGGCTATAATTTAGTTAATTCTACAGATAATGAACTAAAAAGTGGCGTGGTTGTAACACATCATGAGTGGCACAAAATCATTGTTTAAAATGTTGTCATAAACTGTTGGACTCAACTCTCTGTTAGCACAATGTGGACTGCTGGACCTATTTTAATGAAACTTTGAAGAAATACTGTTGAAACCATATGTTTACATACACTGTAGAAAAAGACATCTAACCATTTTGTTCACTGATATTAAATCAGACTAAACAATTTTTGTTTTAGCTTTACTAGGACCCCCAAATTATTTTAGTTTGCTAAATACCAGAATAATGAGAGAGAAAAAGTTTTTATAGATGCTCTTTGACCAGCTACAGCAACATTTTCAACAATATCTGCTTTGATTTACACATTTTACAACACACACATTCATTTTAGGAACACAGAACCTCCTGCCTGAGCTGCATGGTGGCAGGACATTTGTTTGGTGTTTATAGTTGTGTTTAATTTTTTTAAACGAATGAGTGTGATACCGTCACGTATCTGGAAATCATATCCAGGGGTGACCCGGACTTGGGTCTAAAACCATATGGAACCAAGTTTTCACTAGTTGTTGAAGATTAAGCTCTTCTCTTCTCTTCTCTAAATACTTACCTATCACTTACATACTGTTTTTTTTTTATTTATTTTCAAAATATTGAATTTTACCTGCAGAGTAATACTGATGATGGTGAACAGACTCCTTTAAGCTTCCATCTACACAAACAGGGTTTCCAATTTCAGTAACAGAGATGCATTTGCTGTTCAAGTTCTTCTTGTAAAATACAATGAATGAAAGATCCATTTTAAATCTTCTGAATTTAAATTTGTTTATGTTGATTAATGTTTCTGAATGCTTGCTGCCTCTATTTACTGGGCACAAGTCAGTGAATTTCTTGTGTTAATCCCAAGCTAGTGGATCTGGAGTGGAGCTAGTAGATAGTGAGGGTTTTGCCTATGAAACACGAGTCCATCTAAACAACACCATACCAGTCAAAGTCTAGGTCAACATCGACCAACGCCTGTGCTATTGACAACCAGGGTGTCGAGGGAGATAGTACTGCTGTTTATTTGAAAACCAAAAACAGGATAATAAGTAAGGTGACAAAGAGAGAGGCAGAAATTCAAGAGTGTAGGACTGAAGATAACTCCTAAAATAGGGACAGTTACAGGTAAAGGTGGAGAGCTGCTGACAGGATGCAGAAAAGGAAGGTAGATGTTTTATGTGTCCAAGACACTAAGTGTATAGACAGCAAGGCTCACAGCATTGGAACAGACTTTAAACTGATTAAGGATGGTCCCGGAGGAGGAGTTTACCTTGAATGTAGTTGAAAGTGATGAGTGTCAGACAGTCCGTCTGAAGGTCGGAGCAGGTCTGATGTTGAATGTTGTCAGTGGTTATTCTCCACAGGTTGGATTTGAGGTAGAAGAGAAAAAAAAGTTCTGGAAGGATCTAGATGAGGTGATAAAGTGTATTCCAAGAGAAGAGAGAGTAGTGATCAGAGTAGAACTGAACGGACATGTTTGGTGAAGGAAACTGAGGAGAAGGGGAAGTGATGGACAGGTTTGAAGTCAAAGAAAGAAACCAGGAAGGACAGATGGTGAAGGATTTTATCAAGTGAATAGAAAAGACTGTAGTGACTAAAGGGTGGCAGCAAAGGTGAAAGAAAAAGTTTACAAGAGAGCAGTGAGAACAGCTATGTTGAATGGTTTGGAGACAGAGACGTGCACAAAAAGAAGGACACATAACTCAAAGTGTCAGTGGTGAAAATGTTGAGGTTCTCCTTTTATTGTGAATTTTATGATAATTCATTTTGTCAGAAGTTTGTGAATTTAAAGCAACTATGATGGGGTCACTGTTGTTCTGTTTGTCAGAAGTTACAGCATTTAGCTCTACCTGTTCATCCTTCTTTGGCCATTTTTAACCCTTTGAGCTCAGTGTTTCGTCAGTTGTAACGTCATAATACACACAAACCCACATGCCGACAGGAGTGTGACTTCAGGGTTTGATGCGCCTCAAATAGAAACGCAGAGATGAGTCATCCACTGAGCTCCTGCACCACACACACACACACACCTTCAGCAGTTGTGTTCAGTACTTTTGACCACACAGATGTAAGACTTGACACCTAGTCTCTCACAGCTGTGTTTTACCTCCTGATATGATCTTTTAGAATAACCATAACATAATTAGTGACCATTGTAGGTTTTGGCTAATAGCAGTGCAACACAGCAGAACAAATCAGTTTGCAGTAAAACACAAATAATTTCCTCTCTGCTGTGTAGATTTGTCTCTCTTTGTGAGTCATCCTGAGGCAGCTGTAAAAAGGAGCTCGAGGACACAAGGAGCTGTTGATCCAGGAGGTGAGGATGATGTGGCAGATAGGAGTGATAAAGAGGAGGAGGAGAAAGTGAGACCTTGGTGAAGCTAAAAAGAAAATAAATGATGCAAACATCATTAACATTCCTGAAAAGATAACTGTCAGGAAAAACAACAGACAGTCCAGAATTAAAAAGCCGCCAGGTACATTATTATAACTGAACTGAACTGGTTCTGTAAAATGTTTATCCTATTTTTGTCTGTTTGTCAGCAGACACATCCCAGTTACTCTGCTCCAACACTGGAACTCCTCTCTCAAAGCCTCACTTAGGACTGAGCTGCAGAATGGAACAAACAAAAACTAAAAATAGAAGTCAGCAGTTTTAAATAATAATCCCCACACTGACAGCAAACGGTGCACTGCAGCTTTTGGATAAACTGTGACCATGTCTTGAATCTATGAAACAATACAGGTGAAACAGTTTTATTTGGTAACTTTGCACTAAAACATTGTCAATATGTTCACTTTCTGAAAGAGGCGTCAACCCAAACAACACTCAAATGAAGAAACAAAGGTCTAATGATAGTTTTTAGTTTGTTTTAACAGCTAATCAACCAGACGCTGAGATAGAAACCAAGGTAGGGTATTATAGGATTTATCAACTGTTAATTTGAAGAAATGAGTTTCTTCCTCCTTTCATGATCAAATGTTTTGTGATCTTCATTTTAAAAGTGTTTTAAAAGAGTTAAAAGTTGTCACCGTTTGCTTTAGGTGAATTCATAGCTTTAAATACTGTCCTGAGTTCTGATTAGCCTCTCACCTAATTCTACATTGTTTAAAGTGTCTAATTAGAGATATATTTGGAGGCGGCCATGTTGGAAGAGTATGATGAAAGATGGAAGCAAAGTGGTTGTGTGTGGGGAGAACTCTGGAGACTATGCCTTCTTTGCTCATTCCTGTTTTCACGGCTTTGGAAGAGCATTCCTCAGCACCTAACCCATACAGCCCTACTGTACAGGTGGTGGGCCCAAAGGAAGACAAACCCATGTAGTTCTTTCAGGTTGAGTCAAACCAGGCCCTATGGGTAAAGTCCTCATCAACGACCCACTCCACTAGGCCTGACTCCATGATAGGGCTCTGGTAATTTGCGTCCAGGCGGGGGACATAAGAGCTCATTCCATAAGAGTATTCTGAATCTCTCTTTGTCTGGTCTGTTACCCAGGACCAGTCTGCCTCGGGAGACCCTAGTTGTTCCAGACAGCAGAGCTCCTAGGATCATTCGGGCACACAAACTACTCCACCACAATAAGGTGGAGATTCACAGAGGAGACCCACTGTGACTGTGTTCTAAAGTCCCAGGTCTTAGATATTGTTTTTTATATCAAAACAAACCATTAACCTCACTTCCTCCATCAGACTTCTGACAGTAAACTCACAGCTTGAAACAGTTCAGAAAAAGTGTTTTGGTCTGTTAGTTTTACTTAGATAAGATGAACAAACAATAACATAGTCTGCTGTTATCTTGAATTGTTAGGAATGAAGTTTATTGTAAAAGCTATACCATTTCATCAGTAGGAGTGAACAAACATGTCCACAATTGTTAGACAGCATCAGTTAAAAATGTTCAAAATAAAATAAAATGAAAGACCAGTTACTAATACATCTTTTCCCTTATAAAAAAATATTTATTTACACAGGAAAATCTCTTGTATCCTCATCTCATTTACAAGGGAGATCTCTTAGATTGTTGTACAACTCATGGCTAATGTATGAGTAATGATATCTTAACTGTGACTTAGAAGTAACAACGCTAAAAGTTCGAATTAATATAATGAGTCTAACACCATAAAAACACTACTTAATTTCCTTAGTGAAGAAATGCTTATGGTTATTTTTTATTTGTTTATTTTACCTTTGTTTAACCAGACAAGTTGCAATGTGATCGCAGATCTTAATGCAGTCTCCATGTTTTTATACTGTGGAAACACCAGGAGTCCATCTAAGATCACCACAGAAAGAGTTAGGGTTGGCCAAGGTCCAAACCAGTCATCAAACCCACAACGTTCTTGTTGTAAGGCAACAATACTAAGTTGTTGTGATGCCTTAACAAGGTAATAAAAGGTTCCTAAGGTGGAAGAATGAGATGCACAGCCCACGCAGTAAGCGCCCAAACTAAATTTGTCTAAACAGAGGTGTGGTAGTAGATGAACGTTCTCACCATCACAGACTGTGATAGCTGATGTAAAATTTATTTAACACTCGGGCATAAAAGGCAGCAGGTGCTGTGAAATGCTTGTTTAATTTTTTAAATTTATTATTCACTCAGACAGAACTCTGTTCCTGTTGTGAGCATCAGGTGGCGCTGTTTTATTGAAGTTTGATGCTTTATAAACAGTTGCACAAAATGTTATTGCTCTGTTTCGTGGCAAAAAGAGCTCCACTGTTGATGCCGCCGCAAAGATTTTTTTTAATGATAACTCTTGTTTCGGCTCTGCCTTTTTAGCTCGTCTATAAAGTTTAGGCAAAGGTGCTTCCATGTCCACATGTCAGATCATGCGACTGACAGCGCAGCAGCGTAAATGTAGAGAAGTGATGGAGTTGAACCACTTATGAGTCTGTTGAGTCACCGTTTATTTAACCTGAGATCACATGGGAATCAAGATGGTGGTGTTTGGTTTCTGTCAAGCCCTGGTCACACATTGTTTGATTGATAGGTAATGTCTGATGAGTGAAGAGAAGACATGGCAGCACTGAACCCTACCCCACCGCCCCATCTTCACCCCCTCCTCCGCATCCCAGAGCTGTACATACGACTCTCTTCCTGTTTGTTTATAACGCTTCCTCCACGTTACAGGGTTGTGTTTAGCTTCAATTCCCCCATCAAGCCCCATCTCCAGGGTTAGCCTTCTCTTTTCTGTTATCTCTTCTCTTGTATTTCTTTTTATTCCTCAATTTTTTCTTCATGTCTTCTCCGACGTTAAAGCAGAACCCTTACTCATCTCCTGTGTGTTTAATAAATCCAGCTTTTGCTGACTTTTCTCTCCATCTGCCTAACTTCCTTCCCACCCAGTGATCTACTTTCAGCCTCTCCCTCCCTCAGTCTCCATACTCTCTCACTCTCTCACCATTCATTCAGCAGCTCAGCGCGTCACAGAAACAGAGCCGTGGACACGCCAGCAGCTCTCAAACGATTAATGTCAGCCATCTGACCGGCAGCTGCTTCAGTCTGCCGTACAGAGCTCCTCTGTTTGGATTTCCAGGAGTTGCATTTTGAAGACGGACAGAGCTATACGACGCTCAGCACTCGTCCTCTTCAGCCTTCCTCCTCTTCTGCGCCTCTTTGACATTCTCTCAGTGCTTCGTTCTAATTTTGGAAACATGGAACCTCGGGGAGCTCTCTCCTCAAGCTATTTACGTCCTCGTTTCTCCTCCTACTCCTTTGCTGCCTTTCGTTGATCAGAAGGAGAACAGCAAAAGGATCTTTTGATGCTCCAAATGCAAAGGAGGTTGGGGTAGTTTTATGTTTTTGTTGTTGGTTTCCGAGCTTTTCAGCAGTCTCTCACTCCCTCACAGTTGTGACTTTGCTTTTTCCGTCTGCTTGGGAACGACCCTGAAACATCCTCACTGCACCAAAAAAACAAACTTTTCTTTCTCATCTGAAAAAGCGAGTCACAGCCACCGTTACTATTTCAGGAACAAGTAGAGTTCAGGCACCAGGACTCTGGGTGAGCCACACAAGCCTGTATTTCCTCATTTACTTTGACTCAATCCCTCAATCCTATCACAGAGATGACTTCCAGGAAGTGGCAGCTACAATGATAAAGAGGTGATGATGTCTGGTCAACACACCTCAAACTGAACGGCCAATAAAAGCACACTCGTTGAGTTGTTTTTGTAGATTTTAGTCTTTAGTCCACTCTGTGTTTTCTTCTGAGCCGTCTGATATCTCTCAAGAAGAGCTGAGTCAATAATTTGTTTCCTTTTTTTCTCAACAAACTTTAAGCACCAGCTTTTGTCCTGGCATGCTGTTACATCCCACGGTGTCAGGATTGTGCGCCATGTTGCAGACCATCTATGAGACTGAGTCGTGTTTCTCCTCTGCTGGCACAGACGCCCGCCACCAACCACTGGAGCTCCTGAGCAGGGGCTCTGGTGCTGCCATGCCCACCGCTGGTGAGTCATTTCAGAGACGGTAGAGGTGGAGTGAAGTGGGAGGCTGAGACGAGATGAAATGAATTCTTCTGTTTTTGCTGTGGACGTGTTTGGAGACCGTGCAGATGTTTTACCTGTGGGCTGTAAGGATGTGTGGAGATGGAGCAGTCAGTTATGTTTATTAGAAGACTTTGTCTGATTTATTAGCATGAAAAGCTGCTACAGTGTTACACATGATTATCATCTTCCACTGAACCTTTAAGGCAGAGCACTTTGTATCTTTTATTGTGTCTGTCTGTTAGCAAAATATCTCATGAACCACTGAATGCATTTTGCTGAAAGCTTCAGACATTATTCATTGGATGTACATCTACAACTAATTCAAAAACTAACTGACCTTTGAAAACACTAAAATTGCTACAATTTATTCAAATTTACAAATATTGAGTTAAAATTTTGTCACTAACATTACACATATGATTGCTGTATGTAAGGAAAATGCATGTATGGATACATGCATTTAGCTTTCCCCGATGTTTACATAGGCTGTATCCGAATTCAGAGGCCACATCCTCCGGAGGATCCAGCCTACTTTGACCGGTAGACCAGGTCCTCTAGAGGATGCAGCCTCTAAATTCGGACACAGCAAAGACCAGAAGAGAGTGGCTGTGAATTTGGACGGTCTAGCCTTTCCTCCCCTACCCTGACGTATGACCTGTAACCTAGCAACCATGATGACTCTGAACAAAAGTTTAAAAAATAAAAAATATGTAAAAACTATATATACTGTATCTTCCGGACCATAAGACGCACCGGATTATAAGGCGCAGTATCAATGAACAGATCTATTTTCAGTTTTTTTCATACATAAGGCGCACCAGATTATAAGGTGCAGTGCAGATTTTTGGCCAAAAAAAAAAGACTTTTATGTGCGCCTTATAGTCCAGAAAAAACAGTATTATAAATTAACAAAATTAGCTTAAAGGTAATACATGAAGAACTAAGGGACCCTCCATATGAGCTATTTTTTGATGATATCTGCAAATAACAGAATTCAGTATAACAGATAACATATTAAAAACTTGTTTTTGCAAACGACAAACTCCTAAAAACACAACCGCTTTGAAAGTTTAATTTTCGTGCCATCAGATTTTTATTTAAAACTGTACTCCGGTCTTGCTTCGTCCACCATTACAAGAAAAAAAATCTCCCAGTCAGCTTGCAATGCATGTTGGGATAGGGTGGGCCAGGAAGAATACATCCTACCCATCCCTCAAATCTGGGAAAAATGAGAACGCATTTGTTGACCGCAAGCGGAGCAGCCTCCAAATTTGGACAGCCTTCGGCGCGGTGCTGCGCTGAGACTTAATTAGCCTTGAAATTTGGCCTCGGTAGGATGCAAATTCTCTGAATTCGGACACAGCCATAGACTGACATCAAATCTGACCAAAGGTTTTCTGTTTTAGGTCAATTAGGATTTTCCAAAGTGTTTCTATTTGTTAAATGCCTAAAAAATGACAGGGAATTGTTTAGAGTTTCTGTTGCTTTCCTTGGAGTTCCGAGTTTACTTCCATTTTCATAGTATTTGGTTTTGTTGCCTTTAAACTGTATGTTGGGTCAAAATGTTTGGGGTTTCCCTCCACAGAACTGACCGAACTGCTGGAACTAAGTCAGGATTGTGGACCACCTTGCTCACTCGGACTACCAATTATCAGTTGGATCAATAGATCAGGACTTTGAGATGTCCACTCCAAAACATTGACTTTGTTGTCATTTAGTATCTGTCAGTTTGCTGAGGGCCATTGTCCATTTGAAGACCCATTTGAGCCCAAGCTTTGACTTCCTGGCTGAGATGTCTATTTAGTCATTCCACATCAAGTTCTGTCCTCATGATGAGATGTATTTTGTGTCCTGCAGTAAACCACCCCAACAGCTTGATGCTGCCATCTCTGTACTTCACAGTTAGGATGGTGTTCTCAGGCTTGGAAGAACAGACCACAAGGCATGTGTTTAAGAATTAGGGTCTTTGTCCTGTTTGCATTTATAATCTAATCTGGTTTTGTGTATGTTGCTTTGGGAGTAATGTCTTCTTCCCCACTGAGTGTACTTTCAGTTCATATTGGTTCAGGACTGGTTTCCATGTGAATAATGACTGTCTGAGCAGCTTTGGTTTCACCTTCACCACCTTTTTTTTATTGCTTTGGGGTTGATGCATCAAAAGTTGTTCATCTCAGGAACACAGAAGTCGTCTTCGTCCTGAGTGTACAATGACAGAACTTTCCCATGGTTTTTATTCCTTTGTATATTTTTTTAAAACAGATGAATGTGGCACCTTCAGACATCTGGAAATTGTATTTGTTGTTGAGTTGTGGATGTACACAGTTCTCTTCCTGATATCTTGGCTGAATTATTGTATTTTCCCATGATGTTACATAAAAAAGCAGCATGCCTAAAATGCATCCACAGGTGCCTCCAATGGACTTAAATGTTAACTAACCATACAAAAGCATTCGATGCCATGACATCATCTAGGCTTTTCTATATTGTTCAAAGGCATGGTTATACTAGTCTATGTAAACTTGTGACTTTGAATAAAGTAGTAAAAACATTATTTAATATATGTTATCTCAGTATTTGGTCATGTTACAAATATAAACAATTTTGGGAATCCTTTCAGACCTAAATCATGTAGGGTTTGAAACCTCCACATGCTCCGTCCAAACTGCCAAACTTGACTCTGATTGTCGCAGCTGCGTGATGAAAATTGAATAATTTTGTTTGCTCTACTTTGAGTCTCCACCCCTTCTTGCCACTACCCTTTCCACCCCACTCCACATAAGAAATTGCTGTGATTGGTCAGAAGTTTGTGGCCGTGTTTGTTTATGCAGGAAAACTCTCATGCGCTGTATTTTGCTTCAACTACTTGCTTCAAGAATCTAACTGTCGTACCTCCGGAAGCAGACATTTATAAAAATAGTCAAATGGTCAAAAACTCATGAATCAAAATAAAACAGACATTGTGTACAGAGGAATCGGACTGACAAAATCTGTGGCACTTTAACTGGGACATACGTATTTGTGGACAATAATATCTAGGTTTTATTTATTTTTTCGGAGTGCAGACTCCAGTGGGAAGAAACCCCATTCAGTGATGTGTACCGCAGTGGGAGGGGTTTCCCACGAGCTCAGTGCGCTGTCTCAGGGAAAAACAAGTGTCCAACAACCACGTGACCAGGCATTGACTTATCTCTCTTATCAAGTACAATGAGCCCTTCAGTCTGGTTTAATGTCTGTGAGAAAAACATAGTTCTCTCATTATGGTACAAAATGTGACAGCTTGAATAGTTTCGGACACTCAGTTTGGGAGTTTTGGATCCTCACTTTCTGTCTGATCACTGGGGCTGCATTTACTCTTGCATCCATATGCTGGGAGGTTGGCCACAGTCCCATGAACCTTCTACTTTTTATAATCTTGTCAGCTGCATTTAGAGGAACATGAAGCTGCTTAGAGGTGGTCTTTTCCTTTAACATCTATAATCTTCTTCCTGAGCTCCTAAGATAGATCTTTGGTTTCTCTGCTCCATGTTCAGGGTGGTGAACAACCAGACCAAAAGACCCAGTGACTGACTGCTTCCTTTAAACACGAAATACATGAAGACACCTGTGATGCTAATTATGGTCGAACAGTGTGAAATGTAACTATATTACAAAGAATAATATTTTCTTTCTGAGTAAAAACTAATATGTCTGCATTTTGGCATATATTTTTAAAAATAAACACATCAGTTTGCTGATAATTTTTGTTTCGCATTTTGTTTTTATCACATATTATATACTGCTTTTATCTCAGTTACTTTTAACAAGAATAAAAGGTTTGTTTCAGTGAGCTATAAGGGTACACAAATAGTTTTATGTCTGTAGGTTTAGTAATAATCGTTATCAGTTCTGCATACCTGCAGCCTAGACTCTAATGCGCTCTCTCATCTCTTCACATCACAAGGCTACAAGTAGCAGCAGTGGCCAAAATGGTCTCATTTACTGTGAAAAAAATGTAGAAATAACACCTCAAAATCCCAGAATCTTTTGGTCACACAACATATTCTGTAACATTCCTCATTTTATAATAAATTTTGCTTTTAATGTCCATTTCTGGGTTCTTTTTTTCTGTCGCTGACAGATAAAAACTGTGAGTCATGTCACTGCATCCTCTACTGATGCCTAAAATAATGGTTTCCAAGAACCGGAACATTTCACGGCAGGATCACCATTCATCTCCCATCACAAAGTAATTACTAGTTATTTGACCCTCTCCATCTCTCTTACTTATTTCATTTAAGAAAGAGCACATTTTCCACTGACAGTGTTATCACTTTAGTTTTAGATTGTCAGTAGTGCCCATAGAAAATGAGCCACATGTGGCACCGAGTTTACCCGATGTTTCATTTGAACTTAACTTAACTTTAACTTTCATGAACAAATGGAAACAAGGATAAAAATGGACTTCATTATCATCTGCAACATAAAAGTGAAGGCACTTGTTATTGGTTTTCCTCATGTCTGTGTATGTTTGTTAGAAAAATATATTATTAACCTCTGAACAAATTTTAATGAAACGTTTAGGAAGTAATCACTGGATGCATCTAACTAATTAACGCCAAATGATGTTAAACACGCACAATTATCTATAACTCAGTCAGTTTAGATAGAATTATAGCTAAAACCTAGTGTGATGGTTACTGAGACTGATCTTCAGCATATATTTTGGAGCCAACAGATTGCTCAAGGGTTTTGTTTAAATTTTACTATTTTGATTCAACTTTGTCTGAACCACTTGATAGATTTTAAGAGAACTTCTTAAAATGAACTGACAGATAAACAGGTTTTGGGACTTACCCAATTGAAGATGGCCGCCTCAGCCAACTGACCTTAAAAAGCACACAAAGGACTCCATTTTAATCGTTAATCGGTTTTTACAGATATTAAACCAGGTTTTGTTTGGTGTGATCTTGTGAAGTCCTGTGATGGACTTGAGACATGTCCAGCATGTACCCAGCCTCTTGCACTGTGACTGCTGGATATGGACACCAGTGACCCCCCCATGACCCTGAAAGGAAGAAGCGGGTTAAGATAATGGATGGATGGAAGAGCTTGTGAATGTTGCTATTTACACAGTTTGGTCTACAATGGCTACAACTTACTTATCATCAAAAGATTATTTTACTTTAAAAGTGGCATGAAAGGTGGCAGGTGATGTGTTTCCACAGGCCAGGACTTCAAACATCGACTTTGATTAAATACATGATCATCATTTTTAAAGACTTTTCTCTAGCTGTAACCTACTAAATCACATTCACAGTGGATGACCATCCCATAATACTTACCCTTGAGTCTCTCCATAGAAACACCACATGTGACTCCTCCTGACTTTCTCCTAGCTTCTAATTTGTCTAAAGTACATACAGCCATTGTACTATTTTTACTCTCACTCTATCTTTTTTTATTTGCATGTTTAGCAGGGCTGACGTCATAGTGCCAATTTTATGTTAGCAATTCAGAATGAAGGAAACAGGAAACGAATGAAAATGAAAAGAGGAAGTAGCTCCCCCAGCAGCTGTGAATCTACAAAAGATGGGATAAAAGAACTTCATTTAGGACCCTGGTCCTGTCTGTGAACCTGCTGGCGTATTGATACCGTGTCTGAATGAGCCTTCAGTAACCCTTCAGGCAAAACGATTTGAACCGGGTGAAAATGTCCACATAGACAGGCAGGGGGATGTTTATCGCCTGCTACTGAAAGGCAAAAAATGGCGATGAGGTTTTTGTCCATGGTTTAATGAAACTCATCAAGTAATTGTTTTATATTTTATCACCTTTTGGAGTCAAGAAGCTTACCACTGACAAACCATTGACCACCCAAAGTCAGTTTTGCATGGTGGTCTTCGCTTAAAACATTAACAATAATTAGAGGAGTCAGCCCTGTTTGTTACCAAAATATTGTATAAGCAACTGCATGCATTTTATGAAAATAATGACTTTCAAGTCAGTGAATTTCAAGATGGCTGCCACAGCTATTCGACATTAGTCAACACAAAAATAGGCTCTTTGATTACACAATTGAGCAGTTTGTGTTTGTGCTGCCTAGGCCATTTTGGCTCTGTTACTACCTTGCTTTGCAGCTCAGAGGAGTATCAGAGGTGGACTGACTTCAACCCCCCTGCCGTTTCCGTCCATTCAAAAGTCCCAGCAAGGTGACCAGAACTGGACTCAGGTGTTTTGTGAAAGAGCCTCACGACTTTAACTCTGTCTCTAACTCTGCTAGATTTAAAAATACCAAGCTACAATTTGGTGTGGCAGTAGCTGAGAATCATCTCACAATATCGCTTGAGATTGCTCATGAAGTTATTTGTGAGGTTTGACCAAAACTGATGAAAGACACTGACTTTTTGCACCAGGTTTGCAAAGTGAACAGCCTCATTTTAAACCAAAGGTTTATTCTCAGGTTTGTTCTTGTTTCCATTCAGACACTAGAGCTGCACAAACCTGTTTTTTATTCTTCAACTGCTCCCATCCTAATACATGCATTAATGTGTGGAATATGGTAAGAAGTGTTCATTAAGAATTGACTCTCTTTGTCAGACTGGACATTAGTGTGTGTGTGTGTGTGTGTGTGTGTGTGTGTGTGTGTGTGTGTGTGTGTGTGTGTGTGTGTGTGTGTGT
>JAVKLF010000021.1:17771130-17781886 GCA_034783495.1 Millerichthys robustus
GCCGAATTTAGCTAGAATGTGACAATGATGGAATCTGATTGGCTTTTGATATAAGACTTTCAAAGCCCGATTATAGACTTGCTAATGGTTTGAGTATAGTTCGTGTAGTCTGAGACCAGACAGTAGCTCCGTAGGAAAAATGTGAGAGGATCATGGAGTTAAAACACATCTCTGCGCAGTGAAGTGTTAAACAATTTCTAATAATTTTAAAACAGTTTATATTTTAGTCTTCTCTTTATTTTTTGGAGCAGTGTACTGGTGTTGGTAAAGATTCTCAGCTACTACCAAAGGAAATGTTAGCTCAATATCTGTGAAACGGATAGAATTGTAGCCTTTTCAGATCAGAACAATAAAGGAAAAGTGGAATTTTGTTTTAGAATTTTTAAGGCAGAATAAAAAACAGCAGAGTATGAAAGGTTTTTTGTTTCAGGGTTTATTTGTTGTAATGTCCTTCCAGAAAGAATACTTTGAATTATTTTTATTTACCATCCAGACAACCAATGTATAAAGTTTATTTTTTCTTTTATAAAAAGGAAGTTTGTTTTAAATTAACTTGAACTTTACTCAGGTGCCCCCACATGATCATTTGTTTTGCTGCAAGTAAAAGAGAGACAGAATTCCAGCTTTAATTTAGATTTACAGATCAGTAGGACTTCAGTGGCAGTATTTTCAATATTGTATTAAATAAGCAACACATTAGAATAGTACAAGTGTATAGTACAAACAATAACAAAAATAAGTTTAAAAAAAGATAAACTTATTTGCAGAATACAAAAATATTTTGTTATCAAAAGGAAACTTTGCGACACGACAAACTATTTCTAGTGTCCAGCTTTTCTTTGTTTTTTTCATGTTTGAAGCAGAAAGATCCGAAGAGGATGTGAGGTAAAGGTGTTTTTGCAGCTGATTTTATTTCAATAGCCTATTAGACAAAGATAAGCTGTAGCATATTACAAGTCTGCTTTAATGTTGTGCAGCCTTGTTTCATAGCCCTCTGTAATCGAGTTGTTCTAAAAGTTTGCTCTGATAACAGCGAGCTAAATCCTCGCGATATCTCGCGAGATGCCACCACGACATCACGAGATTTCTCTCCTCTCGAGAAGCGCTATCCCGTTAGCTTCATCATGGCATCGTCTGGTGAAATTAGTATCGACGACGCTCCCGCCACCTTCAAGTCGTTTGTGTGGCAGCACTTCGGATACCCGGTGGTTACGATAAACGGAGACAGAGTGACCGACAAGACGCGAACCATCTGTAAGCACTGCAAAAAGATATCGCCGTACACCTCGGCTAACACTAGCACCATGCAAAGACACCTACAGAACCATCACAGTTTTGTGCTGGACCAGCTTGAATCTCAGCAGAACCACCACAGACGTCTCCGGAGCTACCACAGGTCTCAGGTTAAACCAGCAGCGGCTGTGGTGCAGACGGAACCGAGCGGACATGCAGATCCACCCCAGCGGCAGCCTCCGAGGCTAACCGACAGAGCCGCCGAAATAACACGAGACATCGGCATTTTCATCGCGGCCGACCTGTCGCCATTTTCTGTGGTGGAAAACGTGGGATTTAGGCGGCTTCTCAACACGCTGGAACCGAACTACACCATCCCCACGCGCGGCCATTTTTCCTCCACGGTGGTTCCAAGCCTGTACGCGGAGTGCAGGACCAGAGTTGTGCAGGTTTTAAAGAACGCGGAAAGCGTCGCCGTGACGACGGATGCTTGGACTTTCAGAGGGACGCTGAGCTACGTCACAGTTACGGCTCACGCCACGAGCAGCGCGTGGGAAACCGTGAACGTTGTGCTCCGGACTCGCCCACTGCAGGACTCCGACATGGGAGCAAACATGATGGAGGTGTTGATAGAAGCCGTCTCCGAGTGGCAGCTCAGGAAGCAAAACCGAAGTATCGCCATAGTAACTAATGACGTAGTCAACTCGGAAGTAGCGCTGCGCCAGGCAGGGCTGGAGCCCCGCATCCAGTGCTTTGCGCACACTGTAAACCTGGCGATCCGAGCCGGCCTCGGTGTGGCGCGGGTCAGTGCGCTGCTCGAGCGCGTGAGGCGTGTTGTTTCTGTCTTTAACCAGAACCCAACGACCGCGGCTGTGCTGAAGTCCAAACAGAAGCTGCTCCAGCTGCCCTGTCACGACCTCATCACTGACGTCAGCACGCGATGGAACAGCACTCTGGACATGCTGAGCCGTTATCTGGAGCAGCAGACCGCCATCGCTGCCGTTCTGAGCAGCCCGTACCTCCGGCTTAACGTCCAGATCCACTCGCTGGACAGCAACGACACAAGAGAAGCTGAAGACCTGGTGAGGCTGCTGATGCCTCTGAAGACCGTGACCACAGCCCTGTGTGAGGAGAAGAACCCCTCTGTTTCCCTCATTGTGCCGCTGAAGAGCATGATTGAACAAAGCATGACCCCAAACCATGATGACTCCACCACCATGGCTGACACTAAGAGAGCGATCCTCACCAACATTTCAGGCGCATACAGCGGAGACCTGTACAACTTTCTGCTGGAGTGCACGGCACTGGACCCAAGGTTCCGGACCCTGTCCCTGCTGGACCACCACCAGCGTGAGGATGTCTTCCTGAGAGTCCAAAGGAAGGTGCAACAGCTGCAAACTCAGGTACGGATCTTAGTCCAAGGTTGAGCAGCCTGCGGCTCTTTCACCAAAAACATCAATGTTTCTGTTTCCATTTACTGAAGGCTTTTTGTAGCAGCCCTAGTCTAGTTTTCTGCAATATGGGACCAAATCTCTGAAGATGTTTTAACACTTTATTTACCATCAGACACATCTGTTTAAAAGATTCAGAAAAAATAAAACTTAACACTTGGACAAATTCCTGAACAAAAAAAAATGTAGTTTTACAAACGTAGCACATTTCTCCAAAAAGAGTCCAAGTAGTTCAATTGTGTCAGGATCGTCTCAGCACTCATGGTGCTGAAAATGGGTTATAAAGTTTGTGTCTTATGTCAGACGAAGTGATTCCAGAGTTAAAGTGTAATTAAGATAAATAGACCCTGGACAGACCGTCTCTCTGCTGGTCTTGGGACACCTTGAAGTCTTCTCAGAAGAGCTGGGAGTGGAAAGAGAGGTCTGGACCTCCCTGAGACCTGACGTCTCTTTTGAGGGTTACGATTTAAAAACCATTCATCTATTTGTTCTGATTTTTACAGAGCACAGCTGCTATGGAGGCTGGGCAGAGGGACGAAGAGGCTCCCGCTTTACACAGAGACCACTGGGCTCTGAAGGCCGAGTCCAAGAGGACTGTGCTCGAGGGTCTGATGGGGGACTCTTTCTCAGCTGAGCCAGACTGGTCAAATGGTCCAGAAGAGATCTGCAGGGAGGTTGAGCAGTACCGAGGAGAGGCCTCCATCGCTCTCAGCAGCTGCCCTCGGAGGTGGTGGAGAGAAAACGCTCCTCGCTACCCGTTACTGTCCCAACTTGCCAAAGTGTGCCTGTCCATTCCTGGAACCTCTGTCCCGAGTCCACGAGTCTTTTCTGCTGCAGGAGACGTTGTTAACGCCCAGAGGTCTCAGCTTCTACCAGAACACCTGGACATGCTGATATTCCTGAACCAGAACATGAGTGTGTAACGGGCCGGGCTGCACCATCCGTTGGCTCCTGTGATATTACCGGGTTTGTTTTTGTACAGAAAGTTCTGTTTAGGATGTCTTGTTTTGTTACAGAACTGTTCTGGTCCACAGGTCACTTCAGTTTGTAGCATTTAATAAACATCTTGTCCTGCGTATATTTTCTCTTTTGTTTTTCATTGTTATCATTTCATCTCATGCTTATGTTTATATTCAGAAGGAGATAAATATATTTATAGTTTTATCTTATTTACAGTTATTTTGTGTAAAACTATTATAATCAAAATGTATTTAAACTTTAACTTTTAAGGCAATTAAAGAAAACAATATAAACAGGGTCCTTGTTTTCAGTAGACCAGTCCAGGATCCTGGTTCAGGTTCTGGACCACTAACACCTGCAGTCTGTGGAAACTTTGGATTTAGATTAAAACAAAGGATTCCGAATGACTGCAACAGGAAGTGATGTCAGAGAGGACACCTGCACATAGCCACAGCGCCACCACAACAGCAGGTTTCAGTTTGATTCACCATCAGTGCGCTTCAAAACAAAATCATGCCATTTATGAGACAAAATGGATAAAATCGTGTTTATTATGACAAACTAAAATATTAAGATGTTTTCTTTCACATGTCTTTACTAAATGCATGTCAGGAGTTTTGTGTAAAAGTTATTACCTGCTGGAGTTTGGAGAAACAGCTAAACTAACCTGGCTGAGCTAACGGCTAACCTGAACCCAACTAAAACAAAGTGGCTCCCTGCTGTCTGAAAATTGTGAAAAACTGAAAGCTGTGATCTCAGAACAACACGAATGAATGAATTACGTTGACAGATTCTGTTTACGGTTAATTGTAAGATCAAGTGGTAGCAGCAAACTGTACCACTTCCTGTACAGCTTGGAGTTAATTCCTGCAAGATGGTTCTCTTTCTGTTCTGAAATAATGATGGATGCAAAAGTTCAACCAGTCAGCTGTCATTTATTAAACAATAAACTTAAACAAAAACAATGAAATGTTCACAAATTCATCAGAGCATCTGAGGAACCCGTGTCCTTGAGTACCACTGAAAACAGAGACTTAATACCGTAGTTCACTTATCAACAAATAAACGTTCTTATCGTTCTTTACTCACGACACATGTAGAACATGTTCTCTCAATAACATAATTATAACATCCCTTTGTCATATATAAAATCAAGTGAATTATCACAACTTCCTCCTTTATTTCGCACCTACAATCTTGGATTTAATTTACGGTATATCAAAATAATATATTTCTTAAAAATTAGTATTAATGTTTTCTCCCTGAGTCTCAAACTCGCCTCAGAAATCCCAGAGGTTCTGATGTCAATGCAAACTTTCTGCATTGATTAAAAAGCCAACATTTAATCAACATCTAAATGCTGTATAAACAGTATTAGGATGACAACAGAAATTTAAATTTCATATCATTTAATAAGTGGATTGTAAATTTCCACAGACCTCTGCTTTACTGAGCTCAGAGTTTGTGGATATGGAGGATCTGAGCGGTCCTGCCTCTCAGTCCTGGAATTATATTTCATTATTTTTCTACTCAAAACAAAACATTTTATCTGCAGATAATGAAGGTAGTATTTCTATATTTAAAATCCATATTCTAAAAAGAAAACCTATACTTTGATTAGTGGTAACAATCATTTGATTGACTTAATCTTTTTGGCTTTTTATATTACCATGCCAACAGAGTCTGAACACTCAGTGTTCACTGTGTCAAACATTTTTACACCTTTTGACCTTATTTGGGCTTTTCCAACATGATGATTGTGCAGAGATAGATCACACCTGTAGACGGGGACACATTCTCATCAGGATGTAAAAATGAAACCTGCTTGGATTCATGCGTACACAGATTACAACTTCTGCTTTTTTGTGCAGGTCATCGAAGGACTTGGGTTTATACCATGTTTTTGGAGAAGTCTTTCCACATCAGACCCCTGATCACTGGTTTAGACCTTTAAAGAAATCTTTGAAATGAATAAACTAAAAGTCTAAAAACAGTAAACTAACAGAACCACGATATAACCAGAATCCCGAGTATTTAATGACACAAGCTGAAAAGTTCACATCAGATCAGAAACAGTGTAGTTCTGAAAGCCTGCAGGAGGCAGACCAACAGGATGTAGGTTCAGCTGGAACCCTCTGGAGCGTAGATCTTGATGAGATGTTGCAGTTCGGAGGGAAACCCGGTAAGCGGGCAGCGGCGGTTAGCTTTCACATACATGTAGATGCAGCGGTAACAGAAGACAAAGCCGGATGTGGACAATGCCGTGGCGTTTGTACGTAGCTTCAGACACAGAGGGCAGCTCCTGCCGTCAGAGCCCAGCTCAGCATCCTCCTGCAGGTGGAGCGGGGGAGGGGGTGACGGCAGGGAGGTGAGGGTTTTCACTGTGCTCTCGTTTTCTGAGGAGTACCACCACTCCAGAAACTGCAGGAAGAAGACGCCCAGAGAGAGAGAGGTGGACAGGGACACTGCCACGCCCCCCGCCGCATGTGACAGCAGCCGCAAGGCTTTCTGCAGCAGGCTGCAAACACAACAATACATCAGCACGTATTTAATACTCGGACTGACCAGGAAGTCCTGAGGAGCTTCTTCTCACATTAAGTCCATCCGTAATATAATACAGGACAAGTAAAACCAGCAGGACCCAGTGTACAGGACCTGCCAGGTCACACAGTGTGTGTGCGAGAGATGTGGGTTTTTAGGCCCTGCCCACACACAGTCATGGTGTATGTTTCTTTTCAAACTTGAAATAACTTATTTTAGGTAAACGTGTTTGAAAAATGAACATACAGCAGCGAGATAAGAACCAACTCCAGCCAACACTTGAAAATATTTTTTTTCCTAAGAGAAAAGTTCAGATTGCATTTACCTCTGAGGAGAACATTCACACACAATTCAGTAAATCCTTCTGGGTATCTGGCCGGAAGCTGAAACCTGGCATGCTAACTACAGCTAGCATCACAAGCTAATACAAGCTTTTTTCTGTTTAAACCACTGACAAGTAGAAAAATAATTTGGACTCATACAGGAAGTGGAAGCAAGAGATGGTTCCTGTACAGGTTTGTAATCCTGCCACTATCTTTCAACAAAACAGTCCAGTATTATTTTTTATATATTATAATTAGTAAATTATCTCTCAAACCAAGCCATCACTTGTCCTGGATCTGCTGGAGATTTCTGCCTGTTTCCTTTTCACTGTAACCAATGTGCTGCTCAGAATTAGAGACTGATGAAGTGATTCAACTCAATCTGCTGCTTCCTTTGATTGAGATGTTTGTTATAACTTGGTGCTATTTAAATAAACTTAAATTAATTGAATTAAATTTCCTAACTAGATGTAAGCTTGTGTAACACGGTGACTGTGTGTAGGTAGGGTTTAAAGCAGCACAGCTCTAGTGCACAGACTCTAAAAGTAAAACATGGCCGCTCCTACAAACCTGGGTCTGCAGGCCTGAAGTCCCAACAAGGAATAAGTTCCATTTCATAATTCATGTGTTTGGTTCAAAGCCTAACAGAAGTGGAGTTTAACCCAACAGAACTATTAATGACATTTCTCTCAAGTTAATAACACATTTCTTTCTAATTTAACTTTGTATTGTTTGGAATTTGGTTTTCATGAAATAAATCTAAATATTAGTTACATTCATATTTGTTCCTTTCTGTGTTTGTTTATTCCTCTATACTGTTAGCAAAATATCTAACAACACTGACAGATTTTAATGAAACTTGCCAAAACTAAACACTGGATGGACGTCTACAAGAAGTCGACCTCATTCACGATGAAGTGATTGAAACCAACGTACAAATGATTATAACTCAGACAATCAGCTAAAATTTTGTGAGGTATTAGCTGGGAGTCGTTCAACAAGCTCCAACAGATACCTGTTATTTCTAAATCTACAAATGAAGCCAAAGATAAACCAAGCTGTCTCACCTCATGTCAGCCACGCTCACGTTGGTTCTGGTTTTCTGCGCCACGTCTCTGAGGTCCTGAGCGTTGAGTCGAGCCAGCCTGACATTGGCCAACCACAGCAGGGGGCTGTGAGTCCCAGAGACCCCGAATACAAACAGCAGCAGCTGGCAGAAGGTGCAGACCTGCCAGGCTGTGCCAACGTACGGGTACGCCGCCATGGCTGCCCGGTACAGCCTCTGACTCCAGGTCTGCCTCAGCCTGATGGAAAAGTCCTCTTCCTCCCTCTGTTGAGCCAGCGTCACATCCAGCTTGGCCCGCAGGTACGGAACCAGGCAGAGGAGGAGGAGAGAGCGCCGGTGGGACTTCCTGTGCAGGCTCAGGTGAACAGGAAGTCCCAGCACGCCTGAAACTCTTTTCAGGCCATAAAAGTTCTCAGAGAAAGAGGCACTGTGGTGGCACAGGAAGTGGTTCTGGAGGAGGAAGTCCAGCAACAGGTAGAACTCATCAAAGCTTCTCCACAGAAAACCATAACGAGAAGGGCTGGATTCAGCCAGAACCTGTTGGGCATCAGAACATCGTAGTGTTTTAGAGTGTTTTAGTAAAACTTTCTGAAGAAAGAAACACGCTCACCTTGACGGCATGTCTGAGTGCCGGTCGGACCGCCTCCATCAGAGACTCCTGAGCCAGAACTTCAAACACTGACGGCTGCTCGTTGACAGATGTGGAGGTGAGATGGGCTCCGGCTTCTGCCATGGTTCCTGCACCTGAACCGTTTCACTTATCAACACTGGATTCAGCTAAAACAAAGTCCAAATAACAAGCTCTGACCAAAACGTCTAGAATTTCATCATTTCTGAGGATTAGATAATGAAACTCAGGTGAATACTGGGTCTTTCTGTGGTGATTAGCATCAACTAGCTGTAGTACTTCCTCTGCAGCCTGGAGCCACGGTTAGGGTTTACAACTCAGAACCCCTCAAAACACAGGATAGCTCCGCCGGGGGCGGGGCTTAATGTGTTAGTTATGACATCATCACACAATATTTATTTTTGAGTTTCATCCACCTAAACATGATTTAATCTGGTTTCTGTTATTTCCATGGAACATGATGGATTTAAAAGATTTTAATCAACACAGTGTTTTTATTAAAAATTTTTTTTACAACTTTTCAGCTGCTGATTGTCTCAAAAAACAGAAAGATAAATGTAAATATAAACATATGTTGTTTCGATTATTAAACTTTTCTTAGAAAATAACTGTTCAAGAATAAATAAATAAATTGCCTCCAGGCTGCAGTCAGAATATGAGACAACCCCAATCACCTCTGACAGGAAGTTCATGTCCGTCAGTGAATATCGATGACTGTGTAAAATGTTCACAAAACGATGTAAACTGGTAATAATAAAAATAAACTTAGACTGAAGCTGTTTGAAGATGGAACTTGGTTTTAGCTGTGTTTGTTCTATCCTTTAGCTCTTTCCCTCATATTTAAACTATTTATCCAAGCTGGAGCTTTTAAAAGCACCATCTACAACAGGTAAGGTAGTAAATATTTACAACCTTTTCACAGAAAGACTCTTAGAAAAGTCTGAACTATCCCTTTAATGTCAGTTGCACGCGAGACTGTTTTCATGTTAGATCAAGAATGTTTTAGTTAAACAAGGTACAAAGAGTGATGAGTTCAGATTTCAGTCAGTTTATGGGAAGAAAGGTTTCAAAGCCATGATGTCCAGCTAACCGTCAGAATAATTACATTTATATTTGCTGAAGTCCCCGGGACGAACGCTGCCAGCTTCAGTTTACATCTCTCTTAGCAGCCAGCTAACTGTCAGCACGTAGCGTCGCGTTTTCATACGTCATCATAAGACGCGGATTTAGGAATATCAGCGTTGCTACGATAATTATCGCATTTACAAATTAGTTTAGCGGTCAGTATGGTACAAAATAAATTGTTTAATAAAAACTCAAACATCCAATAGTTTTGGTATTTCCGTATACAAAAGAAAAAAACACTTGTATTTCCTTCGTCGTGTTTTGGCGGTTCGTAAATAAGAGTTGGGTTCTTCACCGCCACCAACTGGTTAGGAGTATAAACTAAAACAATCATGTCCTAAAAGAGTTTGTTTCAGGAAATGTGAACTTTTAAAGATTGTACTTTAAATTCTATTTGTAATATTCCTGTTAGAGAAAGTGTGACATACTTAGGCATTATTATCTCAAAGAACAACTTAGAAAGATGCTCACTAAATTTTGCTCCTTTAATTGATAAAACAAAAACACGTCTTAATCGGTGGCTCCAAAGAGACTTAAGGTTTAAAGGACATGTTTTATTATCTAAAGCAGAGGGGATCTCACGACTTACTTATTCTGCACTGTCCTTACATTTAGATAATCAAACCCTTAATCTATTGACCAAATTTTATTTAACTTCTTATGGAAAAATCGTATCCATAACTTAAGAAAATCAGTTGTGATGAACTCCTATGAGGAAGGAGGATTACATTTTCTTGATTTTACAACTCTAAATAATACTTTCAAGGTAAACTGGTTAAAGTCATACCTAAAAAACTAGTATGCTTTATCACATGTTCTGTGAGATGTTTGTTCTGTGTTTATTCTTGTAAATTACAATGTTTATTAAATAAAAATGTTTGTTTTATGTTACGTAAGGCTGAGAACTCTGAACTATCTTAACTATTTGGTAATAATTTAGTTATCTCAAACTTTGCTTTATTTTATATAGACGTGTATATAGATTTATATAGATATGTTAACTTTAATTCTTTCATTTTTGTACTTCAGGCAGTAAGCAAAAACATTTTAATCACATCTCCAGTTTTCACATTTACCTGGACTATAACAGCAAACAGGCTTAAATCGGTGGCAACCAAATTTAGATCAATTCTTGTTTAAAACGTTTCGACACCTATCCAGGAGTCTTTCTCTGTTCTGGTAGCGCACACGGAGCAGCAGTTGGTGAAGTTCTGTTTTAAGGACGTGGAGGGTCCAGCCTCCTGAGCACATTCTAATTCAGATGGAGATCCATGACCCACCCGTTGCTGTCCTGGGTCGTTAGGTGCTATTGTTCTGGTGTAAGTTGAGCACTTGATCTTGGAATAACAGAACCATTCTATGTGGTAGAAAATCTATGTTTCTAGAAGACTGGTGGAATAAACAAATCTGGTCAATCACTCATTTACTG